>JASSZA010000049.1:2050000-2557500 GCA_031835075.1 Saguinus oedipus
ATGGTGCAATATTCAGGAAAATAAGAATTTTTAGAATGGAAGGAAAACATTCATTTTCATATTTAACAAGTACAAGTCTATATCAAGAAATATTAAATATAAATAAAGTCACATTGTAATAAAACTTCAGAATACTAAAGACAAGGAGAATAACTTAAGAGCAGCCAAGAAGAAAAAGTAGAACCTATGTAGGAATGAGATTATACTGGTAGCAAACTTAGAAACGTAGAATACGAACTTGAGAGAATATTTCCAAAGTGCTAAGACAAAATAAGCAAATCAACCTGAGTTACATATGCAGCTAAATTATTACCCAAGAGTGAGGATGAAATAAAGTCATTTCAGATAAAGAATGACCATTACTAAATTTGATACCTCTTGTAGAAGAAAACAGAATCCATTAAAAAAGAATGTAATTCAGGAAGTAATGGTGAGCAAAGAAACTGCTGAGAATGTACAAAAAGCTAAATTAATATTGACTGTATAAAAGTAATAATGATAATGACAGTGACCATGTAGATGATTAATTTGGATGTATAAAAGTAAGACGGAACTAAAACTCTGGACAATAATATTTAAAACGTGAGGAAATAAGTCAGATGTGCATGTTTACTTTTAAAGATCATCACTTAAAAGGATAGAAATATTGTATATAGTTTCAAGATAATATAAGCAAGCAATAAATGCCAGAGAAGAGGAAATAAAAATTCATAGAAAAAGCAAGGTTAATAGCTTTAAATAATATAGTAAAAATAAATCTAGGTTTATTAGTAAACACAATAAATGCAAATGGAGAAAATACATAGGTTAAATTTAAGGATTATAATGCATAAAAGAAGAAAACTCACTATATGCTTTTTCCATAAATACAAATAAATAAGGTTTAATTTAAGTATTAGCCAAAGAAAGCTAGAGTAATTAGATTTGTAACAAAATGAATCTTGAGGTATTTTGGGAGTTAGAATACACTCTTTAGTCAGATTTGCTATGCTTCTTTAGATTTGTACTTTTTTCCAAGAGTTAGAAATTTGTGAGTAGAATAAAACCTTAGTCAGCTTGGGAAATGTCGCAAAACAAATGATATAGTAGAAAATGTTTCATGTTTTTGTTTTTGTTTTTATTATACCTTAAGTTCTGGGATACATGCACAGAACGTGCAGGTTTGTTACATAGGTATACATGTGCCATGGTGGTTTGCTGTATCCATCAACCCATCATCTACATTAGGTATTTCTCCTAATGTTATCCCTTCCCTAGGCCCCCACCCCCTGAGAGGCTCCAGTGCACGATGTTCCCCTCCCTGTGTCCATGTGTTCTCATTGTTCTCACCTTTATGAGTGAGAACATGTGGTGTTTGGTTTTCTTTTCCTATGTTAGTTTGCTGAGAATGGTTTCCAGCTTCATCCATGTCCCTCCAAAGGAGGTAAAAACTTATCCTTTTTAATGGCTGCATAGTATTTTGTGGTGTATATGTGCTACATTTTCTTTATCCAGTCTACCATTGATGGGCATTTTGGTTGGTTCCAAGTCTTTGCTATTGTGAACAATGCTGCAATAAACATACATGTGTATGTGTCTTTATAGTAGAATGATTTATAATCCTTTGGCATATACCCAGTATACCCAGTAATGGGATTCCTGGGTCAAATGGTATTTCTGGTTCTAGATCCTTAAGGAATCATCACACTGTCTTCCACAATGGTTGAACTAATTCACACTCCCATCAACAGTGTAAAAGTGTTCCTATTTCTCCACATCCTCTCCAGCATCTGTTGTTTCCTGACTTTTTAATGATTGCCACTCTAACTGGCATGAGATGGAATCTCATTGTGGCTTTGATTTGTATTTCTCTGCTGACCAGTGATGATAAGCTTTTTTGCTTATATTTGTTGGCCACAAAAATGTCTTCTTTTGAGAAGTGTCTGTTCATATCCTTCACCCACTTTTTGATGGGATTCTTTGTTTTTTTCTTGTAAGTTTGTTTAAGTTCTTTGTAGATTCTGGATATTAGCCCCTTGTCAGAGGGATAGATTGCAAAATTTTTAATGTAGGTTTCCTGTTCACTCTAATGACAGTTTCTTTTGCTGTGCAGAAGCTCTTTAGTTTACTTAGATCCCAGTTGTCAATTATGGCTTTTGTTGCCATAGCTTTTGGTGTTTTAGTCATGAAGCCTCTGCCCATGCCTATGTCCTGAATGGTATTGCCTAGGATTTCTTCTAGGGATTTTTTGGTTTTAGGTCTTATGTTTAAATCTTTAATCATCTTGAGTTAATTTTTGTGTAAGGTCTAAGGAAAGGGTCATCCAGTTTCAGTTTTCTGCATATGGCTAGCCGGTTTTCCCAACACCATTTATTAAATGGGGAATGCTTTCCCCATTGCTTGTTTTGTCAGGTTTGCCAAATATCAGATGGTTGTAGATGTGTGGCATTACTTTTGAGGCCTCTGTTCTGTTCCATTGGTCTATATATCTGTTTTGGTACCAGGACCATGCTCTTTTAGTTACTGTAACCTTGTAGTATAGTTTTAAGTCAGGTAGTATGATGCCTCTAGCTTTGTTCTTTTTGCTTAGGATTGCCTTGGCTATATGGGCTGCTTTTTGGTTTCATATGAAAATTAATAAGTAGTCTTTTCTAATTCTGTGAAGAAAGTCAATGGTAGCTTGATTGGGATAGCATTGAATGTATAAATTACTTTGACCGGTAATTTCATAATATTGATTCTTCCCATCCATGAGCCTGGAATGTTTTTTCATTCCAGAGATACAAGTGGTCTCACTCAGTGGGTCCCACTCCGAAGGAGCCCAGCAAGCTAAGAACCACTCGTTTGAAATTCTCACTGCCAGCACAGCAGTCTGGTGTTGACCTGGGATGACTGAGGTTGGTGGGGGGAGAAGCAGCTGTCATTACTGAGGCTTTAATAGGTGGTTTTCCCCTAATGGGGCTAAGGAGACTGGCAGGTTTAGACTGGGTAGAATTCAGCACAGTGCAGGAAAGTGACTGTGGCCAGACTGCTTCTCTAGATTTCTTCTTACTGGGCAGAGTATCTCTGAAGGGAATGTAGCAGCCCCAGACAGAGGATTAGAGATAACACTCCAGTCTTCCAGAGACAGAGCACCTGGGCAGGGGGAGCAGGTACAGGTGCAGGTGCAGCTTCAGCGGACTTAATTATTCCTGCCTGCTAGCTCTGAAGAGAACAGCTGATCCTGATGAAGGGTATTCTCCTAGCCCAGGGAAGCAGCTCTGTTAAGAGACAGACTCCTTCTCAAATGGGTTCATGACCCATGTGCCTCCCGTAACTAGAAGAGACCTCCCAACAGGGGTAGACAGACATCTCATACAGGAAAGGTCTGGCTGGCATCAGTCCAGTTCCCCTCTGGGACGAAGCTTCCAGAGGAAGGAGCATGCAACAATCTGCTTATTATGCAGCCTTACTGGTGATACCCAGGTGAGCAGGATCTGGGGTGGACTTCCAGCAAACTGCAGCAGACCTGCAGAAGAGGGGCCCATTAGAAGAAAAACTAACAAAAGGAAAGCAACAACACCACAACATCAACAAAAGAGACCCCACACAAAAACCCCATCAAAACATTATCAACTTCAGAGCTCAAATGTAGATAAATCCATGAAGATGAGAAAAAACGGGTGCAAAAATGCTGAAAATTCCAAAAACCAGAATGCCTCTTCTCCTCCAAATGATTGCAAAACCTCTCCAGCAAAGGCATAAAACTGGACAGAGAATGTGATTGACAAATTGACAGAAGTAGGCTTGAGAAAGTGGGTAATAACAAATTCCTCTGAACCTAAGGAGCATGTTCTAACTCAATGCAAGGAAGCTAAGAACCTGGATAAAAGGTTATAGGAACTATTAACTAGAATAACCAGTTTAGAGAGGAAGAAAAATGACCTGATGGAGCAGAGAAACAATGCATGAGAACTTAGTGAAGCATACACAAGTATCAAGAGCTAAATCAATCCAGTGAAAGAAAGGATATCAGAGATTGAAGACCACCTTGCTGAAATAAGGCACACAGATAAGATTAGAGAAAAAGAATGCAAATGAATGAACAAAGCCACCAAGAAATTTGTGACTAGGTGAAACACCAAACCTACAATTGATTGGTATACTTGAAAGTGACAAGGAGAATGGAACCAAGTTGGAAAACACACTTCAGGATATTATCCAGGAGAACTTCCCCAAACTAGCAACACAGGCTAACATTCAATATCAGGAAATACAGAGAATACCACTAGATATTCCACAAATCAATCCCAAGACACATAACTATCAGATTCTCCAAGGTTGAAATGAAGGAAAATGTGTTAAGGGCAGCCAGAGAGAAAGGTCAAGTCACCTACAAATAGAAGCCCATCAGACGAACAGCAGATCTCTCTGCAGAAATCCTACAAGCCAGAAGAGAATGGGGGCCAATATTTAACATTGTTAAAATAATTCTCAACCCAGAATTTCATATTCAGACAAACTAAGCTTCATAAGCAAAAGAGAAATAAAATCCATTCCAGACAAGCAAAAGCTGATGGATTTTGTTACCACCAGGCCTGCCTTACAAGAACTCCTGAAGAAAGCACTAAACATGAAAAGGTAAAACCAGTACCAGCCACTGTAAAAACACACCAAAATATAAAGACCAGTGACTATGAAGAAACTGTATCAACTAATGTGCAAAATAACCAGCTAGCATCATTATGGCAGGATCAAATTCACACATAACAATATTAACATTAAATTTAAATGGGCTAAATGCCCCCAGTTGAAAGAAACACACTGGCAAATTGGATAGAGTCAAGACACACTGGTGTGCTCTATTCAGGAGATGAACCTCATGTACAAAGATACACATACGCTCAAAATAAAGGGATGGAGAAATATTTACCAAGCAAATGGAAGGAAAACAAGCAGAGGTTGCAATCCTAGTCTCTGATAAAACAGACTTTAAACCAACAAAGATAAAAAATAAAAAAAGACAAAGACGGGTATTACATGATGGTAAAAGGATCAATGCAACAAGAAGAGCTAACTATCTTAAATATATATGCACCCAATACAGGTGGTGTCATGAAGGATCTCCTATTCATTAAATGATGCTGGGAAAACAGGCAAGCCATATGCAGAAACTGAAACTGGACCCCTTTCTTATATCTCATATAAAAATTAACTCAAGAGAGATTAAAGACTTAAATGTAAAACCCCAAACCATAAAAACCCTAGAATTAAACATAACTAAGATCAGAGCAGAATTGAAGGAGAAAGAGACATGAAAAAGCCTCTAAAAAAATTAATTAATCCAGAAGCTGATTCTTTGAAAAAAATCAACACAATAGACTGTTAGCTAGACTAATAAAGAAGAAAAGAGAGAAGAATCAAATAGACACAATAAAAAATGATAAAGGGGATATCACCACTGACCCCACAGTAATGCAAACTACCATCAGAGAATATTATAAACACCTTCACCTAAGTAAACTAGAAAATATAGAAGAAATGGATAAATCTGGGACATATATGCCCTCCAAAGACTAAACCAGGAAGAATTCAAATCCTGAATAGAGCAATAACAAGTTCTGAAATTGAGACAGTAATTAATAGCCTACCAAACAAAAAAAGCCCAGGACAGATGGATTCACAGCTGAAGTATACCAAAGGTACAGAGAAAAGCTCAAATTTCAATAATTGAAAAGGAGGGACTACTCCTTAACTCATTTTATGAAACCAGCATCAGCCTGATACTGAAAACTGGCAGAGATAAAACAACAAAGAAAAAGAATACTGCAGACCAATAACCCTGGTAACATTGATGTGAAAATCATCAATAAAATACTGGCAAACCAAATCAAGAAGCACATCATAAAGCTTATCTACGACAATCAAGTCAGCTTCATCCCTGGAAAACAAGTCCAGTAAAACATACAGAAATCAATAAATGCAGTCCATCATATAAACAGAACCAAAGACAAAAAACACATGATTATCTCGATAGATGCAGAAAAGACCTTTGATAAAATTCAACATCCCTTCATGTTAAAAACTCTAAACTAATTCATACTCCCACTAACAGTGTAAAAGTGTCCCTATTTCTTCACATCTTTGAAAGCTTAGGTTACTAAATTCTGGGTTGAAAATTATTTTCTTTAAGAATGTTGAATATTGGCCCCAAATCTCTCCAGCGTTTGTTCTCTCCAGATTTTTTAATGATCGCCATTCTAACTGGTGTAAGATGGTATCTCAATGTAGTTTTGATTTGCATTTCTCTAATGACCAGTGATGATGAGCATTTTTTCATATGTTTGTTGGCCTCATATATGTCTTCTTTTGTAAGGTGTCTAAACACTACCTGACTTCAAACTATACTACAAGTCTACCACAACTCAAAACATCATGGTACGTGTTCCAATACAGACATATAGACCAAAGGAACAGAACAGAGACCTCAGAAATAACACCATGCATCTACAACCATCTATCTTTGACAAGCCTGACAAAAACAATCAATGGGAAAGGGATCTTCTGTTCAAAAAATGGTGCTGGGAAAACTGGCTAGTCATATGCAGAAAACAGAAACTGGACTCCTTCCTTACATATTATATAAATATGAACTCAGATGGATTAAAGGCTTAAATGTAAAACCTGAGAAGAAACCTAGGCAATACCATTGGACACAGGCATGAGCAAAGACTTCATGACAAAAATGCCAAAAGCAATTGCAACAAAAGCCAAAATTGACAGATGGAATCTAATTAAACTAAGAAGCTTCTGTAAAGCAAAAGAAACTAGCATCAGAGTGAACAGGCAACATACAGATTGGGGGGAAACTTTTGCAATCTACCCATCTGACAAAGGTCTAATATCTAGGATCTACAAGGAACTGAAACAAATTGACAAGATAAGAGAAACAATCTCATCAGAAGGTGGGCAAAGGATATGAACATATGCTTCTGAAAAGAAGATATTCATTGGCCAATGAACACATGAAAAAAACCTCAACATTACTGATCATTAGAGAAATGCAAACCCAAACCACAGTGAGATACCATCTCATACAAGTCAGAATAGCAATTATTAAAAAGTCAAGAAACAATAGATGCAAGTGAGGTTTCAGAGAAATAGGAACGCTTTTCACTGTTGGTGGGAGTGTAAATTAGTTAAACCATTGTGGAAGACAGTGTGGTGATTCCTCAAGGATCTAGAAATAGAAATACCATTTGACCCAGCTATCCTATTACTGGGTATATACCCAAAGGGATACAAATTATTCTACTATAAAGACACACGCACATGTATGTTATGGCAGCATTATTTACAATGGGAAAGTCATGGAACCAACCCAAATGCCCATCAATGATAGACTGGATAAAGAAAATGCAGTACATATACACCATGGAATACAATGCAGCCATAAAAATTCCATGTCCTTTTCAGGGACAGGGATGAATCTGGAAGCCATCATCCTCAGCAAACTAACACAGGAACAGAAAACCAAATACCATGTGTTCTCACTCATAAGTGGGAGTTAACCAGTGAGAACACATGGACATAGGGAGGGGAACATCACAAACTGGGGTCTGTTGTGGGTGGGGGGTGAGAGAAGGATGGGTCAGTAGTTGTAGCAAACCACCATGGCACACGTACTCCTATGTAACAAATCTGCATGTTCTGCACATTTATCCCAGAACTTAAAGTAAAAATTTTTAAAAAGATGTTTTATGTTCTCCATATGAAACACAAATACAATACTGTAAGATTTAATTATTTTAATTATGATGGATTATTTAAAGAAAACAATAATGTTAAATAATTTAGAAAACAATGCCAATGTCAATAGCTGATGAAAAAGAAGTGTCAGATGTACAATACCTACTTTGATTTTTTCTTCATTAAATAAAACCAGTTCTCTGTGTTCTTAATGACAGAATAGGTGTCATAAAAATAAAATAAGCACATCTGTGAAAGTCACTGTGTTAAGCTCAAGCTCAGCATAATATAAGCTCAAATCAGATGTGACTCTCAATTTAAGGAACCTACAGTCTAGTCAGAGACACAATAATGTGCAAAATTCAACCTTGTACAAAGGATAAGTGCTGTAATAAAGCCATAAAAATGTCATCAACTGAGGAAAAAGGATTTTTTTCTGGTTTATTCGTGCTTACCTTTACTTGGTTTGTGACTACATTTTCTGAATCAGTACTTCTCATCGCTGACTGCATAGTACAATCACCTGGGGACAATTTTTTTAAAAAGGCATATGCCCCCAACTAACATTATAAGACAGTTGTAAGGAATCAGCATGGGTATTTTTAAAAATGTTCCAAGTGATTCTACCATGCAGCTAAGATTAAAACCATTGAAATTCTTACATTTATCAAGCACCAAACTGAGTTAATATACACCAAATAACAGAGTAAGAATACCAACATACAGTTTCATTTTAATATAATAATGAAGATAAAGAAATTGGTATGATCATTACTGATTAGTGAAACCACATACTGCAAAGTATATGAAAGTAGATAACCCTGCTTTTAATATAACAACATGTCAAAAGATAATGTTATGTCTCTTTTGAAGCCTGCAAAGAAAACTTTAACAGAATAGATCTCCTATCCTAACTCTTGATCACCTATCAAAAGAATTAAGATTAAATTCAGTCTTTTAATTAGCTATATTTTTAATCCTATAGACCACATGGTATGGTATTTTCCTTAATGGTTTTGCTCAAAGCAAGTTTAACTATTTTAAGTCAACTGTTACTTAAGCAGAGTGTATTATGGCCTTAAACTTTATAGTAATATCAGAGTATTTCATTTTTCATTTGCCATAAATATCCAGTTTTGAGTTGACTATTTGGGGCTATTCAAAATTTGTATTAAGAGTTGCACTAAAAACTAGTTTGACATAGTATCTCTGCAAGGCAGTCCAAGCAGATTAAAATATAGGTGTCTGCTGACAAAAGCACTTCAAGGTCCATCTGTTGTGTATATCCAGGAATCGAAGAAGCACAGATTACCCTGAACTAACTGTACTCTTCCTCAAATGGTTCTTTACTTACTTTTTACTTATGCTAAACCTTTCTTCCTCTAAATCCTTACCTCTAAACCATCTCCCCTACCTTTCTAGAAGTCAAGGTCTCACATGAGAAAAATCCCTTTATTCATAAACTTTTCATTGAACATTCTTTCCTCCAATTTCATCTCTAACATAAACCCAGTTCTCATCTAATGAGTGTTTCCTATGAAATCACTCTCAAGAGGTGACTATTAATTTTTAATACACGCTCTTCATTAAGCCTGTAGTGAAAGTGTTGTCCTTCTTTTAGTTGCTTCCTTCTCTCTTAAAAAAACCTTACAACTTTAATGTGACTACAACCTATCCTTGTTGCAGTCATCAACTGACTCTTTTGGTCATTTCTCATTCCTTGAAGAGCTTCACATCGGCATCACTAATTCTATCTATCCAATACAACCTCTGCTGTAATTATTTATAATTCTATATCTACGTAGATGATCTTTTTAATAATCCAGACTCTCCTTTCTTTATCTTTCCCTCCTCCTACTTCAGCTAACCATTGTACATAGTCACACTTTAGACTTTGTCATTATCAATAACCATATACACACCTTAATCTTATTTTCAATTTCCATACTCTCTAACCAACACCTACTGTAGTTCCATGAAGCACTTTCTTATGCCATATGATAATTCCAACATTTTTTTCCACTAGAATTGAAAGTCCATTGTTCTTTCACAAGTTTCTTCTCAACTGGATTAAATTACATGTTCTATCATTATCAATCTTTTCATAGACCCTTAAGTGTCTTACCTTTTGGTCATTTTATGGTACTCATCTAGCAAAACATTTATTTCATGTAAATCCAACCTTCTGCCTACAACCAGACAAGTAATGGCCGAAGAAAACCATATAACCTTACAAACTGGTTCCACCACACAGTGATGGTTATTAACCAGAAGTGAAACCATAATAATGTTTCTATACATTTCTCAAATACATTCGGGTCTCCCATAATTTACATAACTATTATATCTACTCTTTTCCCATCAGACCTCCAATTCCTCTCCACTTCCTTAGTCTGAGCTATTGATCCTTTTCTTATTCATTTAAAAAATACAAAACAATAAGTGTTTCCAAGAGTTTCCATCACATCTTCTCAATTGCCTACACAAATAAATACCAATTAGTTTTGCTTTCCCTTCTGATAAAATTAACTCTTCATAATTCCACTTAAAACCAATAATCCCTGCATTCAATCATGTAATCTCTTGCCAGTTTAAATGTCTCAGTAATTGCTTTTCCATTCTAAACAATCATTTTTCCCTGTTATGCATAATTCTTCTTGAAATAGTCTAACACTTTCTTAGTAAAAAACATTTTCCTTGATCCTACAGCCCCTCAAGCTACCACCATATTTATTTACTCCTATTCACAAAAAAAGGTTTGAATGACTTTTATACATTCACATCTCCAGTTTTTCTCCCTTAGTTTTTTCTTGAATGTACCTATAATTGAATGCAAGATATTTATGCTCATTACTCCACTGAAACAATTCTCAGCATAAATCTCATCTAGCAGTTACTCTCCTCATGTTGCCTGACCTATAATGCCTGTAATGGCTCACATGTGATGAATGTTTATTTTTATTCTCATAAATACTAAACTATATGTTTATGATGAGAAGCTAGCACTCTTTCCTTTGGTGATGCAAGACCACAAACTTAATCTGATGGCTTCACCTTCTTGAGCACATGGCTTCCAGGGTCACTATGATTATTCATCTCAGTCAACCAGGAAAACTCACGATGATCAAACCTGGGAGATTTTTATAGGGTAGAGTTGGACATGAAATGTGTCATGTTTTTTCACATTTTATTGGTTTTAACTCAATCACAAGGCCATATCTGATGACATTGAAAATGGAGAAATGTAGTCTTTGTTGCTAGGCAGAGAAGAAATCTACTTTGGTACAGAGTTAAACAGTCTGAAACAAAAGTCTCCAAGGCCTTACATGATCTGCCTTACTCTCAATTCTCTAACCTAATTTTCTACCATTCTCCCTTTTGGACACTCAGCTGTGCCACACTGGACTCCTTTCTTTCCTTCAGCAATCTGAGTATATGTGTATCATGCCATTAGTTTGGTGCGTCCTCCACCTTGACTGTCTATCTTTTATAGAGCCACATGCCACTCTCCCTCAAGTCTCTCTGCACATTGCTTAGATGTGACCTAGTCAGCAAGGCCTTGTCTTGTTCTCAGTTTAATATAAAATAGAAATTACAATCATGGATACTCCCTATTACTTCTTATTATGTTTCATTTTTCTGTATAGAACTCACATCTACTTATATATTTATTATTTCTTCTGTTTCCTACTGCCCCATGCACAGATCCTTAAGCATCTAGTAAACATTTGCTAAACTTTTATCAAGATTATGAATAAAATAGTGAATTAATAAATGTGTCCATTATTCCATTATGCCAACCTCAATACTTTGGTGTGTATCTCAATATTCTAGTTACTGCAAAAATCAAGATGTATCTTCAAATGGCTTCTGCTTCCATATATCCATTGATCAAACTGATAGCTTCCTCTTCAGTTGCTGCTACAACAGCTAGAAGGTGACAAGAATAGCTTAACTGTGAATCAATCCAAAATGGTTTAGAGTTAAGGAGAGGTCAGTAGATTTGAGATTAAGCATAGTAAATGTATGACTGTAGGATCAGTTCTTCATTTTAATTTAGAGCTCTCCCCATATTTTTTAGTCTCTGATACATTTTGGTTGATTTCAAAGCCTGTTTTCTATAGCAAACATCCCTCAGTAATCCAAAAAGCACACATAAAGTCCCCTAATGTGTGATACTTGTGTCTGTGTGAAGCATATTATGGTAAAAAGGTGGATTTGTATTCTTCTGATCATTTGTCTAATGTACATTGAAATGAACTTTTTAAGTGATACAAATGTATTATAATACAAATTCACATTATTGATGTCACATGGCAAAATTAATATGTTGAAGGGAAATTAATATATATTAAATTAATATATCTTTCAGCTCTGATTTAATATTACCCAGTGAAATTAGAAATTAGTGAATGACAGAGTACTGGCAAATCATGATTTCTAACATTCATTGTATTCTGGGAGAATTCACTTCAAAAACATTACTTCTCACAACTGCAATACATTACATTTTTATTTTTATATTTCCTTTTAATTGCATCTGTTCACCTGTTTCCCTCATTTCTCAGTCAACTTCTAGTACTTCTATTGCTATAGTAATATGTAATAATAACTGAATAATATTCCCTCTTTGTCTTCACTGACAGAACCCATAAAAATATCTTAATCTTGACTCAAAAATAAGCTAGTTGAAGAGCTCTTAGCAAATTATATTTTGTGTATTGTAAAATTTTGAATATCTCATTTTTTACTTTATTGGTTTATTTGTTATCTCTTTAATCTTGATTTAAAATGCTTAGTTGCATATGTCTGTGATTTGTTTGGGATGATACAAAGAAAGTTTTGAAGGATCTTTATCAACTATTCTTTATTTAGTCATCAAACCTTTCAAAAACTGTGATAAGCTAATGAGAAGTCATTGAAAATTTTTCAGGAAAAAAGTTCCATTAGCAGACTTATGTTTCGGATTTTTTTTTCTTTCTGAAAAATGGTAACTGTAGGGAAGAAAGTTGAGAGTCAATTAAAGCACTGTGGGTAGGGCACTGAAATAATCTAGGTTAAAAAGAATACAGGAGTTTCCCACACTATTTTCATTGCAATGGAAATTGAGAAGTGAGTGAAATCAAAAGCTACATGGTAGTTCAAAAGAAATACTTGGTGATTAATTGGAGAAGGAAGGAAAGAAAAAAATCAAGTGAGTCATATAGTCAACATACTGTTGTTCAAATCTCAGTTCTGTTATATGGTAGCTCTTTGGATTATTGAAAAGTACTGGACTTCTCTAAGTTTCAGGCTCCACAGTCATAAAAGAAGTTAAATACACATTAGATAAATTTATAGAAAATAAATGCCTACTACAATATCTGGCATACAATAAATGGGATAGACTGAGGGATTCTTCAGCAGTATTCAGTGCTCTTTTGTGTAAAGTCATAGTCCTCTGCTCTGCTTTGGTCAAAGAAATGTAGGCATAAGTGATACACAACTTCAGGACAGAAGTTATGTGTCAATACATCTTTACTTTGCGCTATTTTCTCCCTTTCCAGAATGATTGGCAACATTTCCTATAAAGGAAACTCTGTTAGCCTATAATCTAGATTAAGGAAACATATAAGAACAATAGCTAACCCATGAGGGAAAAAACGTAACATGAATGAGAGAGCAGTTTTTGTTTTTAAAAGTAATTCAGATTTCCAAGTTGTTAACTATTGAAGCATAACCCAGCCTATCCTGAGATGGTATGAGACCAATTATTAGTAAATATTTTTGTGTATTGGACAAATGGAAGTATTTCATGAACCAGGAATTGGTCTAGAAAACAGATGAGAAGGTTAGTCTTTTAAAAAAGGGATACTAGGCCAGGCATGGCTGCTGATGACTGTAATCCCAGCACTTTGGGAGGCTGAGGTGAGCAGATCACCTGAGATCAGAAGTTCAATTCCAGCCTGGCCAACATGGTGAAACCCCCATCTCTACTAACAATATAAAAATTAGCTGGTCGTGGTAGTAGGTGACTGTAATTCCAGCTACTTGGGAGGCTGAGGCAGGATAATCACCTGAACCCAGGAGGCAGAGGTTGCAGTGAACTGAGATCCCACCACTGCACTCCAGCCTGGGCAACAGAGCAAGACTCAGTCTCAAAAGAAACAAACAAACAAAAAAAGGTGGAAATACTAAAAGTAAATAGAAAAAAATGGGTGCATTTCCCCACATACACCATATAGGATTTGCATAGCAGACAAAATATGCAACTAAATCCTTCCATCAGATTAAACACTACATTGCACGCTATGATAGTTAATTGGGTTGAAAGCTATGATAAGCAGCTATGTTCATTGTAATTTCAGATTGATTAAAAAGAAAACAATGAAATTTCCAGGGTAAAAAAGAGTTCTATGACCAAGAAGAAGGAAAAGTAGCCTCAGGGCTCTCTGAAGCCACTGTTCAGGTGCCTTTTATGTGGGTTGCCAGGGATGTGACTCTGCTTTAACAACTCCTAGTTATGGTGACCTTTTTGTTCCAAAGTTTAAATTTCTGAATGATTATCTGATGGCTCCAGCTAATATAGAAGGCTAGAGCTTAGACCAAGCAATGGGGAGTCCTCATTTACATTTTGAGTCATTCCGAGAGAGAAAAATTGCTGAGAGCAGAACAGCATTCCTCAATTTCCTCAGCAGGGAATGGCAGAGGCAGGTCATGTGACATAGAAAAATTGGGTAAATATGTATCTGAAAGCATTGGTTTTTATTTTAATTCTAAAATCTACTAAAATCTAAACTTTAAATTGTTTCAGGAAGAAAAGGGTTATGAACATTTTGGATTAGTTAATTGAATTGCAGCCTATTTTTGATATATTTTAAAGTAGAAAATAAGGGTTTTTTTGGTGTCTGTCACTGAGAAAGATAATGTTCTCTTTTTTTCATAAATAACTATTGAATATTATGTTTCAATTGGAACATACTTTCATTGCAGTGAAAGCTGTAGACTTACTTTAATACACATATTATTATGGCATGAAACTCCACCATCTTAATATTTGGAAATTAAATTATTTCTCTTCAAATTGCCTATTCCTCTCCAGGGTCCTGCTTCATGGGCACTGTGGAAAGATTCTACTTCATCCCTTTAAATCATAATCTGCCTGTTGTTTCCTAATGAACACTCCTAAACTATCCATCCACTGGATATGGCTTTCTTCTCATGTTTATCCTAGAACTTCTCATTCCTACTCACTTATTCTGAGGATCCTACCTAATTTTCTATGTCACAACTAAATAAGTCCACACTTTTAAACAATTTTTCAATGAATAATTCAAAATAATAGGATAGAAAGAAAAGAATAATTTGCAAGAGCTATGAGAAGTGACTACTTCTATGTTTTAATATTGGCTTAAAAGAATATGACCTCTAAATCTCTTAAAAGTTGCTGTGATAACTGCCTAGATCCTAGTCAGTATTCATGTGGCAGAATTACTCAAAATACATCTATGCTGTTCCTCTCAGGCACAATTTACCCAAAGGCACAGGAAGAAAAGAAAGTATTTTTCCTTATTTGGTGTAAGAGTTACTTTATTTCCTATAACTCATTGACCTTTCTTTTTTTGATTTGACAGTGGAAACATTCCTTATCTTCAAGGCAAATGCTACCCAGTCACATTTAAAAAAACAAAACAAAACAAAAAAAATATTGAAGTCTCATAGTCTACAGGATAAAGATAATCAGATTACTTGACCATATGGTTCCAAGAGTATGGATTGTTAAGTCTCAACACTCTGTGTCCCACAGCAACAATCAAGTCCAAGTAGTGCCATTTCATGCTCAGGGCAGTTGTTTTCCATTCTTTTTTTTTTTTTTTTTTTTTTTTGAGATGGAGTTTCACTCTTGTTATCCAGGCTGGAGTGCAATGGCGCGATCTCGGCTCACCGCAACCTCCGCCTCCTGGGTTCAGGCAATTCTCCTGCCTCAGCCTCCTGAGTAGCTGGGATTACAGGCACACGCCACCATGCCCAGCTAATTTTTTGTATTTTTAGTAGAGACGGGGTTTCACCATGTTGACCAAGATGGTCTCGATCTCTTGACCTCGTGATCCACCCGCCTCGGCCTCCCAAAGTGCTGGGATTACAGGCTTGAGCCACCACGCCTGGCCTGTTTTCCATTCTTTATACTGGCAAGAGATGAAAAGATACTCTAGCTTGCACAAAATTTTAACTACTACATGGTCTCTACTTTTTTTTTTTTTTTTTTTTGAGATGAAGTTTTGCTCTTGTTACCCAGGCTGTAGTGCAAAGGCGTGATCTTGGCTCACCACAACCTCCACCTCCTGGGTTCAGGCAATTCTCCTGCCTCAGCCTCCTGAGTAGCTGGGATTACAGGCATGCACCACAATGCCCAGCTATTTTTTTTTTTTTTTTTTTGTATTTTTAGTAGAGACGGGGTTTAACCATGTTGACCAGGATGGTGTCGATCTCTTGACCTCGTGATCCACCTGCCTCGACCTCCCAAAGTGCTGAAATTACAGGCTTGAACCACCTCACCCAGCCACATGGTCTCTACTTTTACTCTCCTGTGACCCAATGCTTAGACCAGCATTCACAGCCACATATATAAAAAGGAAAACCTAATTTTCAAGTTAATATTGGTCTAAATCCTTATGTGGAAGAGGGAAAGGGATTTTCTATGTTTATGGTGTGTAATTTTGTTAAGGAAACTAATTCATATTCACACTCTAAAGGCACCATAATTGAATCTGAAGTAACTACATTTGCATTGTATCTGACTCAAATCTTGAGTGAAGAAGACTTCCACCAAATAGTGGCATTTCTGCCTTATATGGTCACATTAAATATATTATATAATGCTAAGAGTGGTTTGCCCTAAATGTAAAGTAGGTAACTTTTTTCTATATATTTGCATATAGCTATATATTTCACATTTATAAGCCTGACTCCCAGAGGCAGAACGTGCTCCTTTCTTCCTTCCTTTTTTCCTTCTCTCCCTTTCTCTCTATTTCTTTCTTTTGAGATGGAGTTTTGCTCTTGTTGCCCAGGCTGGAGTGCAATGGCATGATCTCCACTCATGGCAACCTTGGCCTCAGGGTTCAAGTGATTCTCCTGCCTCAGCCTCCCAAGTAGCTGGGATTACAGGTATGTACCACCACACCCGGCTAATTTTGTGCTTTTACTAGTGATGGAGTTTCTCCATGTTGGTCAGGCTGCTCTTGAATTTCCAACCTCACGTGGTTCGCCTGTCTCAGCCTTCCAAAGTGCTGGGATTACAGGTGTGAGCCACTGCACCTGGTTATGCTCATTTCTTTCAAAATGGCCATTTTCAGTCCCAGTCTTCACCAAGCACCCCATTATATTTATTAAAACATTCTATTTGTTTTCCAAAATTGAGAGTCATAAATAGAATCCATGCTACCCACCAGAGATATCCTCACTCATAAATCAAAAATTGCTTGTGGTGGTAGTATGTGTGAATCCTGTTTTCTTTTCAGGCATCCAAAGAAATGAGGGTCATTTATTTTGTTCATTTCCTTAACATAGTAATAGTTAGAAAGTCCTGTTCAGTCTTCTCTGCCTATTTCTCAAATCAGTCTTTTTTCATTCTTGATGTCACTAGTCTAGATCATAGCTTTGTTAGTTTTTCAACAAATGGAGAACATCATTCTCAGCAAACTGACACAAGAACAGAAAATGAAATACCGCATATTCTCACTCATAGGTGGGTGAGAAAAATGAGAACACATGGACACAGGGAGGGAGTCTACTACACACTGGGGACTATTGGGGGGAATGGGGGAGGGACAGTGGGGGGGGGCTGGGGAGGGATAGCCTGGTGATAAATGCCAAGTGTGGGTGAAGGGGAGAAAGGCAGCAAAACACACTGCCATGTGTGTACCTATGCAACAACCTTGCACGTTCTGCACATGCACCCCAAAACCTATAATGCAATAAAAATTAAAAAAAAATGGAACCCACACTCTTAAGCTGGCCTCCTACTTAGCCAACTTCAAGTCAAATTTTTTAGTAGCCCTACCTACCTCTACACTGCTGCTTGAGTTATCTATGTAAAAGCAGTTGAGATCGTGTCAAGTCCATGCCCTCCAAACCCATTTTACACAATGATTTTCAGTCTTCACTACAGATGTAAAGGTGCCTGTTGGGTCCCAGTCAAGGTACACCGGAGGGGTGACACAGCTTGCTGTCAGACAAGAGGCGGGGGAGAGACAATGAGCAGTAAAAGTCATGGACCAATATTTCAATCATTTGAATATTTTTAAAATATTATGTGGCTTACACTAAGCAGTCATACAGACTAAGTACAGGCCATGGATCTTAAGTTTGTATCTCTGGACTGAGAAAATCGGGTTACATTTCTTTTTCCTAGTTTCTATTGTAACCACATAATTATCACTAAGTCAGGCTATCGTGGGTCTGCTCTCTATTTGCTCTATGTTTTACTGCCTTCATCAATTAACTCACAAATGTTCTGCAGCCAAGAATGACCTCCTCATCCCTTCATGTCTATAGCAGTCTTCTTTTGTTTTGAGTAAGCTCAAATAAAATTCTGTCTCTGAAACAGTTTTCCCAACACCATTTATTAAACAGGGAATCCTTTCCCCATTGCTTGTTTTTGTCAGGTTTATCCAAGATTGTATGGTTGTAGATATGTTGTGTTGCCTCCGATGCCTCTGTTCTGTTCCATTGGTCTATATCTCTGTTTTGGTATGAGTACCATGCTGTTTTGATTACTGTAGCCTTGTAGTATAGTTTGAAGTCCAGTAGCGTGATGCCTCCCACTGTGTTCTTTTTGTTTAGAAGTGACTGGGCTATGCAGGCTCTCTTTTGGTTCCACATGAAGTTTAAGATGGTTTTTTCCAGTTCTGTGAAGAAAGTCATTGGTAGTTTGATGGGGATAGTGTTGAATCTGTAAATTACTTTAGGCAGTATGGCCATTTTCACGATATTGATTCTTCCTAACCATAAACATGGAATGTTTCTCCATCTGTTTGTGTCCTCTCTTATTTCATTGAGCAATGGTTTGTAGTTCTCCTTGAAGAGGTCCTTTACATTCCTTGTTAGTTGTATTCCTAGGTATTTTATTCTCTTTATAGCAATTGTGAATGGCAGTTTGTTCTTGATTTGGCTCTCTTTAAGTCTGTTGTTGGTGTATAGGAATGCTTGTGATTTTTGCACATTGATTTTATATCCTGAGACTTTGCTGAAGTTGCTTATCAGTTTCAGTAGATTTTGGGCTGAGACGATGAGGTCTTCTAGATATACTATCATGTCGTCTGCAAATAGAGACAATTTGGCTTCCACGTTTCCTATTTGAATACCATTTATTTCCTTTTCTTGCCTGATTGCTCTGGCTAGAACTTCCAGTACTATATTGAATAGGAGTGGTGAGAGAGGGCATCCTTGTCTAGTGCCGGATTTCAAAGGGAATGCTTCCATTTTTTGCCCATTCAGTATGATATTAGCTGTTGGTTTGTCGTAAATGGCTCTTATTGTTTTGAGATATGTTCCATCAATACCGAGTTTATTGAGGGTTTTTAGCATAAAGGGCTGCTGAATTTTGTCAAAGGCCTTCTCTGCATCAATTGAGATAATCATGTGGTTTTTGTTTTTGGTTCTGTTTATGTGGTGAATTATGTTTATAGACTTGTGTATGTTGAACCAGCCTTGCATCCCCAGGATGAATCCTACTTGATCATGGTGGATAAGCTTTTTGATGTGCTGTTACAATCAGCTTGCCAGTATTTTACTGAAGATTTTGGCATATATGTTCATCATGAATATTGGCCTGAAGTTTTTTTTTTCTTGTTGAGTCTCTGCCGGGTTTTGGTATCAGGATGATGTTGGTCTCATAAAATGATTTGGGAAGGATTCCCTCTTTTTGAATTATTTGAAATAGTTCCAGAAGGAATGGTACCAGCTCCTCTTTGTGTGTCTGGTAGAATTCAGCTGTGAACCCATCTGGACCTGGGCTTTTTGTGTGTGGTAGGCTCTTAATTGCTGCCTCAACTTCAGATCTTGTTATTGGTCTATTCACAGTTTTGACTTCTTTCTGGTTTAGGCTTGGGAGGACACAAGTGTCCAGGAATTTATCCATTTCTTCCAGGTTTACTAGTTTATGTGCATAGAGTTGATTGTAATATTCTCTGATGATGGTTTGAATTTCTGTGGAATCTGTGGTGATTTCTGCTTTATCATTTTTTATTGCATCTATTTGGTTATTCTCTCTCTTCTTTTTTATTAATCTGGCTAGTGGTCTATTTTGTGGATCTTTTCAAAAAATCAGCTCTTGGATTTATTGATTTTTTGAAGGGTTTTTAGTGTCTCTATCTCCTTCAGTTCTGCTCTGATCTTAGTTATTTCTTGTCTTCTGCTGGGTTTTGAGTTTTTTTGATCTTGCTCCTCTAGCTCTTTCAATTTTGATAATAGGGTGTCAATTTTGGATCTCTCTCCACTCTTCTTATGTCGGTACTTATTGCTATATATTTTCCTCTAGAGACTGCTTTAAATGTGTCCCAGAGATTCTAGTATGTTGTGTCTTTATTCTCATTGGTTTTAAAGAACTTCTTTATTTCTGCCTTCATTTTATTTTTTATCCAGTCAACATTCTAGAGCCAGTTGTTCAGTTTCCATGAAGCTGTGTGGTTCTGAGTTAGTTTCTGAATTCTGAGTTCTAGCTTGATTCTACTGTGGTCTGAGAGACTGTTTGTTATGATTTCAGTTGTTTTGCATTTGCTGAGGAGTGATTTACTTCCAATTATGTGGTCAATTTTAGAGTAGGTGTGATGTGGTGCTGAGAAGAATGTATATTCTGTGGATTTGGGGTGGAGAGTTCTGTAAAAGTCTATCAGTTTTGCTTGTTCCAGGTCTGAGTTCAAGTCCTGGATATTCTTGTTAATTATCTGTCTGTCTGATCTGTCTGATATTGACAGTGGAGTGTTAAAGTCTCCCACTATTATTGTGTGGGAGTCTAAGTCCCTTTGTAAATCATTAAGAACTTGCCTTATATATCTGGGTGCTCCTGTATTGGGTCCATATATATTTAGGATCATTAGCTCTTCTTGTTGTATCAACCCTTTTACCATTATGTAATGTCCTTCTTTGTCTCTTTTAATCTTTGTTGCTTTAAAGTCTATTTTATCAGAGATGAGAATTGCAACTCCTGCTTTTTCTTGCTCTCCATTTGCTTGGTAAATCTTCCTCCATCCCTTTATTTTGAGCCTTTGTGTATCCTTGCATGTGAGATGTGTTTCCTGGATACAGCACACCGATGGGTTTTGGCTTTTTATCCAATTTGCCAGTCTGTGTCTTTTTATTGGTGCATTTAGCCCATTTACATTTATGGTTAATATTGTTATGTGTGAATTTGATACTGCCATTTTGATGCTAGCTAGCTGTTTTACACATTAGTTGATGCAGATTCTTCATTTTGTTGATGCTCTTTACCATTTGGTATATTTTTGGAGTGGCTGGTACTGGTTGTTCCTTTCTATGTGTAGTGCCTCTTTCAGGAGCTCTTGTAAAGCAGGCCTCGTGATGACAAAAGCTCTGAGTACTTGCTTGTTCACAAATGATTTTATTTTTCCTTCACTTATGAAGCTTAATTTGGCTGGATAAGAAATTCTGGGTTGAAAGTTCTTTCCTTTAAGGATGTTGAATATTGGCCCCCACTCTCTTCTGGCTTGTAGTGTTTCTGCTGAGAGATCTGCTGTGAGTCTGATGGGCTTCCCTTTGTGGGTGACCCAACCTTTCTCTCTGGCTGCCTTAGCATTTTCTCCTTCACTTCAACCCTGGTGAATCTGACGATTATGTGCCTTGGGGTTGCTCTTCTTGAGGAATATCTTTGTGGTGTTCTCTGTATTACCTGGACTTGAATATTGGCCTGCCTTTCTAGGTTGGGGAAGTTTTCCTGGATAATATCCTGAAGAGTATTTTCCAGCTTGGATTCATTCTCTTTGTCACATTCAGGTACACCTATCAAAGATAGATTAGGTCTCTTCACATAATCCCTTATTTCTTGAAGACTTTGTTCATTCCTTTTTGCACTTTTTTCTCTAATCTTGCCTTCTCATTTTATTTCACTGAGTTGATCTTCGACCTCTGATATTCTTTCTTCTGCTTGGTCAATTCAGCTGTTGAAACTTGTGCATGCTTCGCAAAGTTCTCATGTTGTGTTTTTTAGTTCCATCAGTTCACTCATATTCCTCTCTAAGTTGTCCATTCTTGTTATCATTTCATCAAATCTTTTTTCAACGTTCTTAGTTTCTTTGCACTGAGTTAGAACATGCTCTTTTAGCTCACGGAAGTTTCTCATTACCCACCTTCTGAAGTCTGATTCTGTCATTTCATCACACTCATTCTCCATCTTGCTTTGTTCCCTTGCTGGTGAGGAGTTGTGATCCCTTGTAGGAGGTGAGGTGTTCCAGTTTTGGGTGTTTTTCTCCTTTTTGCGCTGGTTTCTTCCCATCTCTGTGGATTTATCCACCTGTCGTCTGTGTAGTTGCTGATTTTCCGATTGGGTCTCTGAGTGGACGTCCAGATTGTTGATGATGAAGTTATTTCTGTTTCTTAGTTTTCCTTCTAACAGTCTGGCCCCTCTGCTTTAGGACTGCTGAGGTCCACTCCAGGGCCTGCTTGCCTGGGGGTCACCTCCAGCAGCTGCAAAACAGTAAGGATTGCTACCAGTTTCTTCTTCTGCTATCTTTATCCCAGAATGATGCCCACCAAATGTCAGTCTGATCAGTCCCTTGTCAGGTGACTCTTTGAATTTATGGGGGTCAGGGAGCTGCTTGAGGAGACAGTCTGTTCTTTATAGGAGATCAAGTGCTGAGCTGTGAGCTCTGTTGTTCACTCAGAGCTGCTAGGCAGGTACATTTAAGTCTGCTGCAGTAGAACTCATAAACCCCCTTTTTTTCCCTAGGTTCTCTGTCCTGGGGAGTTAGGGCTTTATTTATGAGTATCCGTTGCATTGCTGCATTTTTTTTTTTCAGGGCTGTCCTGCCCAGCAAGGAGGCAGCCTAGTCACTGCCTGCAGAGGCTTTGCTGAGCTGCTGTGGGGTCTGCCTTGCTGCTGGGTCCGCCCTGCTACCATGTGTATTTCCCTGTAGTCCTGTTTATATGGGTGTGGTTAGAACTGCCTCGGCAATGTTGGCCCACTCTGTAATGGCAGACACTCTCTGTTTTGGCAGGTTGCCTCAGCAACGGCAGGCTGTGTCAGCAATGACAGATTACCTCCGTAGGGCTGGAGTGCCTCGGTAATGGCAGACACCCCTCCCCCACAGAGCTAGACCATCCCAGGTTTAGCTGTGCTTGCCATGAAACTCTCAACCCCAAGCATTTTCAATTGCTGTTTTTTGTTTGTTTGTTTGTTTTTGTGGGTGTGGGACCCACCGAGCCTAATCACCTGGCTCCCTGCCTCTGAGCCCTTTTTTGTATAAGTTGAACAGTTGACTCTCTTTCAGGTGTTCCAGTCGCCTGCTGAAAGGGCACTGGGATCTGTGTGATTTCCTGTGTGGCGACCCACTGCGCCGGCTGAAACAACGTCACTGCTCGGGAATCTCCTGGCCTGGCTTTATGTTTCAGTCCCATTTAATCAGATGAATGGGCTAATCTGCCTTCCTGGATCTCCAATTGCCAGTTTAACAGGGCAACCAGACCAGTGTATTTTGTACGGAGAGCTGCTGCACTGTAGCACCAGCTGAAACAGCTGCGCTGGCTGAAACAGCTGCGCTGGTGACCCATGGAGCTCCTCCACCTGGGAATCTCCTGGTCTGTGGACAATAAAGATCCATCTGGAAATGTGACATCCACTCATCCTCTGCGCTTTCACTGGGAACTGCAATCCTGAGCTGCTCCTACAGCGCCATCTTGAATCTTCTCCTGGTGGGTAGATGAGAAGGCTTCCTACTCCATTTTCTTTCTAGAGATAAATTGCTCCTGGCTTTCAGGAAATACATTTCATGATTTTGTGTAACTCTCACTCTTTGAATATAGCAAGCCCTAAGTAAATGTTTCTAAAAGTAAATTTGTAAAAAAGAAGCCTTAAAGTGGATTAAATGCATAACCTTTCAAAGAAATTTGGGCTTCATTTATAAGAATCTGCTTATTAGCTGGATGAACCTGATCCATTATCAAAATATCCTGAGTCTCAATTTGTTCAGCTATTAAATAAAGATAATAAGGCAACCTTCACCAAGATGATATAAGGATTAGTCATAAACTATTACATATAAATCCCTTGGCATGTAATATGTGCCTAATAAATAGTGGCTTTATTACTATTATTGACTTATTCCTATGTAAAATAAGTTTTCTTCTGGATTTTTAAGTTTTGTCTCTTCAAAACTCATCTTGATTGGATGGTTCATGTTAAGTTCTTACTAACTTGACATAAATTAAGCTACTGTTGTTTCAAAAATAATTCTTCAAATGAAGCACTCTAAGAATTGAGCATTGCATATTATTGGAAGACTGTCTAATAGTGACTATAGTTGGATGAAAACTAACAGTGAAAAGGAAACAACTCCCAACTGTATAATAGCTACAGATTTATGTGATGAGCCAGGGAATATTTTATGAACTTTCACTTGTTTTATAATTTAAGATACTTTCAGTAGCAAAAAAATTCAGCTGACCCTGATTTTAATAATCGAGAAGACTTAGTCAGGTGCCAGGGTAAGCACTAAGCATGCTTTGATCAGGCACCAGATTCATTTCTTGGCAGTTTTATATGTTTTGCTATTTTCTTTTTATCAGCTCTCTATTCTAGTAAGCAAAGAGCTTGAGATCATTTTATTTTTTACCTATAACATGCATTTTAAAAGAGAAGATGAAAGCACCACCCACCACCACCACAGTTGAATGAAGTTTCTGGCCTTTATTCTGTTTGGGTCAACATAGGTGATAAGCCCACCTACTAAACCAATCAATGAGGTTGTCTATTAGCTAATTGGCTTAGGCAAACCAGTGCCAGCCCAGCAAGTGGATTTGGGTCAATTATCAAAATAAATGGTTTCTACAAAATGAAATGAGTAAAGTGGAGGATTCTGAAGACATAATCACCACATCATAAATGTGTGTGTGTGTTTCAAGATTGTCATTTAATTTTTTATTAATTATCTGAGTTTGGCTTAGTTGTAACTGTGAAGCAGGTTCACTGTGCAATGGTTACCAACTTCTCTGAATCCAGTGAGACTCATTACATAAGTCATTGAAAATGTAGCAAGACATGGTGATAGGGTTGGTCTGCATGGTCATCAGCATGTATCTCATGTAGTTGGATGTAATTCAGTTCATTGGACACAACATCTGCACAATATCTGTATCCAATCTCATTCAAAAGATAGCATTCATGGCCAGATGGTGGCCCCAGTCCAATAGACCCAGCCTGCTTCTGGTTTTGCAGAGACATTAGTAAACCATTCTGTGTCATCAATAGTTATAACTCTTTGTTCATGAAACCTACTGGTTTCTTGGGGGTACCAGGTCCCAGTCATGCCCCATAGTTTTTTCATTTTTATTTTGAGATTGACTCTCACACTGTTGCCTGGGCTGGAGTGCAATGGCACAATCTCAGCTCACTGCAACCTCCAACTCCAAGGTTCAAGCAATTCTCCTGCCTCAGCCTCCCAAGTAGCTGGGACTGTAGGCACCAGTTACCATGCCTGGCTAATTTTTTATATTATTAGTAGAGACTGGGTTTCACCATGTTGGCCATGCTGGTCTTGAAGTCCTGAACTTGTGATCTGCCAGCCTCAGCCTCCCAAAGTGCTGGGATTACCCATGTGAGGCACCACACTGGGTGCTCCATCTTAAGTGTACCATTTCCACATGATAATTGAGCTCTGTTGAGCCTATCCAATTTTATTGGTTGGGTTGTAATGAGCAGTACATGTGGTGCTCCGGCCACGAGACACTCAGTCTCTACCAGTGCCAAGTAATCAAGGAGTTGCCATTCTAAAGACGTATATCTGATAGCTGCATCAGGCAACTATATTGTCAAAACTCAGAGGCTGGTGCACCCCAATGGCAATTTTTTGTTACTATAGTCTCCAGCCAGCATCTGTGGAGGTTGTAGACACCTGTAATTCTATCAGGTTAGCATACTCTAAAGGCTTTTTGACAGTGCCTGGGCCACAGTTTTTTCAATGTCCTCCAAGGCTTGCTGCCTCAAAGGGTTCTATTCAAAGGCAGCAGCTTTGCTAGTCACCTTGTCTCAGGAGAACAAAATAGTCCTCTTTTTAAAAATGTATAATTCTAGTTTTTATAGATGTACTTTTGAATTATTTTATTTATTCTCTGGGCATGGTGGCTCACGACTATAGTCCCAGTGATTTGGGAGGCCAAGATGGGCTGATCACACGAGGTCAGGAGTTTGAAACCAGCTTGGCCAACATGGTGAAACCCATCTCTATTAAAATGCAAAAAATTAGCCTGGAGTTGTGGCAGGCACCTGTAATCCCAGCTACTTGGGAGGCTGAGGCAGGAGAATTGCTTGAACCCAGGAGGTGGAGATTGCAGTGAGTGGAGATTGTGCCATTGCACTCTAGCCTGGGTGACAAGAGCAAAATTCCATCTCAAAAAAAATTATGTATCTAAATTGTTTCTTAAGTGTTTTGTACTTTTATTAATGAGTAATAATGGGCTAATATCTTTTATTAATGAGCTAATAACTCATTAGAGAAATAAGCACCTACCTGCCACTTATAAAACAAAGGTATAACAAATTTTGCTTTTCCAAATACCAACACGCTAAGAAAACAGACCCAAGTAATTGGTTCCTAAAGTCCTTTTGCTGAAAATTGCTAATTTCTTCAGTCAACTTAGAATGCTTGAGGGAAAAAGAATGAGATGTCTTTTCATCATATTAATATATTTAAACAGTGAAAAATCTAAGATTCAGATACTTGACAATATAATGAATCAGAATATGAAGAACAAGAAATATGTTCTTATTTATTTAAACAAGTGGTGCCCTTTAAGTAAATAAGTTGTTGCTTATTTACAAGTTTTCTTTTCTTCATTCATGCTCTCCACTTTTCTGCCAAAATATAGGTAGATCAACATCAGTTTTAAACACAGTATTATAGGCGCCAACACAGCACATATTTCCACAATGGTGTTGTAATGATAGATAAATGAGAATTAAGCAACTTGGCACCACTGCTTGCCTACAACATTAAACCATGATTCCAATCAATCTATGAATGTTTTGACACATTGGCAGAAATGTTGTCAATTACTGTCATTTCTGACAAATATGCTGGTTCTATTCTTTTTTTCCCAATGAATTACAGAGACTTCTTAACCTTGAGCATATAGACTTCAGAAGTTAATCTCTGCTGGTATCTTTTCCAAAAAAGATTACCACCATCAATTCCAACGTGATATATGTGTGTATAAAGAATATAGTTCCAAGTGCAAGGAAGAACACCGAAACATAGAGTACAGAGAACAGTGGGAGAATCACTGTCCCCTGTTCAGAGCATGAAAGACTGTTCATGGTCCCACAGAGACCATGATGTTCTTCCAGGGTAAATAAAAGATTGTTCGAATATGTTTTCTTCTGCTCAAGTAACAACTTGTGATTTTAGTGCTGAATTACCTTAAGAAATACATAGTTTCCAAACTTTTCAAATTCATGAATGTTAATTAAACTAACACTCTAAGGCAATTTAAATCAAGCCTTTCTTGAAATAAGATTAAAGTATTAAATATTTCAGTGGTTATATAAATCAGAGTATATTTAGAATTCTATTTAATCATCTGAAATTTAATAAAAATAATGTTTTTGTGAGATAGTTGATGAATATGGAGAAATCTGATTGTTCAAGTCAGCTACAAAAGATCTTCATATTTTTTTCAGATAAAAAAAGAAGTCCCAGAAGCCATTGACATGGTATCAATTCATTAAGGTATATATTGACAGGTCTTCTCTAGAGAAAGAGAATTAGCAGGATTGATGAAATGCATTGAAATTGAAGGAGAGATTTGGAAATAAATAAGTTCACTGTACTTTATACAAAAGCTCTTTGCTCATCTATTTTTGGCAGAAATCTTGGGAAGGTATTGTGTGTATGTGCATGCATGTGTGCGTGCAATTATCAAAAGATTATTCTTGGAATCTTTTGTCCAAGACAGACTGACTAATCATTCACTCTACCACTCTGAACAATTTACATGACTTTTTTTAGTAAACCCAAAGTAAAATAATACAGTGATATGACACTCCATGGGAGGCAAAGTAGGTTATTAACTGCTGCTCTGGCAATTTCTGTTTAACAAGCTCCATTAGTATTTTGTTTCTTATTTTTCTCCAATGAGTAAAACAAACGACATTTCTTTCTACTTGTACTAATTTCAACGGAGTGTACATAGTCCACATATGGTTCTATGAATAGGTGAAATCAGCAAAATTTGGGGCTTATTTAGTATTAGCCAGGAAGGAGAATAATTATTGATTTATCTATTGTTGGTCATTAATTTATGCACAGTTATTGTGACCTTATTCTGTGTGTAATGTCCTAAATGTGTAGGTAAGAAACTGGCTAACAGCAAAACCTTCACTTCTAGGTGGAGATGAAGAAAGTGTGCTTAAAAATGCTGCACAGGAAGCCTCAAAGGCTCAGAAATTTACATGAAGTGAAAAACAAGTTATCAAGCGGTGTTCAAACTGGACAGCCTCTTTTTCTGAAAGCTAGAATTATATACAGTGAAAAATGTTTTTATTCAGCGTACAAACTGGAAATAGTTTTGCTATCACAAGGTGCAGATTTGTACAATCTCACTTTATACTACTACCTTCACTCCTATTACCACAGCATTTCTCTTTCTCTTCTCTGCTCCTCTATACCTCAGTGAGGTATAGACAAGGAGAGAGATATAGGCAAAACCAACAGTGAAAGCTGAGCACAGAAGAAACAGGGCATTTCCTAGGTCACAGGAAACACATTGTTTAGAACATGTATCAGAGGAAAATTAAGCTTCTTAAATTCCAGCATCTCATGTATCGGAGTCATTAGGGATGAGAAAAAACAGAGACAAAAATAATGCTGAAGAATCTCCACTTGATTAAATTCAGATTTGTGAGTAATTACATGTCAAAATTATGTTCTTTGCAATCTGGAGAAAACAATACAAGGAAATTGCCATTTGACACACATGGGAATGAAGGATGGAAGAGTTTGGACATTTTAAACAATTTTATAAGAGACATCATCAGGAAAGAAGTAAAAATGAAGGAAGAAGGATATTACAGAAACTTGAAGATTACTCTCCTTTCTTGCATGCCCCCACTTCTTGGAGAAAGAGGGAAAATTTTTACTGAAGGAGAAAGAACAGGGCATTCAATAAAGTAGGAAATCAACCAGGATTATCCTGTCTCTGACACCAAGAAAAGTCAGTTTTGGTAAGGACAGTGAGGTCAGATGTAAAAGATAGTTCAAGTACATTGAGATGTGAATAACCTCAAGGTCTAGGGCTAGGCAAGGAGGCCAGCTGAGAAACAGTTAGATAAGTAGTAGGTCTTAGAGGGTGAATGATTAATTCAGCCACAGATTGACCAAAACATTTTCATCACAAGTACCCAAAGGAGACTTTTTACTCATAGAGTATCATGCCTCTTTAGGACAGCAGGGGTCACTATGGTTCATTGGTCATTCATCCTGGACAAGTAGACCCTATGAATGTTCGTGATGCAGACATATTCAGATACTGCTAGGACTCTCATATTTCAATACTTCTTGAACCATAATTTGAATAATGAAACATATTTGGTTTTCACAAGGATAATGGTTATAAAAATATAACCATTGGTTATATAAATTTAGTGTCTCCTAAATTTATTTATCAGAAACCACAAAAAATTGTCAAAGATAGTATAAATCCTTCTGAAGTACTGCTAAGTGGTAATTAATGTGGATTGCATTACCAAGCCATTTGATCACAAATTATGCTGCATTATATGATCCAGAACCATCTTCTTACATACCATAGCTATCTAAATATAGTACATCACACCACTGGGCAAACAATGATGTAAATCGAGATCAAATAGGTAATGGTTTCTCTTCATTGTCTTGAGCTACTTTGTAGATGTGCTGTAATAACAATCAGACTCCAGTTATCTGATATACAGGACAGCTGGGCAGGCGAGTTAGAAATTCTGGCACTATTACATTGCAGGTGCAGGCATAAAATTCTCAAATACTTGAGAACAGTTGCCTATAGGCCAGCTCTGGACTTGACCTCATTTCAGATAACAGCTTTTCCTTTTCACCCACAGCACAGCTGAAGTTTAGAATAGAATTTATTTAGCTCAAATTTCAAAAAGAAATTGATTCAAAGCCTACTTTCCTAAGATTCCTTTGAAGAGAAAATGTCATGAGTGTTTTTTGTTGGTGTTCAAAAGGTTTATGAAGAACAAATTATCTAGATGGTTCTTTAGCCAATGAGAATAAAGTCGATGCTTTTGTTCCTAATATAGTCTTTGTATATTTCAGATACTTACATGCTTCATGGTAATATTTGCTTGAGCATTTAAAAAATTTTGATAAGTTGTATCCCTGGCATTAATGAATGATTTTATGTCTTTGACAATTCCACCCATATTTTAGTAGAAGTGTATTTTGTCCTGATAGTTTTTCTACTCAGGGAATAATTACATTAAATAATTTTGCCTCAAGGAAATACAAAATTTTATTGAGTCGTTACCTTTCCAAAATTAGAAATAAAATAAAATAAATATTAACCATGTATTTGAGAAACCTGAATAAATTGAATGTCACTTAACTCTGAAGAATAGCATTTCCTTAAAAATATTTTACTCTAAAATAGTGCAAATAAATAGTTGATGATTATTAAATCAAAGACTTTACATAATTTATAGAATAAAAAGAGTAATACCAGTATGAGCTAGTCAGTTTGCTTCCTGATTAAACTGTGTTGAATGGGGATGGCAACAGGAAAACCGATGGCTTGGTAAAACGTGGCATGACTACTCTGGCACTATGAAATGAAAGTAACATTTCAATAAAAGGCATTTTGACTATTCTGTATCTTGTCTTTCCTAACCCTTAGTAAAGTGCATGAAGAACACTGACTATTCTAGATAAGAGAGCCCTCAATATTTTACTTTTTATTTCTAATTGGTATAGCATCCTTTCTTTATGCACTTGCTAATACCTATGTCCATATACTTACACAGTGAGCCCAGCTTACTTGACAACCCCCCAAAACACGCTTGTACCTTTTATCACTACACATAAATGTATCATACTGAATCGAATCATGCTCAAAGTATAAGCCCTTAATTTTGGAAAAATTAATCTAGTGAATATTTTTAGTCCCCAACTTGTGCAAAGAACTGGGCAAAGATTTGTCAATGACACGAGAAATAACTACTAAGCATAATCCTTGTTTTTAAAGAGATGTTCAGCCAAAAAGAATGTGACACAGGTACAAGTTACACATCAAGTACAAACTGTTTAAAGAAGTAATGGAATGGGGTTAGGAAAGATCATGATTCTGAGATGTCATAATACAGAATTTCCATGTGACCTGGCTCTGAGTGGCCTGACGGAACTGCCAGATAGGGGTTGAGATTGAGGTGAAAGGATGATCATTTCAAAGACATGATCAAGAAAACAATAGGATCAAAGCCATGAAATTAGAAGAGTAGGAAATCAGTATGTATAAAAATAGGGGAACCTTTGTGATTGGGAGCTTCTACATCTGATATCTCTCTCCACATCCTATTGATCCTCCAAGACTTTGCTTATAAATACCTCCTCAAAGAAAGATGCCACCAAGCCAAATAAATATTTCTATCATAATATATTTCTGTTATACACTGTGTCATATTACAATCTATCTGAGAACATATTTTATTTAGTAATTAAGCTGCAAACATCAAAATGACCGAGGTTGTTACCTAGTCATCCCTGTATCATGTACCTATAATCCAGTGTATGGTACTTTGTAAACATTTGTTGAACAAATGAATAATTGAATGCTCAAATACTTAATATTAGGATGCATTTTCATGTGCATAATCTCATTTAGTTCTTACAGCGTTTTTTTTTGAGAGATGTAAGATAGGCTTTTTATGTCATATTCAGTCTTTTGGAAAACACTTTGTTCAAAAGAAGTCTGTGCTCTCAAAGATAGTGCAAATGAATCCAAATGAAATGGCTTGTATAGGCATGCTTTTTGATAATAGTGTATAAACTTAAAAAAAACTGACCTTCATATTGGAAATTTTATTTTTAAGTAACAATGCTCCCTATCAAGGCCACATTAGAGTTTTCTTATCCATCTATTCTGCATCTGAAATTCTGGATGTAGAAATACCTTTTACCAAATACCACCTATAAGACTATAATAATGGTAACTGATATCAAGAATAACAAAACAGAATGCAATATCTTGAAAATACATGTGTGATTAAAATTATATGTAAAAGTGTAAATAGCTAATTTATTCTTTGCCTAGCTATATACAACCCTTTTTTAAAATATTCTAAACAGATAAATTTTCTATAATGTCAATGCCTTTTATTATTTTATTTATTTATTTATTTTGAGATGGAGTTTCGCTCTTGTTACCCAGGCTGGAGTGCAATGGTGCGATCTCGGCTCACTGCAACCTCCGCCTCCTGGGTTCAGGCAATTCTCCTGCCTCAGCCTCCTGAGTAGCCAGGATTACAGGCACGCACCACCATGCCCAGGTAATTTTTTGTATTTTTAGTAGAGACGGGGTTTCACCATGTTGACCAAGATGGTCTTGATCTCTTGACCTCATGATCCACCCGCCTCGGCCTCCCAAAGTGCTGGGATTACAGGCTTAAGCCACTGTGCCCAGCCAATGCCTTTTATTCTTAACTGCAAGGATTAGGGACATTGTTTTTCCTTAGAGTTAGAGTGACTTGAATCTAACTGATGACTCAACCCCCTAAATTTCACTTTTTCTGCCTTTTATTTTTAATCTTGCTCATTTTGCTTTAACTCTTAATTATATAATATTGTTTACTCATGTACTCTAATATTATTTAACCAATACAGAAATAGTAAATTATTGTTAGTTACTACTTTATTCCAATTCAGTCTCTTCTATACAACCGTTAATATATTTTTTATGTGTATCAATCTAGATTTTTTAAAAAAGTTTTACATGTCTACATAGTACACATAGAACATAGGTTTATGTTTGTTAGTGTATTTTAGATGGGTGACATCATACTGTAGCTGTCAATCTACCTTTGATTGTTTTTTATTTAACATCTTCAAACTCTTCCTATCAGTTCACAAAGATCTATCATTTTTCTTTTTATTCCTGCTTAGTACTACGCAGTGTGGCTATGCCAGATGTGGCACAGCCTTCCTGTATAATAGATATTCCCATTATTTTCATAAATGATTAAATTTTATGTTTACATATTCCAGATTATCATTTGAATTGTTTACCAGTTTATAATATCCCACTTGACAGTATATGAAAATACATTTATCTTCCACCTCACTCACATTTGTTATTCTGCATCTTTTTAACATTTTCCAATGCTATCACCTGACATACTGTTGTTTAAATTTTTGTTTTCCCATTTCCTAGTAAATCTGAGAATTTTGGCATATTGTATACTCTTTTTACATAATCTTAAGTTTTACATCTTTGTTTACATTGCCAGTTTTTCTATATTATAATGTTTTTATTTCTAATAAATCGATATCAGTATTTTATACATTCAAATATTAATGTTCTCTTATAAGTATTACAAGTATCTTCTCACATACTTATATGACCTTTTGCATTTTATCCTATCATTTTCAAATTTATGCAATGGAAATAAAGTTTTTTTCATTTTGCATTTTTTTTTATATATTTAAGAAGGCTCTGAAACTCCTGATACTTACTCCCAGTTCTATAGTCTTACTGATTTATTTCAATATGTTTATGATTTACTCAATTTGAAATTTATTTTTAAAAATATGTTCAATTAGTGATTAATCTCTTTTTTTTATAAAAGGATAATTTACTACAAATGATACATATAGTAGTCTGTTATTTCCTTTATCATCTGAAATTCTTATCACAATTGATAATGAAACAAAGCATAGCCTGATAATTATGTCTTAAATGTAGAAAGTTGATATGAAATATCCCTCATTGTAGCAATTTGGTTTTCCCTTGAGTTCTATTTTGGATGGTAACTGTTGTCTATTTCACACACACACACACACACACACACACACACTCACAATCCCCCTCTTTTCCCAAACTTCCTAAGTAAAGCATTTTTGTTGTGTGTGTGTGTGTGTGTGTGTGTGTGTGTGTGTGTGTGTGTTTGGTGGATGAATTTATTTATTATCATACTTTAAGTTCTGGGGTACATGTGCAGATCATGTAGGTTTGTTCCAAAGTATACACGTGCCATGGTGGTGGTTTGCTGCATTCACTGCCCCATCATCTACATCAGATATTTCTCCTACTGCTATCCCACCCCAATCCCCCTACTCCCTGCTATTCCTCCCCCAGCCCCCCACCCCCTAGGCCCTGGTATGTGATGTTCTCCTCCCTGTGTCCATGTGTTCTTATTGTTCACCCACTTATGAGTGAGAACATGTGGTGTTTGGTTTTCTATTCTTATGTCAGTTTGCTGAGAATGATGGTTTCCAGTTCATCCATGTCCCTGCAAAGGACTTGAACTCATCCTTTTTTATGGCTGCATAGTATTTCATGGTGTATATGTGCCACATTTTCTTTATCCAATCTATCATTGATGGGCATTTGGGTGGGTTCTGAGTCTTTTCTATTGTTTATTGTGAACAATGCCATAATAAATGCACATGTGCATATGTCTTAATAATAGAATGATTTAAAATTTTTTGGGTATATACCCAGTAATAGATTGCTGGATCAAATGGTATTTCTATTTCTAGATCTTTGAGGAATTGCCGTACTGTCTTCCACAATGGTTGAATTAAATAAACTCCCACCAACAGTGAAAAAGTGTTCCTATTTATCCTCTTTAGCATCTGTTCTCCCCTGATTTTTTAATCATCACCATTCTAACTGGTGTGAGATGGTATCTCAATGTGGTTTTGATTTGCATTTCTCTAATGGCCAGTGATGATGAGCTTTTCTATGTTTTTTGGCTGCATAAATGCCTTCTTTTGCAAAGTGCCTGTTCATATCCTTTGCCCACTTTTTGATTTTTTTTTCTTGTAAATTTGTGTAAGTTCTCCATAGATTCTGGACAGTAGCCCTTTGTCAGATGGGTAGCTTGCAAAAATATTTTCCCATTCTGTTGGTTCCCAGTTCCTCTATTGATAGTTTCTTTTGCTGGGCAGAAGCTCTTAAGTTTTATTAGATCCAATTTGTCTATTTTGTCTTTTGTTGTCATTGCTTTTGGTGTTTTCATCATGAAGTCCTTGCCTATGCCTGTGTCTTAAATTGTATTGCCTAGGTTTTCTTCTAGAGTTTTTATGGTGTTATGCCTCATGGCCATACTGCCTAAAGTGATTTATACATTCAATGCTATCCCCATCAAGCTACCAATGACTTTCTTCACATAATTGGAAAAAAAACTACCTTAAAGTTCATATAGAACTAAAAAAGAACCCGCATAGCCAAGAAAAAAAAAAAAACATAAAAAAAAACAAGCAGGAGGCATCACACTACCTGATTTGAAGCTATATTACAAAGCTACAGTAATCAAAACAGCATGGTACTGGTACCAAAATAAGAGATATAGACCAATGGAACAGAACTGAGGCCTCAGAAAGAACACGACACAACTATAACCATCTTATCTTTGACAAACCTGACAAAACAAGCAATGGGGAAAGGATTCCCTATTTAATAAATGGTGTTGGCAAAACTGGCTAGCCATATGCAGCTGGATCCCTTCCTTACACCTTACACAAAAATTAACTCTAGATGGAATAAAGATTTAAACCTGTTGTGTTTATTTTTAACATCTCTTTGAAAACAACAGTGATGGTTTTGACCTGTTCCAGAAAGCTAACAATATTGTCATTCTAATATATTGTGACTATTCATCTGCTCAGACTTAATCTTTCATTTCATTCTATGTGTTACACTAGTAAGCAGATTAAGTTTCTCAAAATTTTAACACAAAACTTAGACCCACATCTTCTCTCTATCCTAGAGTTACCTCCCCAAAACAAGATGAGAATATTAGTGCTCTTTTACCTGCCTTCTCCTTCTTCTCAAATGTTGTAAACCCTGTTCAGTTCCAGAAAACACCTTATTATTAGATCTTCTGCTATTTTAAGATTACTGTTAAGTTTCAATTTGTTAATGATAAAAGTATATTTTAGAAGTTACTTTTAAATGAAATTTATTTAAGAGGGTTTATATAGCATTACTCCTTCTATATTTATACCACATTACCTGTTTATTTTATTTTTTGTTTTGCTAAAGTATGTCCTTTAGAAAAAGTGAGCAGGAACATTTTTTTCTCAGTTTTGCTATGTTTTATCTAGTATTGCCAATAAGATGTATGATGACAATCTAATTTTAGATTGATATATATATATATATATATATATATATATATATATATATATATATGACATTCACTCCTAAAACTTTCCAATAGACATAGGAGTCAATATATATAAAGTCTCACTGGAAGGGGTTAGGAGGGAATGTTTAATACTTAATACTCTAAAATTTGCTCCAATCTATGTCCAGAGGTGACTCTCTTTTAAATTTATTCTATTCAGTGCTTGGTAGATCATTTCAATCTAAGAATGTTGGCTTTTTCTCAGGTTTTTAAGAGTTTTTTTTTTTTTTAATGTTTCCCTCTTTGCTCTTTTGGTTATTTTAAGTACCTTCTCTTTGACAAATAATGATTCCTCTCTATTATTCTGTGATTTAAATTTTATTTTATTTTTCTCATCTGAGCTCACTATTTCAACTTACTAATTTGTTTCTAAGCTCTTTCTTTTATGATTCCTTTGAGCTTTTAAAACCAGGCTGCTTAATGATTTATCATGCTTAATGTTTGCCACCTTCTAGCAGGTTGGTATATTTTAGTGACTATAGCCTCTCCAAGTGTGTCACACCCTGCTGTCAATAACTAAATGATTACACTACTAAATTCTGCTGCACAAACTTGAGTTTTTTTATTCCACTTCCCCGTTTTCTATGAAAACAGCATTTACAGGCAGAATCTAAAAGGAAAGTGAGAGAATCATGCTCCCATTACATAAGTTATATTTCATATTCAGATTTTAATCCTATTCAGCTCAATGGTGACCCTTTGAAAATTCTAGACAGTTGTGAGAACTTTTCAGAAGTGTGTGGAGAGTATTTGAAAAAAGTGTCATGAAATTCAAAATGCAGGTGACAGCAAGTGACAGAAATTGGAAAGAATATTTGATTGTACTTGAGCTAATGGTGATATTGATTTCATGCTCCAATAGACCCTAAAGAACAAGGCACTGTAATGCTATTTTATTTCCATTTAACATTAAGGGTATAATACAAGACAAGGTACTTTTTCTTTTAATGCTTTATTTTAAAGAAGGGTGAATTGAAGATTTAGAAAAAAAAATCACACACATAAGTAATTTTTACTTGAGGTGCATGATTGCTTTTCCAAAGAAGTGCTATATAAATTCACTATCATTATTACTAAAAATGCTTCATAAAATAACTTCTCAATCAACTTGATGCAAATTTAAAAAGTGAATATGGACAAAGATAAACAGATATGCAGGCATTAAATAAGAATAGGATTAAAAAGCCTAGATATTGTGGAGCTCCTTACATTAACAGAAGTATGAACAAAATATTTATTTAGGCTTTCATGCTCTGGGCACTGTAGGTGAGTGAAAGGGAAACAGTCACTCTTCTCAGGGAGTCTACAGAAAGAGAGACATTATTCAGAGATAATCACACCGAAAAGACACACAAAATAAGATGGAGAAGAGTGTTATACAGGAAGGGACCATTGCAGATGAGAGTTTTTAACAGAAAACCTAAATACTCAGGAGCACCACAGCAAGCTTTCCTAGAGAAGATGTGTTTGAGCCAGTATTGAGGGAATGTATAAGAGACAGGCAGGATGGGAACGCTCAAGGCAAAGTGCAGCATGTGTAGGCTCCCTGTGGCAGAGGACACTGAAAGCAAGCCTGAGACACTGAGACAGCAAGAGAAAGGGGTGCAAAAGGAGACTAGTGGCCAGCCAAGTGTCCTGTACTAAGTACTTTAGACTTTCTTCTAAAAACAAGGGGAAACCAATTAAATAATTTCAATAAATTTGGTGGGGGACATGACAATGTCAGAAATGTGTCTTGAGAAGGAATTACAGTCTGAAGAGCAGATCTAATAGGAGCCAGAGTGGACTCTAGGAGATTGAACCAGGGGATGGTTGCAGTAGTCTAGATGGGAGAAAATAGTTGCTCGACCTAGGGGGCTAGTAGCAGAGAAGTAGATAAAGAAGAAATGTATTGAAGACATACATGTTTAGAACTTGATGACAGAGTAAGTATGTGAGGAGAGAGAAGCCAGTAGCCAGTGTTGATGAAAATTCCTAAGCTTTGGACTTGTATATCCCAATAGAATATGGTGAAACTTATCAAGACATGACATTCTAGATTAAAAGCAATAAATGATACTGGATAATGACTTGTTATTTATTTTATTTTAGAAGAAAGTTATTTGTAATGTCAGTTTAGTCTTGGGCATATCAAATTTAAGATGAGAAAGAAATATTCAAGAGTAGTTTGTGATATATGTGCACACACACACACACCCCTGTATCAGGCTCCAAAGAAATAAATCTTATCTGGTTATGTACATTGATGAGTTGAACTATTATTATATGGATGATAAATAATAATATAAAAAAGATGAAATTATCACAGAGGAGAGAACAAAATGAAAAGAAAGAAAGAGAGAGAAAGAGAGACAGAAAAAATGAAAAAGAGAGAAAAGAGTGAAAGAAAGAGAATGAGAAAAAGAGAATGAAAGAAAGAGGAAGGAAAGAGGAAGAAAGTGGGAAGGAAGGAAGGAAGAAAGGTAGGAAGGAGGGAAGGGTGAGCCTCAGGTTACTCCGTTTATTGCCTAGATCGATGATAATGACTCTTTTGAGACTGAGATGGGTGACTTACGAAGCAGAGAAAAAATAGGAAAAGTATGGTGTTATGTTTGCTAATGGAAGAGAGTGTTTTGTGAAGGAAGAAATAAAATCAAATACTGCTAAGAGGTCAAATTTCAGAAGAAGATTTTAAAATACTTTTAGATATACAGACATAAAGATTATTATTCTCCTTAGCATGTGCTGTTTTGATAAAAATGCTGAGGAAATTTATTAAAAATGCAGTAAAGAACACTTTGATTAATACTCTAAACAAGTTTTATAGCAAATTTTAATTCCTGCCATTTGATTGTTGCAGAACAAAGATTTAAAGATATATTTTGCTCAGGTTTCTGTATCTAGTGTCTCAATCAGTTTTTGAATCCATAGTCTTTCATTCAATGTATTCCACATACAAATTTCCTACACAAGTAATAAAGATGGATTTTAAAATTAGAAGGAAAAAAACACAATGGAAAAAATTACTCATATTTCTAGGTTGACTGTGGGTCAGTCCTCTGTGATCCACCCACAGTCAATGTAGAACTATGAGTAATATTTTTTGCCTCCTTTTCTATACATCTTTTATATTGTTTCTTCACCTGCTTATTTCTAAATGAAAGTAAGTTCTACAATTCTTCTACTGATAATTAGACTAAGGAAAACAAACTCTTTCAACTCCTATCTCCAAGTTTCCTGAAGAAGGAATAATATTGAAGACAGCAATTGAGATACTGGCTTACTGGAAGAATTATTCCAGTAAGCCAAGCTAAGAATGTTTTAAGAAGAGGAAATAGTTACCTAAATAACAAACAAAAAGTATAACCCTCTTTTTTTTGGGGGGGGGATGGAGTTTTGCTCTTGTTACCCAGCCTGGAGTGCAATGGCATGATCTTGGCTCACCACAACCTCCATCTCCTGGGTTCAGGCAATTCTCCTGCCTCAGCCCCCTGAGTAGCTGGGATTACAGGCACGCACCACCATGCCCAGCTAATTTTTTGTATTTTTAGTAGAGACGGGGTTTCACCATATTGACCAGGATGGTCTCGATCTCTTGACATCGTGATCCAACCGCCTTGGCCTCCCAAAGTGCTGGGATTACAGGCGTGAGCCACCGTGCCTGGCCCATAATCCTCTTTTTGAGAAGACCTCAGTTAACTCAGCATTTTTTCATATTTGTATTTCACCAAATTCCAGCCAGTTTACCTGCTGAAACAGCATTTGTGCAGACCTCAACTATGCCAGGTACATTCTGACTATCACAATTAATATAAATAATAATAAAAATATGTAAGAATTAATTGTATAGTTTTATAGCCCCATAACAAATACATGTTTATGAGCCATACTACTTGCTGAATAAGCAAACTTCCAACATATACACTAATAATACTATATAGAAAAAATCTGTATGCTTCATTTCAATTCAAATACCTTGGGGATAAATGGTGCTTCATATTGGACAAAGTATTATCATATGTGTTTTAATGAATAACCTTTGTCCAGCAATTTGCAATTGGCTTTTGCATTGTCCAATTTAAGCTTTCTAACATCCATATGTAGTCAGTATTAGTATCCTTATTTTGCTAATAAAGAAATTGTGACTTGGAGATGTTAAATGACTTGCTGCTTTAACTCAGCTAGCTCTTAGACAATCAAAGCTATAACATGACTAGACTACAAATCTAGAGAAATTTCCCCATGCAATAATTGCCTGGAGAACTCTTGCTTATCTTAATTATTTCATCATATATGGTTTTATTTTTTTCAATGTTTTTCAAGATTTAGTTAAATGAGGGTAGATTTTTCATTTTTCTTGTGCAGTTCCCCAAATAACCAAGGCAATTAACATAATTGTTGTCATGTGCTACTATATCCACTTTATGCAACAGATATTGCTAATTTTATAAACACCATATACTTAGCACATCTCTGTCATAGCTCAGGTTCCAGGCTGTAAATTTCTTCTCAGGCATATTCCACGTATGCGTTGATAGAAAATAAGCATACTGGAAAGCATCCAGTATTTTTAAAATTCAAAATAAACACAGTCCTGGTTTTTGCTGTTATTTGAAGTTAACAGTTAATATAAAACCATAAAACTCAAAGATTATACTGTTGTATAGGAATAATTTAATTCTACTATAAATGATTTTTTAAATGAAATGCTTGATAAGAAGTGAGGACCAGAAATATAAGAATAAATGTACATCATTGAATGGGTTTTCAAGGACAAAGATTTTATTACAGTTTCGCAATGTGGAGAAACAACTTTTAACGGCGTATTTAATCAAATGAGCACTAAAAAGATAAAAATAAATGTACATTATGAAGTGGGTTTTCAAAGACTAAAATGTTATTACAATTTCACAATGTGGAAAAGCAACTAAGAGCGTATTTAATCAAATTCTGGTTTCTATAAATGTTTTGAGGTTCATTGTAGCAATTGGGATGAATATATAATTTCAAACTGTGATGAACACCATAAGATTGTCACCACTGTCTCGGTAGAGGTTCTCTTCCTTGCCATCTAGCATGAAGTAAGCAGTCATGTTGTAAGTAAGTAGTCAGTAAGTCCATGTGGCAACACAGTGAAGGTGGCCTCTGGTCAACAACCAGTCAGAAACTGAGAGCAGCCTCTGGCTGACAGCCAAGAAGAGGCTGAGACCTCACTCTCATTGTCCGTAAGAGATTGAATTCCACAACAACCATGTAAGTTTGGAAGCAGTTAATCTTTGAGATGAGACTGCAACCATACTGGTGTCTCAATTGCTGCTTTCAGAGGAGACCCCGAACCAGGGAACACACCAAAGCCATGCCCAGACTCCTGATCTGAAGAAACTGCCTAAACATATGTTGTTTTAAACCACTCAGTTTCTGGTAATTTCTTACATATTATCAGATAGTTAACAGTAATAGATAATAAAGAATGAGTATTTAGAAGACATTATTATAATGGTGCGAGTGGAAGAAAAGCATTGACTTCCTTAGGAGCACCTTTCAGATCCTTGGACAATAAATGCATCTTATCTCCTCTACTTTAGAATTTACAGCTTAGAATTTACAGGGCAATAATTATCACAGACATTTCATATATGCAATGGACACTCGAATTGTTAATCTGGTTTCTGAGTAAGTTTGGATATTTGAGGTGAATATCAATATGTTTTACTTAGGATTAAATTTGGTTGTATACACAAAATATACTGAAAGACTGCTCCAACACAAAGGCTAATACTTGTAGAAACAAATCCAGACAGGGACACTTAAGGACTGGTTCCTGGGTTTTGTTGTAAGTAGCCACCACTTAAAACAGCCCCTCACAGTCAAAGATGACTGCTTAAGCTCAAGGCACCAAGTCGTAGAAATGAGAAGAGGAGAATTAGTGGAAGTGACGGACAGTACTTTTTCCTGCATTTAACAGGGCAAAACTTATGTAACTACGACTAGCTTCCGGAAAGCCATGGAAATCTATTCTTTTAGTAGGCCTAATTTTTATCCTAAATAATATTATAGTCTTTGTATTAAGAAAGAAAAGGAGGCTGGGCTTTAAGGAGTCAATTAGTAATCTAACAATATTACTTAATTTTTAAAATTATTAAGTCTTGACAATGCTTAAAAATTAGATATAAAATTAGGTTATATAGAAAAGCTTTCCCAAATTATATTTATAGTTATCCAATGCTAGCATGAATTAATGATAAAGCAAGATAAGCAATAAGTGACATTAAATTTATGATAATTATAATAATTTATAATCATACTCAAACCTCTGCTTTTAAGCTGTTAGACATGCAAAAACACTATTATAATGCCAAAAAAAATCAATACCAACTACTCAAGATTTATAGATGGGTTGCAGATAACCTGATATGAGAAAAGGTAGATTATACTTTCAAAATATAAACATGACTTTAATGTGACAAGTTTTAAATAAATTATCATTAATAACTGAGTTTATTACTTTATTTTTCTTTCTACTTTTGAACTTATTGACTTTCAACAACAAAAATGGGAAGAAAAAATAGGGAACATAGCTCTTAAAATATTCAGTTAGATACAAATGTTTTTCCAGGAGACTAAATTTAAATTAATGGATAAATGGTCCTTCATTAAATATTATATTTATTTCTAAAAGATATTTTGTTACATTCTATTACTGTTTTAGATGTCGATAGTCTTAAAATGTAAATATCTTTATACATAGCCATTCTATTTCTAGGTATTTATTTTATTGGGTACAAAGTATGACATTTTATCATGGCAGCATGCATATATAGCATAAAAATATCGGCAAGGTAGATGTTCAGCTATAGAGAATTAATAACTACTTTCTGGTGTGGTATATAATAAACTTTATTCAATGTTAAAGATGAGGTGGAAAATAATCTATTAAGTTTTGTTCAACATTTATTAGTAGTTTAAATGTGTTTATCAAGTATTTCAGCTATAGATATCTTCAGGAAAATCTCCCATAATGAAACTTAAAACACTCAATGTCTAACATTTAAATATAACAGCCTATGAGCTTCAGACTCTTGGACTCAACAATTTACTATTTTATTTACATTTTAATTTAGGAATAATGCATACATAAACACACACAGAAAATCACATCTATTATAGATGTATAAATCAATGAATTATTATTGAACACACTTGTGTACTTCCCAGATCAAGAAACAAAACATTAAACATCTTGGAATCCTTATTCATGCTCTTTATAGTCACAGCCTGATCACTCTTCACAAGTTGGCAGTATTTACCTTTTTTCTTACACCAATGGCCAAAAAGTCATCTCAGATAGTCACAGAGTTAGCAAGTGCTAGAAGCTGAAATTTAAATCTATTTTTCTCTATGGGTGAAATCTATGTTCTTTACATGATACCATCATTTTTTACATGTGTTGGGGGCTCTGTAATGTGCAAAATTGCATTGCAACAGAATATATAAAACATGCTTGATATTGTAAGTAAATAATTGGTGTCTGAAATTGGATTTTTGATATTATTCAGTGAATGAATACAAGGATCGCAAGTCAATAAATATTATTGAGCATTTCCTAATCAGACATGAGTTCAGATGCAATATGTAAAATGGTGAAGGAAAGAGGCAAGGTATTGCCCTCAGAAACTTACATTTTACCAGGCACAGGAAGAAAATGAACATGTAGTAAATAGTAACATCAGTGTTGGCTGAATGTCTATAAAGGAAGTAAACACGGTTATGTGATGGGAAGTAATGAGGAGAATCAGTGGAGACAGGGGTAGTAAATAGGCTATTCAGGTGAAGGTGCTAAGTCAGAGAAAGTCTCTATGTTTTCTGCTACAGAACACAGCTGTGCAGCCAGAGCCCAACAAGCAAAGAATAGAAGGCCTAGGGCGATGTGCTGGAACTGGCCATGCAAAGACTTACAACACTTGGAGAGACACCTGGGTGTAATTCTATGGTTTTGTTTAACAATGTGTACTCTGATATTTGCCTATAGAAGATCATTCTTACCTCTGCGTGAAGAACAGACCATAGCCAATTGAGAATGGAAGCAAGAAACCCAGGGAGGAGAATGTTACAGTGGCCAAGGCAAGAGATGTAGTGGCTAGCACTGAGAAGGGTGGTCCTGGAGGTGGCAAGTTCAGTGTTGAAGATAGGGCTAACAGCCTGGCCAATGGGCTGGGGGGAATTAAGGATGTTTTCATGGGTCTGGGCTAGAGCAAGTGCATGCATCCCTCTCTGAGCAACACTGTCATCGAGGAAAGTTGACATACTCATGAGAAATGCTGCCAAAGATAAAAGCTACAATCTTCAAATAACACCTATAATTCTACTCTTTATATGTTAGGCAGTCATTGAGCTTTTGCTATGGACACCATGTCTCATATATTAATGCTGATGTGCATTTTTAAGTGAAAGAGTTTAAAAACAGCACAGAGAATGCCTTAGAGGTGTGAATACCACTCAATTGTGTGTGTGTGTGTGTGTGTGTGTGTGTGTGTGTGTGTGTGTGTGAAAGAGAGAGAGAGAGACTGAGAGAGAGAGAGAGAGAGAGAGAGAGAGGCTGTAAAGACTGTGTTTGGGGGCAAGGCAAGGTTGCTAGAAGCTGCTGGCTGAGAAATATCAAACAGTGATTTCAGGGATTTGGAAGTCAGGGCCTCATTCTAAACCAGTTTTTTTTTTTTGGATGAAGTAATTTATAAATTTGATTTGCAATATAGTTTGTTGTGAAGCAAAAGCATAATTCAGTTTCACCATAGTATTATGACTAATGTTTGAGGTCTTATTCTAAAGTTAAGAAAAATAGTTATGGTCTAGAATCTAAACTATAGTTTGAGGAAAGCTTCTATTTATATAAAAATTGAGGATTGAAGTTGTAGACTGCCCTCTGTGACTATTTTAAGTTTTCACAAGATGTTGCCATTTCAAAAGGTCATAGAAACAGCAAAATCAGGAAAACAGCTTGAGGACATTTGTATCTGAAACAGTCAAAGTTCAGGGTATTACTAAAACTGAAATAAATGTTGAGGAAGTTGGCAAAACTTAAAGCTTATTCTCAGTAGTACTCAAATCTGACACCAAACAGTAATATCTGCTAGAAAATAATTCCAATGAAGGTTTTCTTGGGTAACAAACTAATAGCAAATTTGATTCATTTTAAAATTGATATACAAACATAAACCATGAGAACTATCTTAAACATAGTTTAGTCCAAGACTCTTCACAAATATAGAGGTACAATAAAATTCCATTTTTTCAGAGTAAGTTATTTATCTTGCTGAAAGTAAATAGTTTCAGCAGGGATTCTCTTAGACTACTTGAGTCTCTCTTCATCTGTTTTCCCAAGACATTTAAATTATTATCTGACTTTATCAATCCAGCAAAACAGTTTTTTTTATAATTTTTTTCAAACTTCTCACTAAGTCAAATCAACCACTTAGCTCACCAAAATAGTCATTCTTTCTCACCCTGAGAAAGTCACAGACATAACATGAATTAAATTTAGCCAAAGATAGCATCTCAGATAACTGACAAGTCTTTGCCCTTCCTCATTTAATAAGCCCAATGTAATTAAAAGAACACACACACACATGCCCCAGTAACAAAATGGCAAATGGTACTGTACTGCAGAAAGCCTGAGTATCCTGCAAAAAGCCAAATAGAAATCCTTTGAAAATGACTAATCAAAAAATAAAAGTGTAGGAGGACCTGCACCAGGTTCCTAAGAATGTTGAATTTCTCCTGCTAGTTTTGAAGTTAAGCCTCATCTGTCTAATATGACAGAGATTGGCTGATAATTATCACAAACCTCATAGTGCTGGAGCCAAAAGCCAGTTTAATTAGCATTTTTATCTGCCCACTTGGACCTTTATTATTCTAGAAAAATATTTGAAACAGCAATGAATTCTAGAATCTTAAAAAGAAATGCTTTTATTCATTCTGCACATCAGTAAATTGTTCTCTTTGCTTTTGGTTTTTATCTTCTAAATGTACATCCAACACCCAACACAGTAGTTTATTCTAAAAAAAGATTTTGTTTGGTGGTTTTATTTTTTTACATTCTCTAATGTAGAAGACCAGGAAAAACAAAACTGTATAAAAAAAAACTAGATTCACATTAGGCTTGTTTTACATGACTGTCAAGAATTAGCTTAATAGAGAAACAAAGAAGAATTTGGCTTGGAATATAGGCCCTGGCTTCTAATTGGAACCTTTTATGATGTTATTTTAGGTGGGACAAGAAAGCATCATCGAGTGGTTTTCTTTCCAGCTAATGAGAGTTCCATCAGTGGCTGTCCATAATCAGCACCAAGGAATTGCTTCTCAGGAAATTTTCAAATAAAATGACTTCTGTCCTATTTTCTCTACTAATATCCTCTCTCTGGTTTCACTCATTCCTTTGGATCAACTATCATTTCCATATAAAAGGCTGTTAATATGCAATTTTAGGTTTAGTGTTTCAAACGCATTGCCAATTCTATAGACCAAATTGCCTAAAAGACTTAGATATAAAATTTTAATAAAACTCAACATATATTACAATAAACTCATTTCCCCAAAATCAATTCTTTTAATCTACCTCATTCTGGCTACTCACCATTCTTTTTGGAACCTAAGCTTGATATAGAAATGTCATCTTTCTTTTCTTTGATTTTTTTAATATATAAAAGTCCTTTTACAATGAACTGGATGGCTGCCCCACCTTTAAGTTCCCAGGTTGACAGTCTAATGCCCAAGGTTGTCATATTAGGAGGTGGGTCCTTTGGAAGATGATTAAGACATTACGTGCTTATTGCCCTTACAAAAGAGGCTCCAGAGAAATTCATCACCCTTCTTTGAAGTTAAAATGAGAAAAAGGGTTTTCATCAGGCCCGGAATATGCTAGCAACCTCATCTAGGGCTTGCCTGCCTTCAGAATGGTGAGATACATATTTCTGTTGTTTATAAGCCACCCAGTATATGATATTCATTTAATAGAAGCATTAACAAACAAACTCACCAATCTTCTAGGAAAGGCATTTATCCCCTTTTTTGAAAATCACCTTTACCATTGCTTGCTTGAACCACGAGGTTCCAACTACAGGCTCTGTTCTCAGCCTGTGTGAGTAGGAGTGGGCTGGGCAGGGAAAAGTTTAGAGCTGCTCAGGTGGCTCCCAAATGGTTTGATAAACATCATTCTACTATTTCTAAATTCTTATTAAATAAGTTACAGAAAACAAAGAAAATAAAGTCATTTGGTGACTGCTTAAGACAAAAATTAAGAGGGAAAATCCACCTACTAAATGACAAGAGACAATGACCAAAGAGTCAGGATTCTGAGAAAAATTAAATGATACATAATCTGAAAAAGCATAATTTCCAGATGCAGATTTAAAGGGCTAACTGTATATATATGGAATGAATTAGCTTAATATAAATCTGGAGTAGTACTCCTTTATAGCTTAAAATGCAGAGTCAGCAGAATGTTCATATCGAGTGTCAGTGGTCTTATTAAGTTATGAATTAATTAGCTCCCTCTGAGAATTCCTGGCCCAACACTGTCCTTTTAAAGGATGTCTACAAATAAATGGCACCCAAAAGAAGATAATTTGAATGCTCAGAGATTGGAAAAAGGGCATCATATAGACTGGTCAAGTTAATTAGGCATGCTTATTCTGGAACCTAAGGATAATATGAAAAAGGCGTGTCAGATAGTTTTTAATGTTTTTAAAGAGTGGCCATATTTACATGGAGGTTAAGAACAAGGGTGGATATTATAAGATAGCCTATTTTACCTCATTATTAGGCAGATAATCTTAATATTTAAACCTTTCAAACACAAAATGGATTTCTTTACCATGAGTAAGTTTTTTGAAAAGGAAATTTAAGGCTGACAATTACATATCAGAAATGCTATAGATCTGGGTCTTGAAATAGTCTTGTTTCTAAGGTCCCTATACATTCTTAAGATTTTTTCTGAAGCATGAGCAGAAACCATTCTAATCTTCTCCATTATTCTACTTTTAGTTAATGTGTAGCTGGAACATCCATTATTCTGAGTCTATAATTAGCCCAATTATTTCATTAATGTTATTTGCCATGAAGATATTTTTTGACTATAGGAAAGTAGAGATAACAGAGGAAAAAAATTATGAATGCTTCAAATTTGTGCTTCACAGAGATGATAATGTTAATTATGGAATCTCCATACAATTTCATTTAGTAGTTAGGAGACTACAGAATGGGTGCTAATCCCAAACGTATACCTCTTCATTTCCCCCTTACTGTTCAGTTTTGTAAGAGCAAGTTGCAGGCTTCACTACTCTATCTCTAAAATATTCTCACTCATCTACTAAAATAAAATTGCTTTAAAACCTAATATCTGAGACCAATGACAGTCATATTCTGCCAATGCTGAATGTGTCTACTTCCTATTATCTAATTAAATGCCACTTGCTAAGTATTTATGGAGCATCTGCCATATGCTTATCAGCAAGTTGGTTGCTGAGAGGATTTATAAGAATTTTATACTGTACTCTCCACCCACAAGGGACTTAGAGTCTTTTTTTGGAAATATGTAACATATATTCAGGACTGATATTCAAAATAGTTCATAATCAGACTGGCACAGGCACCAGCCAATGAGACTGGAAACCTATCTTATCTGAATGAATGCCAGCTATTAATTATTGATAGAGTATGATGGTGTATGCTGGTGAAGAAGAAAGTGATGCATTTTTTTCTTTTAAAGAACTGGGCTCCAGGGTCAGTGACCTTAACTCCATATATAATTTGTAGAATTGGAATGGGTTCAGAGAAACGACAGATGATTAAAGGTTAAAGGGACTGACTCTAAGGAAAATATACCAGCCTTACTTTCATCTGATTATTTTAACTATTGAATAAAAAAATACCCATATGTCTAAAATCTTATACTGGTTCTAATCAAATGCCAATATATATGATGGAATGGAAATGCCAAATATGCCACCCTTCCTTGTCCAGAGCAGATACCATGAAAGTATTGTGTTTTTTGTCCAAAGTCAGAGTGGCTGCTTGTGCAATTTTATTTGAGGGAAAATATTTTTTAAGCAAATATAGGAGAAATTAGTGTGACTATTTCACACAGACAGCCTCCAGCTGAATTCCTTAACTAAGAGGAACATTCAGCAAAATCTGTAAACAAAATATCTGCCAAAGGTGACAAGAAAATGTAGCTCCATGCCTTCCACTGAGTATAATTTCTTAGTGAGGCCAGCTGGCATTTACAAAAGTTTACCCGTTGTCAGACCTGCTGGTGACTGTGCTGTTCTGATTTAGAAATAAAGGATTGACTCAGAGGTGTCTATAAAATAATTCTGCGGGATGATAAATCCCAACTTCAACAACAAAATAAGAGGCAAATCATTAGTGCTGGCTGCTGTTTGGATCTCATGCTTAACTCAGTCTGTAGAGGTTGTTCGTGTCTCTGGGAGAGGAGGTCACCGGGCAGGCTCAGGGTGGGCTTAGCAAAGGCAGGCTGTCTCTGCTGGGTGCTGCCTGTGGAGGGTTCCCCAATCTTGGGCCCTGTGTGAATGAATGGTCCATAAGTACACAAAGTGGTTTCTGAAATCTGAATAAGAGCACAGATGAAGTAGAAATTATGAAGAGATCCTGTTTTTCACTTTGTTTTATTGGAAGCATACGGAGTGATACTGACTCTTTCCATAATAAACTGTCATCGGCCACAATTGTTTCAGAATATGGTCTCAGTCTTTGATTTCAGGGTCTGCAGACAGACAGTGGGAATGCAATGCTTAAGCTTCTTCACTTATTGCCTGCTGGTGTACAAATATAGGATTTGGCAATTTAGCCTAAAGCCTTCATCTCTCCCGCTACATCCACCTGCTCTGGGAGGTTCCAGGAATGCAACTTTTCACAGGCTCCCAAGCAAGAGGAGACCCATAGAGCTGAAATCAGAGCCAAGGTGTGGGCCTGTCTCATTCATAATCCACCTGCAAAACACAGTCTGATGGACTCCTTGCTAGAGTTGAACTTGGGACTCCCCACCACTGAAATAAAAAAAAATAAATAGCCAAATCCTCATAAATGCTGAAAAGAAGCAGCTGGTAGTCAAAAGACCACTTTAATAATAGGAATAAAAACAAAACCAAAGCTGGGTACAAAAAGGCTTATATCTGTAAAAAGCGAATTAATGTAAAGAAGGGGATCAAAGCCACGTTTGTGTCGTGCCACTCTGTCACAGAGGCAGGCAAGAGAAGGGAAGGCATTTCAATATCAGAAACCAGCCTGACACCCAACAGATAATAGCACAAAATGCACCTTAAAACCCATGTGTTAACATGCTCTATTGGGATAGGGATGGAGTTATTTCCATTTCCTCTTAGAGGAGAAGAATCCCCCTGTAACAACAATGTGGATGGGATAGCGCTCTTTGTACAGAGGCGTCCAAGCTGACCTCAGCACTGGAGTCCTCCCTGAATTCTGTTGAACCAAAATGCTTTGCTAGTAACTGAATTCTCAAGTCTTTGAGCACTGGCAACCTGTCTGTCTGGTGAGCCTAAGGTCATTTTTATGGAATACGGGTTAACCAGGATGGGATTGGATACTTGGGCAAGGTAAACAATGATTCATAAAATTGAGGGTTTAAATCCATGTGGAAATGTCTGGGACTCAAACGTTCCTGTCAGTATTTGGAGATTTTGAGAGCAATCTGTTCATTTTGTTTTCTTTCTGCCCTCCTCTGACATTAAACTTAACAAGGGAAGATGAGAGTAAGGTGCTGAGATGTAGCATGGAATGCAAGAAAAGCAGCAGATTCCCAGGCAGAGTCCTCACCCTTCATTCACACACTGGGTTATCTTGGGCAGCCCCAGCCCTTGGAAGCATCAGTTTCTTCCCTTTCCTTCTTCTGTTTTGCTATGGGGTTAAAATGAAGATAAAATGAGGCCGGGCATGGTGGCTTATGCCTGTAATTCCAACACTTTGGGAGGCCAACACAGGAGAATCTCTTAAAGCCAAGAGTTTGAGATCAGCCTAGGGAACATAGTAAGACCTCATCTCTAAAAAACAATAATAGTAATAAATTAATTTTAAAAAATAGCCAGTCATGGTGGTATGTGCCTGTAGTCCCAGCTATACTTGGGAGGCTAAGGCAGGAGGAGGATTGCTTGAGCCAGGAGTTCAAGGCTGCAGTGAGCTATGATGTTGCCAATGCACTCCAGCCTTGGTGGCAGAGCAAGAGAGTGAGACTCTGTCCCCCACCCCCTCACACACACAAAGTACTATTATGTAAAGCATTTTGCAAATTGAAATGCTATGGAACTTTGTACAAACATATTTATGACAAGTATCCCAAAAGCTTATATAATGCATTAAATGTTCAAAAATTAATGACTTCTGCCTACAGAGGTAACAAAACCAGGTGTTTTCCTGCTGAGCCTTAAAGAAAATGAAGCCTTCTGTAGACAGAGATGGAGGTAAGCTCAGCCAATGGAGGCAAAGGAATGTAAACTAAGGTGAAAAAAAAATACATATGGCTTATTCAAAATCTAGAAAGTAGTCTTGTTTGTCTAGAGCATGAGACATTGTAGTATTTAAGAAAATTGTTTTCTTTTGTGTGTGTGTGTGTGTCTATCACAAAATTTTCCATCCTTTCATTTCAAATGTTAGTTTCAGCAATGCCAACAACTGCTATACACATGACACATCTAAATGGGTAAATACTTACAGCTCAATCCATATTTTAGCTTTTTTTTATGCAATAGTCCCTGCTGTAGACAGTGTTAACATCAGCCATGAAAAATTCAAAATAGTTTCCCAATTTCCTTTGCTGTTCTTTGCTACAATGGCTGATATTTTATGATAATGTTTCTATTGTTTTAATATTCTTGCTTTTCTCATTCATATTCTAAGAGATTATTGTTAGTGCCAACACATTTGATTTATCATTTAGAGAAAGCAGTTGTTCAAAAAGTCAGTACTGGGTATTAAATGATGATTGCCTGCAATGAATTTCTTCTCAACATCTGCAAAGACAATTTTGTCTTTTCTTCTTCCACTTAACTCTAAATGAGAGATCTTAAATATACTTAAATAGGATTCATATCAGCTTAGAAAATCTCTCCTTAAAATCTAGGATGTTAAAACAGTTAGCTTCTACTGCCTATTTCTCTTGGTTACAGTAAAATACACACATGTACCAAAGTAACATTAAAGAATGATACTTATAATCTTGTCCTAAAATCCTGGCTAATATTATAAAATTAAAATACTTATTCCTCCTTTTTGCACTATTTCTATTTTATACTTATAGAGCACTTCATAATTTATCAATTGCTCTCTATTTCAGAGGATATTTATTTCTTCTTGCCCATTGAATCATGAAAATACAAGCAAGAAAGAGTAAAGCTGTTATTTTAAAATCAATTTTCACAGTTTTGTTATACCTGCTTCCAAATGAAAGTACTTACATTATACATGCTGTGTGACAATTCCAACTGTATTATTCTTCATGTGTATATTGCAGGATAAATTTCTTTTTATTTTATTTTATTATTTATTTGTTTATTGAGACAGAGTCTTGCTCTTTTGCCCAGGCTGGAATGAATTTGCACAATCTCAGCTCATTGCAACCTCCACCCTCTGGGTTCAAGTAATTCTCCTGTCTCAGCCTCCCGAGTAGCTGAGATTATGGACACCTGACACCGTGTCTAGCTAATTGTAGGGTCAATATCTAACAATTGACTGGGGCTTTATAACATTGAGGTTATAGCAAATAGAATAATCCTAAATTAAAGTGACATCTAAAAGAAAATGTTGTGTAAGCAAAAAATAATTATTTAATTTTGTCTTTAGAAAAGACAGTGTCTGGGCCAGCAATCAATTCAAAATGTCACATTCATTGGTATTTGACCCAAACTGTAAGATGCGTCTGTACAAAGCATTAAAGTATAGAGGAAGAAATGACCCACTCTGTCTTCATGGAAGGCAATGTTTTAGCTGGATCTTAAAGAATGAATGGGGGCCAGGAGCAGTGGCTCATGCCTGTAATCCAGCACTTTGAGAGGCTGAGGCAGGATAATCATCTGAGGTCAAGAGTTCAAGACCATCCTGGCCAACATGGTGAAACCCCATCTCTACTAAAAATAACCAGGTGTTGTGGTAGATGCCTGTAATCCATTACTTGAGAGGCTGAGGAAGGAGAATCACTTGAACTTGGGAGGCAAAACTTGCAGTGAGCTGAGATAGTGCCACAGCACTCCAGCCTGGGTGACAGAGTGAGACCATGTCTCAAAAAAAAAAAGAAAAAAAGAAAAAAAAAGAACAAATGAGAATTTGGCAAATAGAGAAGAAGGTAAATATTCATGGAAAAGGTAATCACTCAGAGAATAGCACAGAGCTATGAGGACATAATGTAATTTTAGGAAAGACAAATGGTTTGATAGAAGTGGAATGCAGGGTTTTCAAGAGTAGTGGCATGAGATGATGGAGGTGAAGTGGGACCAGACAGAGAAGAACAACTGGTTGGAACCAAGCCTGGCACATGGTAAGAACTGTATGAGTATCTGTTAACTAAAACACAAACAGTGCAAATGACCCCAGTAGGCACAGCCATAATTCAGTGAACAGAAGAGAGCTTTAAAAATTTTAATTAATATCTTCAGAGATATTTGAGAGAATAGTATGGCTATAACTATTACTTGAAGAGCTTGCCACAAAAAGGACAAATCAAAGAGCAAAAAAAATTCTCAAAAGTTAAAAATACAACTACCAAAATAAGGAGTCCCACAGTGGAGATGAATGATACATTTACCAGGGCTGAAAGCAAAGAGATGGTAAATATGAGGAAACTTAAGAATAATGAAGACTAGTCATATTTAACATTAATTTACTAAGAGTTGCAGTAGAAGAAAATGTGGGCGATGGAAGGAAGAGAAAATCCAAGAAATAAAAACAGAAAAATTTACCTGAGTTAAATAAATATAAATAAACAAACAAACAAATAATAAAACTATATAAATCTTCACATGGAAATGAATCACTGAATGCTAAACAGGACAAATACATTTTTGAAGAGGTAAGGGAGGTGTATTTGTGGAATGTATTATCTACAAAGGAAATAAGTAAAATGGCCATTAGACTTTTCATAACAGCTAATGGGTTCTAGGAACCACCGGAGCAGTGTTTTCAAAGTGATTGGAGAAAAGATTTTGAACCGAGAGTTCTACTAGGCAGTAAAACTATCAAGGAAGAGTAAGAGCAAAATAGAGACATTTTATAGGTGCCAAAGCTCAGACAGCATTCTGCTTTTAATCTTAATATGAATAAACCCCTTTTGAACCCTATAGGGAAAAAAATTACTTGAGTAAGTGGTCCAGTGGAATAAAAAAAACCTACGAAAGGAGACATCCTGGGATATGAAAACAGAGAAAGAAAAGATGGAGTCAGAAAAACTAAAACAGAATCTACCACACTGGAAGTTTGCCTTAGCAAAGTTTAAATGATGTAGGATTGCATGATTCCGTCTCTTCTAAATGGCTCCATCTACACTACTTTGTTTCAAAATTTAAAACATTTACATAATCAGGCCGGTCACAGTGGCTCATACGTGTAATCCCAGCACTTTGGGAGGCCGAGGCAGGCGAATCCTTTGAGCCCAGGAGTTGGAGATGGGACTGGTCAACATGGCAAAACCCTGTCTCTACTAAAAATACAAAAATTAGCCAGGCATGGTGGGCGCCTGTAATTCCAGCTACTTGGAGGCTGAGGTGGCAGAACCACTTGAATCTAGGAGGCAGAGGTGGTAGTGAGCACAGTTTGTGTCACTGCACCCCAGCCTTAAAAAAAAATTTTAATTACATAACCATAATATTTTAGATTCTGTTACTTTATTTCAAGTTTTACTTAACTTATATACAATATTTGGAAGGTCTAATATAATTACCAAAGAAAATATAAACATTATGAATCTTGACAATAAAAACAGTAATATAAGAAACAAAACAGAAGGAGTAGAAGAATGCTAATTTCCTCACAGCTAGTTAGTAGAGTCTACCTAAGTTGATAAATTAAGAAATATGCAATGACTATATCACTGGTAAAAATAACAAAGTCGGTGGAGGCGGGGCTTCCGGGGCGCGTGCGCGGTGGCCTGAGCGGCGGGCCCCTCCCTTAGCGGGGGTGCGGGGCGCGGAGGACCGCACGGAAAAGGGGAAGTTAGGTGGCCGCCGCCGCCGCCGCCGCAGCGGTTTGTCGCTAGAAGAAAGATGGCGGATCTGGAGGAGCAGTTGTCTGATGAAGAGAAGGTGCGTATAGCAGCAAAATTCATCATTCATGCCCCTCCTGGAGAATTTAATCAGGTTTTTAATGATGTTCGGTTACTGCTTAATAATGACAATCTTCTCAGGGAAGGAGCAGCCCATGCGTTTGCACAGTATAACTTGGATCAGTTTATACCAGTAAAAATTGAAGGTTATGAAGATCAGGTATTGATAACAGACCATGGAGACTTGGGAAATGGAAAGTTTTTGGATCCAAAGAACAGAATCTGTTTTAAATTTGATCACTTAAGAAAGGAGGCAACTGATCCAAGACCCTGTGAAGTAGAAAATGCAATTGAGTCATGGAGAGCTTCAGTAGAAACTGCTCTGCGAGCTTATGTAAAAGAACATTACCCGAATGGAGTCTGCACTGTGTATGGCAAAAAAATAGATGGACAGCAAACCATTATTGCATGCATAGAAAGCCATCAGTTCCAAGCAAAAAACTTTTGGAATGGTCGTTGGAGGTCAGAATGGAAGTTTACAATCACTCCTTCAACCACTCAAGTGGTTGGCATCTTGAAAATTCAGGTTCATTATTATGAAGATGGTAATGTTAAGCTAGTGAGTCATAAAGATATACAAGATTCCCTAACAGTGTCTAATGAAGTGCAGACAGCAAAAGAATTTATGAAGATTGTAGAAGCTGCAGAAAATGAATACCAGACTGCCATCAGTGAGAATTATCAGACAATGTCGGACACTACTTTCAAAGCCTCACGTCGACAGTTGCCAGTTACATGCACTAAGATTGACTGGAACAAGATCCTTAGCTACAAGATTGGCAAAGGGATGCAGAATGCATAAGATGAACATTGCATATCTGGATCATTTTAGTCTTTGCGTTAAAAAATTATTGCAAAAGTATTCTGAACTGTCAAGCTGCCCAGTCAGATGGGCTATTGCCATTTAAAATCACTGTAATTAATTAGTTTGATTAGAGCACAAAGCTTAGGTAATCAACCATTTTTCATTTTGTTTGTTCTAAGAGGATTGAAAATCAGTTTAAATGACTTTCTGTTAGGCCTTTCTTTCTTACAATGAAGAGATGACTCTTCTAGTTTATGGATAAAAGTTTTTGAAGTGTTTCAAAAATATTTTACTAACTGTAATCCTAAAATTGTTGTCTTTTGGTTTATGAAATGGGTAATTTTGATATTTCCCCAATTCTTTTTAATGGGGTCAATAATGGACATTCTAGATTAAGGTGGTTGATGGATTTAGCCATATATGCTGCTAAAGAAATTGTCTACCTTTTCTTCCTCACCTGTTCCATTTATGTAAGGTTGAGATTAGAGGGAAAACATTTTCTATATCAATTGTGTTTAAACCTTTCAAGAAGGTTATTTAGCTAGCTTAGTGTTTAAATTTTTTTTAAACAAGGCAAGGTCTAATGCTGTTTTGAGATTCTGAAATTAAATGAAACTACTTATTTCAGAAATGCATTTAATGCTTTTTTCTTGTGACAGTTACACAAATCAGCTTGAATTCCATATGTCCCTGAGTTATTTTTATCATAAAGCCACAAGTGTATTATAACAAGGCAAATTGTAATATATATAATCCTGAACTCATGACCATGTCTCAGTTTATTTTTTTTTCTATTGAAAAGTACTGAAATTCAGTGTGACATTGAAATACAAATTTTCCTATTTATTTGAGTAGAAAATCACTTACCAGTGAGTCATTATATTTTAAAATACTTTCTTTGGATATTGTAATTCTTAACTGGTTGTAAATTAGAAAAGCTGGGATTACATATGGTGTGTGGTTACAGTCTAAATTTTTTCATCCTCCTATGCATCATAAGCATGTTTGTAATATTTTTAAAAAATAGTTCTACTAATACTACAGGAATTTCAAGCCTGTGGTGAATGATAGTATTTACCATAGGGAGTGAAGTGGAGTTATGATTTCATTCAATAGAGTATTGCTTATTATACTTGAGTGGAATCCTTTCCTCATGTACTCCTGCAGATGTCTGGGCCTGGAATTTTTTTTTTTTTAAGAAAAACACTTTTATTATGTACAATAAAATATTTCATTAGCTTGAATTGTATAGGTTTATTAAAATTCTCTCAATGAAAGCATGTTTAATTTCCTTTTAAAGTCACTGTTGGGCTTTGAAAGCATTGAGAATATAATATGAAATTACAAAAAAAAAAAAAAAAAAAAAAAAAAAACAAAGCAAAGCATGGGCCATGGAGATGAGATCAGCTTGTAGAAGACTGGATTAATTATTTTTCATATACACAAAATAACTTTGGGGGATATTGTTCCTACCTTGTGAGCAATTGAATGCAGCTGAGAATAATACAAATCAGAGAGAGCTCCTCCTGCAGTCTTGTCACATGGCTGCCTCTTCCTCATTCTTCAGGTCTCAGCTCAAGGGTCCTTCTTAGAAGCTGTTTGCAAACTGTACAGTCTAAAGTGGCCTGTCATTCTACCAGTTCCTAGCCTTAGATAAATTGATTTATGGCACCTCTTACATAAATCAAATGTCCAGAGCAAATGGCTCTGGATATGGTGATATGGTTTATATTTCTTTCCAGTATGACTCCTTGTGGGTAATGAGTGATATGGTTACATACACTAAATTAGGTGTTGCCTGGTCTGATAATTTTCTAACATCACCAAATAAAGTGAAGCTAAATTGTGGGTTCTTTTCATTCAGCTGATATTTTACATTCATGGTTAAAGAAACCTGAGAACATTTTCTAGGTGGTGAGTGTCTTCGAGACAATTTACGATAGTTATGAAGGGATTTTTATATACTCACATTAGCTCAGGAAACACACAGAAGCAGATGGGAGTATAAGACTATACTCCCGTCAAAAGAATCACATAATGGACATTAACATTATGAAGAAAAATCATCCATTCTAACATGTAAATACATAGAAGTACACCATTGTGTATCAGGCTATAAAGTTTTAGAGTTCATTACCCATAAGCAGTCATACTGGAACGAAATATAAATGAACTCAGAGTTTAAACACAATCCTAAATGGCAACACTAAAAACAGTTATTAAGAGAAAGTGGAATATAGTTCAAGAATTCAGCTGATATGAACATCAGTTGATATGTTTTACAGAGAAAATGTAGAGGTTTGGTTAATGTGGAAAGTCAGTTATAAGAGTGTCCATTGTACATAGGCATAATTATATGTGTATTTTATTTAACTAAATATGATTATATGTATGCTATATATTTTACTGTGTATATAATTTATAAATTTTAATCTCTAAATTTACAGTGATTTCAAAGAGAACCACCTTGCTCAATTCCTTGTGGCTACTGTTGGCAAGCAGACAGCAAAGTGAATAGGCTTTATTTCTGTTCAGTCCTAATACGGGAGCCTACAGGTACAGTCGAAGAAAAAGGAGAAAGAGGGTCTTCTTTCAGAATCCATTTCTTTAATGGATAGCATGGCTGGTACAACCATCTCTCTCACTTATGAGTCAGGGAATTAATTTTCTCAGAGCCGAAATGCCTTGAATAAAGACAATATGGATGTAATATCCCTGTGTAGATATGAACACTTGCCAAAGGGAACAGGGCAGTAGCTCATCATCAGTCATTAATGCTTTGGAACCTAGTAGTTTGTCAGAGAAGTAGCTCATGCAGAGCAGAAGGATGACTCTGGATAGTTAACACAAAGAATGGGTAGGCATGGTGGAGTATAAGAGGAAGATCAACATCTAATATTATAACACAATCCAAAAAACAAGACGGGTGAATACACTGAGAAACTGAAAAAGGATTTATTATTAAGGGAGAGATGTGAAGGAAGGGAATGAAAAACAATGGACAAAAGCCTTTTTTTGAAATATTTTCTGTCAGTGTTCCGAACATTCAGTAGCATAAGCACAGTCTTTACAATCAGGTGATCTAATTTTAACTGTCAGCTCAGTCATGTTCAGGTCTTCAGGAAAACTCTTCAACTTTTGCAGCCTAATTTAGATCTGCCCTGACTACCAACATGGGGTAAAAAATAAATCAAAAGTGTTGACAAAAAACAGAGGACGCCAATATTTAGAAGACAGAAACTTTTTACGTTAAATCTAGTTCTAGGATCAAGATAATAGTACCAGTAGCTATGAAAATGCAAATTAGGGGTGGGGCACGGTGGCTCATACCTGTAATCCCAGCACTTTGGGAGGCCAAGGCGGGTGGATCACGAGGTCAAGAGATGAGACCATCCTGGTCAACATGGTGAAACCCCATCTCTACTAAAAATACAAAAAATCAGCTGGACATGGTGGCACGTGCCTGTAATCCCAGCTACTCGGGAGGCTGAGGCAGGAGAATTGCCTGAACCCAGGAGGCCGAGGTTGCAGTGAGCCGAGATCGCACCATTGCACTCCAGCCTGGGTAACAAGAGCGAAACTCCGTGTCAAAAAAAAGAAAAAAAGAAAAAAAGAAAATGTAAATCAAAACAGGGAGCTACCATTATTCATCCATCAGATTGATAGAAATGGAAAGAATTGGTATTAAAAAGCTCAGTGCTGGCAAGTAGTGGGGAAACAGGCTTTCTCCTACATTTCGGGTAAACAGCTTTTGGGGAAGAAAAAAATTGCAATATCTTCTAGATTTTAAGATGAGTATGCCCATTGACTCAGCAATTTTCCTATCAGGAATATAAAAACCATGATACATAAGTGCAAAAATGTACTGCAACATTGTAAAAGCATAAACCGGGAACAACTTGAATGTCTATTAGTTGAATAAATTATCATTCAGATAGGTCAATTAAAATTTAAAATCTCTTAAAAGTAACAAGTGGTTCTATGTGCTTGGGTTTAGAAAGCTGTGCATATGTTGAGTGAATAAAGCACTTGTGCAAAATAATATACTAGAAGCTAATTTTGGCCTTATAAAGAAAGACTCTATATCTATATAGAGATACAGATATTTGTACAAACATGGGAGGAGATGTGAAAGGAGGCTGTTGACGTCCATTACCTCTAGTGGCAGCTGTTGACCTCCATTACTTCTAGAGGAGGATATATAATAGGATATTATAATATATATAATATATAATCCCCTCAGAGTGGGGATGGAATACCATTATTTGTTCTTTTCATTAAATACATTAATTTTTGTAAAGAGAGAGTCTTTATTAAAATATTTACATATTATACAACAAATAAAAATAAAAGGCAATTTCAGGTTTTCAATTTGTGATATTTCACATTATATTAATGTATTATATTATGCCTATCACAAATATCTAACAGAAAATAAAAAGAGTAGCAATTAACTAAGTAGGAAAGTTCTATCATTTAAAGGTTCATCTTTACTGTTGACAGCTTTTAATTTTAATGGCATATTCTCTAACTAAAAAAAAAACCCACCACATTGTCATGGAGAAAAGTAGCAGAAATACAGAAAAGCACAAAGAACACAACAATTTTCATTATGGTCCTTTGCACATTTTTTTAATAGTATAGTATCCATCCTTCTTTATCACTCTCTCACTCTCTGTTCTCTGCATGTCCATCTATCTATCCATATGGCATATAATTCATTGTATGTAATTTTTAAAAATCACCAAACATTAACATACAGATTTTTAAGCTGCTTTTTCCCCTTAAGAGTATAAGGAACACTTTCTTGTCTCCTACAATACCATTTTTAGTGATGCCCCTCGGAGTACTCTGTTGTATACATAAAGGATTAATAACTTATTCAACTAGCCATCTAGGAATAGATATTTGGACTATTATGTTTCAGCAGAAAACGTATGTATAGCACTTCTATCTAAATTTTCAGGAATGCTTTCTAACTTCATTTAGTTATTTCTTTTTCAAGATTTTTTTTTAAAGGAAAACATTAATAAGTAGATTTTCTTAGTCAGCTAAAGACTGGATTTGTTGAGTGTTTCAAACTTACAAGGACGTAGGTATCTCCTGAGTCCTACGCATGGCAAATAAGGACTGTGGATACAGTGAGCACGTGGGGCCTGAGTCTCCAGGGATGCTAGAGGGCAAAGTCATTGCAATCTTCTCCAGATCTTCCATCACCCTGTGACCCGAGGCAAGGATGCCAGAAGACCCCACAGCCAGTTCTTCATATTGCAGTGGACTTGAATGAAATGATGATAATTATTGATCCAACAAACTGTAATGGCTTCCCCTGAGTCCTTGGGGACTGTTGTGCAAATGTGTACTTAGGGACTCTTAAATACTGCTTATTAATGGTTTGACAGGCTGTAACTGCTTTGAAGGAGCCATTAATGACCATGGTATAAATCCTTTTGGGTTTTCTCTTACTCAACCTGTCAGAGACTGCCACATACTTGTATTGAAACAGGCTGCTGAAAGCAGTAAGTGAGGCCTAACTTCTGAACAATACATCCATGGTATTCAAAGCAAACTGGTAATTTCTTCTAAAATGCATTGATTCTTCTACTTTATTTCCCTTTAATGTATTGAATCTATTCTCTTTAATATTAAAACAGCATGTATAACTCTTTAGCTACTTTATCTCCCATTTTCCAACTAATTTCTGTAGATTTTAGAAGGAGGTACAGTACAATTTTTTGGATACTTAATAAGGTCTTTATAAAGATTCAAATAAAGTATGATAAATCTATTTCCACAGTTTTTACATTGTAAAATATTTTGTTAGTGGTTGTCAACCATATCCACAGGGCCCAACTGGTATAAATGAGAACTTTTAATCCTCATTATTAACTCTGAAAGCTCTCTGAGCCATGGTACATTCCCACTGGCACAGTTTTAACTGCCCTTAAAAATAACATTGTACTAGGGGAAACGCTGAGCAAACTTTCACTTCAGCCACACTCCCAGTGCCAAAGTCAAGCATGTTTTCCCTTTCATAACCAAGTTCCGCTGAGACACTTATGGAAGCTAAATTACGAAGTTTTGCCAGCATAGATCTCATTTTGAGTTATCCTCTTCATTTTACAAACCTAATCTGGAGGACTGGACTTCTAAGGCCTGTGATATGTTGCCCGAGGAGCATGCAAGGGTTTAAATTGCATCTTTTCAATGCGTTCTGGCACTGCTGCCTGAAGCCAATACTTGTTTTTTAACTGGCAACCTGCCTCCCATGAATGGAGGAAGCAGATTGCCTCTTTGCTGAATACTTAGACAAGGTACTGATACAACAACAGTGGACAAGCAGCTGGTAGCTGGGCTGTCATCCTGTCACACACTGACAAATCTGTTGTTCATATTCAGGCAGGATGTGTGTGTTCACTCACCATCAGTATCATCCATCTAGCACGGGGGGTGCAGAGTAGCCTCGTCCCCACATGCCTATGGACCAAATGCTGTTATTACATCTTTCTGAAGGATTGCAATGAAACAACTCATTTACTTTTTTATGATGGGGCCTGGCAAATGAGACAAGTAAGACAGCCTGCTCAATTTTTGTTTCTCTTTCTTCGTGCAATACATGAAGACAGCCTGTATTACCATTTCATGTCACATACATAAACTCATAACTCTAAATGGCTCCAAACCGCTTTTCTGAAAATCCACAAGGCAGAAGGAAGGGCAAATATAAGAAATATTAAATTAAAATGCTGTCATTAAAGGGGAGAAAATCACTTGAACACAGTGTGGGGTGGATTCTTTCCTCGCTCTCTCTTTTATTTTTCAGGCAGCACTGACTTTCAGAATGATCTCTAACAAATTTCCCCTAGAGCCACTGAATTTGTAACACTGACTCTCCCTCTCTCTGCAGATTCATTTCAGGCTGAATGTGCAGCCCACCTGAGACTAAATTTACAATTCCCTGGCCAAACCGTATCTATATTTATATGGGCCTTTGTAAATCAATGAAATATATTTTCTTTTTAAAATGTAGGCATTTGTGGAAATTTAAAGGTAATTGAAGCTATATCCCAGAGTTCCTGATATGATGCCATTCACCGTTTGTTGGTCCTTACCCGGAATATTTAAAAACAGAATTCTGGCTATGGGTTATTGATTTGCATCAGTTATACACATGTGTAGGTGTGTGTGTATAAATATGTGTGTTTATATGTATGTGTGTATATAGATGTATACGTGTGTTTGTACATATATGCAATGGTTTCTTTTCCCCTTTCTAATCATATTCACTTTATGGCTTTAAATAAAGAGACTAAATCCACCATAATTAGGGTTGCTGTGTAGTGTTTAGTGGGCTGTTTTGTGTTTTTAATTCTGATGTATTAATTTTTTTTCTGTTCCCATGATCAGCCTAAGAGCTGTTTCTTCTGAGGAAATATTTTGTGCAATATTTCAGGTAATCTAGTCCATAAGATCCACAAAAATGTGCATGAATTCAAAGAAGCAAAACATTTTAAGTAAAGGCATAAATGACCCTGAAAAGCTATATTAACATTTAAAAATGTTCATACTACCACTGTTGTCAGAAATAAATTATTGTAGTTTATAATTTAATCTTTAAAATTCGTTTAGGTTAAAGATGCTTTTGTCAGTTAAAACAATAATGATAATAGTATTTATTGAGCTCTCAATATGTGCTAGAGTTTTTTTTGCATTTATGTCTATGTTAGGAAAAATAAATTCATTAACTTTAAGATTGTTAGGGTAATAGGTAGAAGAAAACAGCTGGCAATGCATGTTAAATAAAACCCTCAAAGAATAGTTTCATCTTGTGTTTACTGCCTACAGTACGTGTTTATTGTACTTATAAAGTTATTTTTGTATAAACACAGACATTAAGCAGTAATATTTACCACAGATTTTCATCAAATCATTTAGATAACATGAACTTTTAAGAATTTCAAAGAAAGCAATATTGTTGTAATAACACTCTTATTTAAATGTGGTAAAATAACTCATACACACAAACACATACACAAATATACATACACCTACACACACATGTACATACAAGTGATGAAAAAACATGTCAAGTAATGGTCTGTCATTTAGGAAATACAGCTTACAGGTCTGAGTTAGTTTCTAAATAGCACAACGTGAATGTATTCTTAACAGGGGAAATATCTTTGATTTCTAGAATTGTCATTACCCCCTTGATTTACCTTGGCTTAAAGCATAACATAGCTGTAAGTAAGTATTTTAATCTGTTATGTTTCTCATATTTTTATAGGTCTGAATAAGAAAAGTAAAAATACTTCATGTTTAAGTCAGTAGTACAGAAAAATATGAAAGGTTAATTTACACTTTAGAAATACATTTTTCTTAACAGAAAAAAAACCATAAATATTCAGGAAGACTAAATCACTCTTGTCAACTTCAATAATATCCACATTAACTCCTGTATGTACTATGTACTCTAAAATTTTAAGATTGTGCCTTTTTTGAATACAATAATGACATAAATTCTCTGTCCTTATGAAATAGCTGGGTACCCTTTATTCTGCCCTGAAACCCTAGTGACTTTTGAATGACAGGAAGATTACCTAATAAACCTTCACTACCAACTAATTAATCATTTTGAATACAACACTAAATTGGCAGGCATAAAAAAGTAATGAGATGGGTGTTGAAGACCATTTTTAAATGACCTTAGTTAAAAGCCAAGTACAGACTTAATTCTTCTTTACCATGTCTTCCTCATGTTCATGGAAATGGGTTCAAATGCATACCTGCATGTCCCCTCCCAGATGCCTGCCTGTCACTCCCTAACTGATGTTTCACTTCTGCGAATGAAACCATACCTCAAATCAAGTATTTGCTGAGCTCTAGAATAAGGCTATTAACAATGTTGTCAATTACAGTACAGATTTTGAAGTTTTTAGGTTTTAATAGTATCTTGGACCTCTCACCTCTCTCAGCTTCTACAGCACTTCTGGTCCATATCATTTGTAACAGCATTTACTGCACTATAGCATAGTGACTTTTACATGTCTTAGGGCTCATTAGAGGAACATCTCTTCCTCATTTCTGTATTCTCTATACATGACACAATGTCTGGCACTCAATACTTGTGTAATAATATAGAGCAATAACAAGGTCTGAAGTCAAGGGAGCAATTAAGAGACTACCACACAAAAAAAGCCCTGGTCCAGATGGGTTCACAGCTGAATTCTACCAGACACACAAAGAGGAGCTGGTACCATTCCTTCTGAAACTATTCCAAATAATTCAAAAAGAGGGAACCCTTCCCAAATCATTTTATGAGACCAACATCATCCTGATACCAAAACCCGGCAGAGACTCAACAAGAAAAGAAAACTTTAGGCCAATATCCATGATGTACATAGATGCAAAAATCTTCAATAAAATACTGGCAAACCAACTGCAACAGCACATTAAAAAACTTATCCATCATGATCAAGTAGGATTCATCCCAGGGATGCAAGGCTGGTTCAACATATGCAAGTCTATAAACATCATTCACCACATTAACAGAACCAAAAACAAAAACCACATGATTTTCTCAATTGATGCAGAGAAGGCATTTGACAAAATTCAACAGCTTTATGCTAAAAACTCTCAATAAACTCGGTATTGATGGAACATATCTCAAAGTAATAAAAGCTATTTATGACAAACCAACAGCCAATATCATACTTAATGGGCAAAAACTGGAAGCATTCTCTTTGAAATCCAGCATGACACAAGGATGCCCTTTCTCACCACTCCTATTCAACATAATAATGGAAGTTCTCACCAGAGTAATCAGGCAAGAAAAAGAAATAAAGGGTATTCAAATAGGAAAGGTGGAAGCCAAATTGTCTCTATTTGCAGACGACATGATAGTACACCTAGAAGACCCCATCACCTCAGCCCAAAAGCTCCTGAAACTGATAAGCAACTTCAGCAAAGTCTCAGGATATAAAATCAATGTGCAAAAATCACAAGCATTCCTATACACCAATAACAGACTTAAAGAGAACCAAATCAAGAATGAACTGCCATTCACAATTGCTACAAAGAGAATAAAATACCTAGGAATACAACTTACAAGGAACGTAAGGGGCCTCTTGAAGGAAAACTACAAACCACTGCTCAACGAAATAAGAGAGGACACAAACAGATGGAGAAACATTCCATGTTCATGGTTAGGAAGAATCAATATCATGAAAATGGCTATACTGCCCAAAGTAATTTACAGAATCAACACTATCCCCATCAAGCTACCATTGAATTTCCTCACAGAATTGGAAAAAAACCACCATGAACTTCATATGGAACCAAAAGAGAGCCCGTATAGCCAAGTCAATTCTAAGCAAAAAGAACACAGCGGGAGGCATCACACTACCAGACTTCAAACTATACTACAAAACTACAGTAATCAAAACAGTATGGTACTGGTATCAAAACAGAGATATAGACCAATGGAACAGAACAGAGGCATCAGAGGCAAATCAACATATCTATAACTATATAATCTTTGATAAACCAGACAAAAACAAGCAATGGGGAAAGGATTCCCTGTTTAATAAATGGTGTTGGAAAAACTGGTTAGCCATGTGCAGAAAGCAGAAACTGGACCCCTTCCTGAAACCTTACACTAAACTTAACTCCAGATGGATTAAAGACTTAAACGTAAGACCTGGCACCATAAAAACCCTAGAAGAAAATCTAGGCAAAACCATTCAGGACATAGGAGTAGGCAAGGACTTCATGAACAAAACACCAAAAGCATTGGCAACAAAAGCCAAAATAGACAAATGGGACCTAATCAAACTCCACAGCTTTTGCACAGCCAAAGAAACAGTCACTAGAGTGGATCAGCAACCAACAGAATGGGAAAAAATCTTTGCAGTTTACCCAACTGATAAAGGGCTGATATCCAGAATTTACAAAGAACTCAAACAGATTTACAGGAAAAAAAAAAAAAGCCCATTCAAAAATGGGCAAAGGATATGAACAGACACTTTACAAAAGAAGACACACAGGAGGCCAACAAACACATGAAAAAATGCTCATCATCACTGGTCATTAGAGAGATGCAAATCAAAACCACATTGAGATACCATCTCACGCCAGTTAGAATGGCGATCATTAAAAAATCTGGAGACAACAGAATCTGGAGAGGATGTGGAGAAATAGGAACACTCTTACACTGTTGGTGGGAGTGTAAATTAGTTCAACCATTGTGGAAGACAGTGTGGCGATTCCTCAAGGACCTAGAAATAGAAATTCCATTTGACCCAACAATCCCATTACTGGGTATACATCCAAAGGACTATAAATCATTCTACTATAAGGACACATGCACACGAATGTTCATTGCAGCACTGTTTACAATAGCAAAGACCTGGAACCAACCCAAATGCCCATCGATGATAGACTAGACTGGGAAAATGTGGCACATATACACCATGGAATATTATGCAGCAATCAAAAATGATGAGTTTGTGTCCTTTGTAAGGACATGGATGAATCTGGAGAACATCATTCACAGCAAACTGACACAAGAACAGAAAATGACATACCACATATTCTCACTCATATGTGGGTTAAAAAAGTGAGAACACATGGACACAGGGAAAGGGGTACTACACACTGGGGTCTATTGGGGGGAATAGAGGAGTGACAGTGGCGGGGGGGAGCTGGGGAGAGATAGCCTGGGGAGAAATGCCAAATGTGGGTGAAGGGGAGGAAGGCAGCACAACACACTGCCATCTGTGTACCTATGCAACTATCTTGCAGGTTCTGCACATGCACCCCAAAACCTAAAATACAATAAAAATTTTTTAAAAAATGTTCCTTAACTGCATCCTCCCCAGCACTGTGTTTTATATTTCTGAGAATAGCCATCCTGACAGGAGTGAGATGATACCTCATTATGGCTTTGATTTGCTTCCTCCTGATGGTTAGTCATGTTGAACACATTTTTTCATGTATTTGTTGTTTATTTGTGTGTCTTCTTTTGAGAAATATCTGTTATGATCATTGGCCCATTTTTTAATCAGAGTGGTTCTTTTTTGCTGTTGAGATATTTCAGTTCCTTACATATTCTGAATATTAATCTCATGCCAAATGAGTCACTTGCATATATTTTCTTCCATTCTATATTTTGTGTTTTCATTGTTGATTAAAAAGATTCTTCACAGCAAAAGAAATAATTTTATGTAATTCCACTGGCTTATTTTTGAGTTGCCTGTTTTTGCGTTCTTATTCATAAAATCTTTTCCCATACCAATGTCCTGAACACCTCTTCTATGTTTTCTTCTAGTAGTTGGATCCTTTAGGGTCTCCCATTTAGGTCTTCGATCCATTGTGAGTTGATTTTTGTATAGGGTGAGAGGTGGAGCATCTAGTTTCACACTTCTGTAAATGAATATCCAGTTTTCTCAGCAGCAGTTATTAAAGGAAGTCCTTGACACCTTTCTAAAAAAAAAACACCAGTTATCTGAATCTATGTGGACTAGTTTCTGCTTTCTCCAATTTGTTCCATTGGTCTGTGTATCTGTTTTTATGCCAGTTTCACACTGTTTTGGTTACTACAGATTTATTGTATTATAAAACACTATAATATTATCTTGTCAATATAGTATTATAGTATGTTATAATACTATAAAGATTTGGTAGTGTGATACCTCAAGCTTTGTCCTTTTTGCTCAGGATTGTTTTTGGCTATTTGGGGTCTTTGAGTTATTTCCAACATCTATTATTTAAATTATGTTCATTAGATTCTGATCCATGTCTTGCAGTATAATTAGAAATCCTACTGTGTTTAAATGCATGAGCATTGCTGTATTACATACTTATCGCTCAACTTTTAATCTTCCTTTTGCTTTATTTTGATTTTGGAATCATCTCTCCTAGACTGAAATGTAGAAAATTTTCAGAGTCACAGAGAAAAAAAATCAGAACAGATACAGCTTGTGATACAATCATTATTTTACCTGCACTGTTTGTGTCTCAATGTAAAAAAAAAGCTATTGTTACATACTATAACTTAAAATGTAAGCTAATAGATCAGTGTTGTGGAAAGCGCAGAAACACATTCTTTGATTCACTGATCATACCATCCATTAAGCACAACTTTATGTGCTTTGGAAGCACAAGAAACTAAAACAACCTTTGTAGTCATTTATTAAAGATCATGAATCTATCATTTCAAGAAGAGTGAAACAATAAACACCAAGTTGGAGAAGTGACCCAATATACAGCATTTTTCTCCCATTTATTTAACTTCCCCCACATTCTTCTCAGGAAGAAAGAAAAATATATAGAGACTGAGCCTGTTTAATACTGAGAAGGGACAGCACACAAACAGCAGTGTGTAATCAATACATGAGGCATAAAGTATAACATTGTTTTCTATTAATTTGATAACTGGAATAAACCGTTGTACAGAATATGTACATAATATATGGGATTTACATAACTTTAAAAACATCACTGTTTCATATTGATGAATTTGGTTTCATAAGGAATAATAGAAAATTTATCCATCAATCAGTAAATATGATAATCATAAAAGTGATATCATAGAGCTGTGACTTTATCTAATAAACATATACAAATGTCTCACACTGAGAGTGAAAAGATCTATGATTTGAGACTTAAAAAATAATAAATTCTTTATTCAAAAAATACAAGTGTGAAAATAATTGTCTATGGTGATTATTCACATGGATGTTAAAACCCAAGATACTACATGAAGATGACATTTTTGGCTCCTCTTTCTTTGCTTTAAGTCTGTTTTAATATTTCAATTATATACATTTAATTTGCTAATCATATCCTATTATTTTCATATATTTATCTCTCCCAAATTAATACCTATGTCTTGTCAATCATTGTTCAATCTTCTTGCTATGTAAGATCAATGGCATGCAAATTTTTATGATTCACAACCCTTATCTTATTCCATTACTTTTTACATCTTCAATTTCAGTTCCTGGCTGCCTCCCAACTCTCTCTAACTAAATCGTTTTAAGATGACTATCGGATATCAAGGTACTCACTATTTCTGGAAGCTGTCTCCTACCTTTCAACCTTTATATGATATATACACCTGTCAAAATCCTGGATGTAATCCCAAGCAATGTGCTTTCTACTAAGAAGCATATTAAAGCGGTCACTAAAATAGTTCTTGAGAAAAGACCTAAGACATTCTGAATAGTGGTCACAATCTTAATTTCTTTCTAAATTTTGTTACATTCATAAATAACAGTGAAGAATGTCATGTGAAAACTCTGAGGTCAGTGATAAGGTTTTTTTACAAACTATTAGAAGATATACTGCAAAAATTGTCACAAAATTTATCTGGAATAAAATTTTTGTATCTCCAATGAGCTTGAAGGGATTATGAAAATCATGAAGGGATTCTGAATCCTTTAAAAATATAAAAACATGCCTTAAATAAGTGTCAGGTTCAAATATGTTCTTGGAGTTTTTGTTTTTGTTTGTTTATGCTTTTTAAGTTTGGGCAAGGAAATGATAGTCATATAAACATTAAATGGTAGGATTTTGTTCTGGTCATTTTTGCTAAAAAAAAAAAGTCAAAGTTTGCTTCTGTGTTCAACTATAATTACTCTTATTTCAGACATCTAGTAACACTTAATTCCCTTGTAAACTAATTTTTATTTGATTTTTTGTCACATCATTTTAATATTCAATATTTTAAGTTGTTGAAAATCATATGGGAATTGAGTACTACCAACTACTGAAAACCTAAACTATGTCTTGCATATTTAAGAAAGTTACATTCTAATGCTATTTTAAATAGGTTTGAATAATTTGCTTAAATAATTGAAATAAGTTACAGTACATACTAACAATAACATGAAGTTCTCAGCTTGTAACATCATAGCCACATTAATATATGATATTTTTCCAACTCTGTTGTAATAACTCATGCAAAATTTTACACCTGACCATTTCACTTGTCATTTCCTCAAATTCTTCTGGGTTTGAAAATGCCATTCATAGATATGTTAGTCCAATTCAAAAGAGATTACAGCACTAAGAACCTAAAGGGACCTGGCAGAGCTAGCAGCTCAGTCCCCTAAATCACCAATGAGAAAATCAATTCCTCACAATGTGATTTTCTTAATATCCCAAAGACAATGCAGATAAAATCCAGAACTAGGACCAAAGTATGCTTACTTATTTATTTCAGTGCTCATCCTACAACTACACCAAATTCAGGTGCTAAAAAGTACTATAGAGTTCTCACATACTTGACCATTCATGTGTAACCAAGTGACTTTTGAGGTGTGCATATTTGTTCATCTTTATTTTATACAGACACATGTGATGTATATGAATATATGCCTATATATAATTTTAAAACATTTATATATATATGTATAAATATGTACTATGTATAATTTTCTAGTGAAACAATTTACTATCATACATATTTGAATAGTTATTATTGGTAAACAAAAGTAGAGGTGTTATCAGCTGTATCTTGTCTTCCTACAATAATTAGTTTATTCAAAAAATTATTGATATTGTAATTTTTTTCATGAATGCATAGAAGGATTTCTAGAATTTATTCTGTATAAATACCAAGCAGTGAATAATTGGATCAAACAGAGCCATATAAAAGTCTCATCCAGTTTTTTTAACCCATTCTTTCAATCAACACTTGTACGTATACAATTACCTGTCATTATTGCTAGATCATGTAGAAACAGCAGAAAGCAACACTGATATTAAGAACTGTAGCAGGAGAGTTAAATATTAAGTCACCAGTGAAATAAATATTTTTAAATTTGACAAATTCAATGAGAATTAAGTCTAATGTGCTAAAAGACTATCATAAAGAGTTGTAACCTTGTCTTGAGACTTAGAAAAGCTTATCGTGAGAGAGCACTGCTCAAGTTTCATCTGAAGGATGGGTATAAAAGGTGGATTTTCAGCAGAAGTGGGAAGCCACAGCAGCAGGAGAGACAGGATAGGGAGTTCCAGACAGACAAGTCAGACTAAAAAGAGCACTGAACTAAAAACTGGGAAGTGTGATGCAGTCCAACCTGAATGAGGCAGAGAAAATCCTCAAGATGAAGAGCCAATGGGGATAGGGAACAGATCCTGCAGAGCCTCATAGGCAGGTTAAGGACTTTAATTTTTTTCCCCTTTCTCCCAAGAGATGAGGTTATCAGTTGGAAATATAAAGACAGCATTTCTATTGTAAAAGATAACCTCAGTTGTAATGTAGACAGCAGAATGGAGGAGGCACATGGATGTACATATGTCAACTGGGGAGTTACTGTAACAGTAAATGGGAGAAATGTCAGTAGCTCTGACTTAATGTCAGAGAAGATGTGAAGCAGACAGAGCTGAGATATTTACAAGAAAATATCATGGATTTAATGGATAGGAAACGTAAAGGATTAGACAGCGAGTGAATCAAAATAGAGGCCTTAAGGATTACACATATGTTCTCACCTGATAAATGAAAAGATGCATGATATCCTTCACTGAGATAAGGAAAACCAGAGAACAGCCATTGAGGTGGGGGAGAATACATACCATGAGTTTGCTTTTGGATACATACAAATAAGGAAAATTGAATCTTTTTTTTTCTCCATTGCCTAAAGGTAGCTTTTAATATTTGTATTTCACCTTTGAAGGTGCAAAGGCTTAAGAATTATAATCTATTGTTTTAAAGTTCTTTCTCTACTAAGAAGTAATAAGACATCTAGTAAATCACTTCATCTCACTTCTTCACCTCATTCACTTCATCTCACTTCTTCACCTCATTGATCTTCAGTAGTTTCATTGAGAATATGAGGAAAATAATTATAATCATACTTATATCACAGTGTTGTTAAAAGGCCAAAAACATGTGGATGTGCAAGACCCTTGTGAAATTGTAATCTTAGGCTGGGCGCAGTGATACTCACCTGTGGTCTCAGCAACTTAGAAGGGTGAAGTGAGAAGACTGCTTGAACCCAGGAGTTCAAGAACAGCTGGGTCAACATAGCAAGAACCCTTCTCTAATAAAATAACTCATAATCTTTCTAATGATGCATATTTTATATTTCTTTCTGGGTATCTTTAAAAAGTGTGAGGTATACTATCTCTGAATAAGTATATACTATTTTAACAATGTCAAAATATCAGAAACAGTTTTTGTCGTGTCTATCACAGTTTTGTTAGAAATGTTTATGGTGAATTTGAGTACTAAAAAAGCTATTTTTCATTTATTAAACAGCTATTTAATATAATAAATAGGAAAGGCTTGTTCTTCTAACTATCTCACAATGCTATTAATGTTGCTCTGTGGATCATGCTGACATACAGAGGAAAAAAAAGAAGGGATTATATGAAGCATCAGCTGCTACTGCTAGGGGAAATCTTCAACTGTGACATGAGATAATCTCATCAAGTATCCAACTGACATGCAATTATACCCAATATATAAATTTATTGCTTTGACCAATTACTCTTTATTCCATCATAAGTGCACTTCCACTTGTAACTACTAGAAGGGATGACTGTTGAACTTCTCAAAAGCAAAGTTATTTTTAGCAAGCTAGTGCTTTGAAAGAACCAAAGTTGATATTCATACACTTCTTGGTTAAATAAAAATACCCAAAAGAAGTTCATCCAATCAAAATCACTACATTTTCATGCTTTCCATTTTCATCTTCATTAGAGGAAAGGTTTAAGAAGGTCAAATGAGGGAGAGTACTGGCAGACAATGTGTATTAGAGTCCCTTAAGAAAGAATCACCAATACCTTTATAAAGGTCAGGTTAGCTATTACATTGGTACTTAGTTTTGATTCAGAAGTAGAATAAAAATCTAATAAAATAGTCAAAGGCCAAAGTAGAGATAAAGAAATAGCTTGCAGTGTGAAAAAGAGAGAGTGATAAATGAAGGAAAAAAATAAAATTACTATCTAATGTGTACCAACTATGCATACATTCTCCTAGCCCAAAAAATGTGCACTTATGGAACAATTTACACTAAAAAGACTAGAATATTTTACAACCTCAAAATAACATGAAGCAAGTCAGCCATAATTCCAGTCTTACTGCTACATCATAAAAACATTTTATAATGTCTCTAAAAACATTCACAGCTGTCACAGAAGTCACTGGGTCACTCTTCAGTTATATATGTGGCTAGTTTGGGTTGTTATTTACTGCCCAGATGATACTTTTAAAATAGTTGCAAGGTAAAGTTCTCACTTATTTCAGCCAACATTAGTATTATTTGGGGGTAAGCTTACTTTTAGACATGCTGCATATTGAACTGTTTGACCTACTCTACTGAATGTTCCAGTTGCAAATCTTATATCACTATATAACTTTTCAGTTACACAGAAAAAAAAAATGCTATACATTAAAATTTAGTAGTGAATTTATTAAATAGTTACATTATATTTACAGTTTCCATTCTTGAAATGTTTAAGAATCATTATAGATTCTGAAAATAAAACATACCTCTTTTAATTCAACAACCCATTGAGGAATTACTATCACCATTTTTTTCACCGATGGTAGAAATGAGTTTTAAGAAGGCTAAATAAATGCTAGATATAGGTGATGGGGAGAAAGGCAGCAAATCGCACTGCCATGTGTGTACCTATGCAACAATCTTGCACGTTCTTTACATGTACCCCCAAACCTAAAATGCAATATAAATAAGTAAATAAAAAGATGGCTAAATAAATGTCTAACATCTTGGGAGATAGTCTGATTTATATGGAAACAAGAAGTAAAAAGTTTAGGTTTTATTGTGGGTTTTTTCCTCCATAAAGTTACTAGTAAAACAAATTAGATTAATAAGGATATACACACAATCTATAGAGATTCAGAGGAGGCAACACATGCACATACACAAAAACAAATCAGACAGTGAGTACATACACAATTTTTCCTTTAGGAAACATTTCAAAGATTTTTGCAGGAGAGGGAAATACTTTTGTGCCTTTTCCTGATTTATAGAAAGTAACAGATTTAATTTCAACTTGAAACTTACTTTTCTATAACATACCAAGAGATCGTTTAATAATTTCCAGGCACGATATGGAAGTCTTCTTATGTGTTGAAATATGAACACATAACTACCATCCCCTTGCATTCCTAATAAAGTAGTTGGTCTCATATGGCTATCCCAGGGAGCATGAAATGAAATACATATTCATATATCCTCTATTTACTAATTTATAAGGCAGGCATTGAATATTTAATATCTGTATGGATTAATAGAAAAGCTATAATGCCAAAAAAATGGATAGGCTATGCTTGACCTACTCTTCATCCGCCTATCTCTCTCACAGCTATCTATCTGCAAGAGATGTAATAGATAAGGGCTAGGATTTTAAAAGGACTTGCATTTTCTTCAGATCAGGAGCCTCTAATAAAAACCATTTGTCCTATATCCAAGATTTCCATGACATAGCATTATCTAGTATGCTGCATTACTTGGTAGAGAATCCGTGAAAAGAGATGATACTATCTATCTGATTTCAAACTAAAAAATTCAAATACAAAGTTCAGATACCTCTCACAAATTAGAGTACCTCATCATTAAATCTCTAGCCTCCTGGATTAATAATATGGGCACATTAATGAAAAGTCTGGCATGAAAAGAGTGGGAGACAACCTAGGTTGAAGTGGTACAGGGTAACAAGCAGAGAAGAGAAACCATATGCTTGATACACATTTTCTGTAAATATCCAAAGATTTAAACCAAAATAGGAAGACAGCAGCTGAGTATTTCACTTTTTGCCTCGGAGTATGGCATCTGTGTGCCTAAGGCTTTCCACTCCAGAACACAGATTTATTTGCCATGTTTGACTCTCTTAAGATCCCTCTCTGTGATTCATTTTTCTCTCAACTGCTCTACAGAAAACTAAATTCTCTTGCACTTGCTACAGAAAGTTTTTATAAACAATAACACCACAGTACAGAGATTATTGCTTTCAGCTTCATGGGCAGATGTAGGCACACGCATGTCTAACTTGCTAATTGAATAGATCTATAAATTATCTATGAGTCACAAATAGACATCCTGCAAAAGAAGTAAATGGCATGCTTGAATTAGCTTTCCTATTTTCCTCAATCTCTTACATTTTTAAACTTTTCTTTACATCCTAGCAGCACATTTTATGTTGCTGTTACTCTGCTTTTTCCCCCCATTCAGTTGCTTTTTTAAATAATTCATTTTCCTTGGTTTCAGGATTTTATTTTTAAAGTTGAAACCTGTTTGTTTTCTGTTTACTTAAAAATTGCTGCTATAGAACATACTTACGGAAAATGTGTGTGAAAGTTAATTGAGAACTCTGACTACTAAAATGTGCTATGTTTCAATTTGGAGATGGTCATCCCATTATTGCTCATAGTTTTCTTTAAATATTCTGTGAAGTAAAAGCCTTACCACATGAAAACTCAGCTTACATTTTTACAAGATGGTCAGTTCTCCTCAATTCTTCTTTGATGTTCGAGGTCTTTTTTTTTTTTTTTTTTTTTTTTTTGAGACAGGGTCTTACTCTTACACCCAGGCTTCAGTGCACTGGCCTGTTCTTGGGTCAGTGCAACCTCTGCCTGCTGACCTCAAACTACCCTCCTGTGAGATCCTGTCTTAAAAAAATACAGGTCTTGTTTGAATTCAGGAAGCCATATTTAATTGATTTTTATGGGAAACTAACATATAGTGATTGGCTTGGGCTGTAGTCTGAAATTTTTATATGGCTAAATAGAAGTTCATACACTAAGCATATGAATTTGCTTCCATGCACCCATGTTGGAACCCAATGGCTATGAATCGTTTCAGGGGAAGTAGATTGTTTCACTTGTCTACTACCAAACTTCAATCTTGACCCCTTGTGATGAGGAATTTTATCACCTGAAATCAAATGTCTTTAAAATACTACCATTATGCCTTACTTAGGAGAAATAAATAATAGTTTATACGGAGAAAGCAAAATCATTGGTCATAAAGTCAAGAAAGACACAACAATATGTATTATAGGGATCAGCTTAGAAAAAAAATACAGATTTAGCCGGGCGCCGTGGCTCAAGCCTGTAATCCCAGCACTTTGGGAGGCCGAGGCGGGTGGATCATGAGGTCAAGAGATCGAGACCATCCTGGCAAATATGGTGAAACCCCATTTCTACTAAAAATACAAAAAAAAAATAACTGGGCATGGTGGCGTTTGCCTGTAATCCCAGCTACTCAGGAGGCTGAGGCAGGAGAATTGCCTGAACCCAGGAGGCAGAGGTTGCGGTGAGCCAAAATCATGCCATTCCACTCCAGCCTGGGTAACAAGAGTGAAACTCTGTCTAAAAAAAAAAAAAAAAAAAAAAAAAACAGATTTTAGCTACAAAGTTGTAACTGTACTCAAGAGTTTTAAGTTTAAATCTAGAAAAGTGATTTTACATGTGGAGGATAAAAGTGAGGAGAAGTCACAAGCAGGAAGACAAACAATGAGATTAAACGTTATGTAGGTAAGTAAGGTTGTCTCGGTCAAAAGGTCAGGAATGAATACATGAATGCCTAAGGCATAGCTAGTGCAGTGGCCATTGTAAAGCCTACAGAAATTATGCTGGACCTGATGTCAGTTACAAAATCTCTCTTGAGCCCTGTACTAAAGATTCCCAGGGATGGGTGAGGAGATGCTTGGAAGATTTTACTTCATATTGAGTATGCCCCAAGTTATAGTGATAACTCCAGCCAATTCACCTGGTAATAAATAGATAAGGCTTTGCAGTCATTGAGGAAGTCTAAGGTATTCCACACACTATAATCTTAATATAGGTCATTAACTATTGTCATTCATTACTTTATGGATGCTGGGAAAGTTCTGATTAAGGCTAAGCAGGTAGCATATTAGGTTCAGTGGTGTCCCCAGAAAGCAGATGCCAGCATGGAGTTAGAAAGACAAGGGATATCTATAAAAATTCCTTTAAAAGACAAAAAGTAATAGGGAAAAGGAGTAGGCAGGGAAAACCCGCAGACTGCAAAGCCAGTCTCATATATATGAATAGAAAGGGGTTCCGGAAGCAGCTTGAATTGAAAATGACTCACTGTGTGGTATGACTCTGAGAAAGTCGTCTCCATTTCAACAGGGAGCTCAGGGGCAAATATTGCCTATGGGCTGGTGAGGGTTCTCCATTAGGCAGAAATGACCAGGCCCCAGCAATCTACCAGTTCAATAATTAACCAGGATGGCTGAGGAAGAGCCTGGGCTCAGCTCACATGCTGCTGTGGGTCCCAAAGGGGCTGCAACTGGAGCTTGTCAATTAAATGTACTCCTTGCAGCTAATTGGCAGTTTATCTCTTCAAAGAGGAGCCAAGTGGCACACTTCCATGGCTGTCATACATGCCTGCAGTGTTCTGTGGTACGAGATCAAGCTGTGAGTACTACATTTTACACAAAGTATAAGCAAACGAGAGTGGCTACATATATTAAGAAGCAAAGTTAAAAAAGGAATGAAGAAACAAAAGATGTTTGATATAATTGGATGTTTGTCTCCACCCAAATCTCATGTTGAAATGTAATCCCCAATCTTGGAGATGGAGCACATCTCTCATGAATGGGTTGGGCCATCCCTTTGGTGGTAAAGTGAGCTTCTGGGGTTCATAGATCTGGTCACTTAAAAGTGTGTGGCACCCTTCCTCTATTCCCTTCACCTTCCACCATGATTATAATCTTCCTGAGGCCTCCAAGGAGCAGATGCCTGCACCATAGATCCTATAAAGCCTGCAGAATCATGAGCCAATAAAATTTATTTTCTTTATAAATTACCCAGTCTCAGGCATTTATAGCAATGCAAGAGTGGCTTAATACAATGTTTAATCAGGATAATCCAAGAATTAAGAAATAGTGCTCTGAAAATAAAGAAAGGACAAAGAGAATTGGGGGAGTGGAGGTAGCAGAGGCACAGAATATATTTTTCACAGATTATAAGCATGATTCCAGTTCCAAAGATGGAAGTTTGTAGGTATGAGTGTTTCCCAACAATGACAGTGTTAGAAGGCAGTAAAGTCTTCATCCCTAGTAATACTCAATCAGAGGTTAAGTAAAACTACCTGCCAGAGATGTTGTAGCTGGAGTAGTTGCATCAAAAGAGTCTGGTCTAGGGCCATTTTACTCTTAACATCTAATCTTGTTATATGAGTTTTCTAGACTTAGCTATTGCAGAGTTTAGAGAGAGCCTATTTATCTTCCCCACACTATTAATCCCTGAGAAATGAACAACTACAAAGTAGAAAAAGATATTTTTAAGTTGTCACTGAAACTGCAATGTAATGCCACATTATAAAGTCGTGAATTACATCTTATGAGATTAATAGGAAGAAATAATTGATGTCATTCTTTGTGCTCTAAGTCGTTTTATGCATGTGATCTCATTAGTCCTCAGGGTATTTCTGTAAGGTAAGTTGGAGAGCAGGTATTCTTCCTTATCCTCATTATGAAGACAACAAAATGAGTAGGGAAAGAGAGTGACTAGCTCAGAGCTCATTTGTAATTCAGAGATATGGCTGAAAGTAGAACAAGACTTCCATCCTAAGGTATTGAAAATGGACAATTCTAAAACTCTTTTTCAGTATCTGTAACTTAAAACACAAACACAATTCAAGAAAGGTATCAGAAAGAAGCAGCAGTACTGACCCTCTGGGCCTCAGCCCACTCTCAGGATGAACTTCCATTAGCCTCTTTATGAAGGGTAACTGCATGGAGGCTGATGTTGTAATGTGACTCTAGGGTTTTCATAGACATGCTCACTAAGTTCCAAAATGTAAAGCAATAAAATCAATGACTTCAAAGTCTGATGGTAGAATAAATTAAATGGTGAGTCAGAGAAATAGCTTGTCATACAACCTCATCACACAAACACAGTTGCCATTATTATCACTAATTAATATGTGATTGCCCCCCATGTATTAGGTGTTTCTTTCTACAGCTAAATTGAAAATAATAGAACTGAGCAAATCAAAGAGAGCATGTCTTAGTTGGTAGAAAAAAAAGAAGACAAAATGAAAAATAAAACAGGAAAAGCAAATAAAACACTTCACTAGAAATGTCAAGACCTGGGTTTTCATTGTGGTTTTCCTACTAATATTCTCTGTGACCTCAAGCAGTTTATTTAAAATCTTCTGCAACTGTTTCCCAAGTTGGAATATAAAGTGTGAAGTAATGATTTGGAGGCCATCTAATTGTAAGATTCCATTAATAACAACCCATTTTATTACATTTTATAAAGATTCATTTCCTGAAGTACTTCACCTCCCCGCACAGGCTCCTGAGGATGTCACTTATGATGTCACTCCTACTTAAGCTCCTTTTATAGGACAGTGATCCTGTGTTTTGATAAAGAGAGATCATCCTTTAATCTCAGGAAATAAACAAAGATTTTATGCTAAGGTACGCCCTGGTATTAATTGTTCTTATTTTACAGATCTTATTGTAAGGGAAACAACTATATGAAAAGACTAATGAAGTACTAGGAATCAAGCAGTATTGGAGTCAGGTAAAACATTTTGAAATAGGAAGATGCATTCTTTTCTCTTTCATAGATATGTCCCAGAATCTGAAAGTCAGAAGCATAGCCACATTCTGGGGCGATGTCAAAGAAATGTAAGTAATGACTAAAGAACAATTTCAGAAAAAAAATATATTATCTAGTAGAGAAGCATGTGTCTTGGGTTCTTTGCCTTATAAAAGTACAAACAACTTCTGATTCCCTCTCTTGGGAGTAGTCAGTCACATCTGATAAACATTTCATCTATCTGTCAGAGAATTGAGGTCACAGGGCTAAGCCACAGTCCCTAAATCTGTGGCAGGAATTACATCTTGGTTAGAGAAAAAAAGAGAGAGGAACTAGGAATATGCAAACTGTAATTGACAAGTTTCTGGAGGTTAGTCTAGACTAGCTTGGGAGTTAAAAATCCCACTCTGATGATGAATATATCTTTGTTAAAGGAGAGTGACTTTTCCAAGGTCACACATTAAGTGTCAAAGCCGTGATTCTTGCTCAGGTGTACCTAATACCTTCATGTCATGGATGTCTTCTGCACATGAATATTGATAAAATAGAGATCATGTGGAGAATGCTGACTAGGACACTCAGGTGACTTGAAAGCCTATTATGAAGGAGCATTGAAATTGGCAGGACTAATACCATTGCACAAAAACCACAGAGCATATTTTGGCTCCATAGGAAGAACTTTATAATCATTATTGGCTGCCAGATGGAAAGGTTTGTTCTGTGATATTTTAAACCCAGTATAATATATCTTGGCTGAGACAAGTAGGTGCTCACTGACCCTATTCACTTTCTGATGGGTGCACAGCAACACTGTGTTTCCCGTTCATTAGAGTTAGGTGCATGCATGTGCCAGCCACTCCAGTGCCACTTGGGGAAGTAACACAAAATACCCAGGCCTGGCACACAGAACCTCCTGTGAATGACCTTCCAACATTTTTTTCCTCTTTCTGACAATTAATCAAATAATACTATAAATACTTAGAAGGTGGTGTTATGAGATGGAGCAACCCTGTGCCCCTACTGAATTGAATCCCATGATTAGCCTTCACTGAGTGATAAATAAACTTCACATTTGTCAAACCACTCAGATTTGGAACTTGTGTATTACAGATTCATGTTCTACTCTTTTTGGCAGATGGCTTACTCTTGAAAGGTTTATTTGGCCTTTCCCCACCCCACAGGTAACTAGGCCAACTGTTTTCACCAATAGAAGCTACTGGCAGGAGATTAGAGTGTAAGAGGAAGAGAGAAGTGCAAATATTTCTTGCCCTCTCTCAATCCCTACTTTTAGCAAGTATCTAGCAGAGGCTCTTTTAATTGTGGAGTTCCTGCAAATAGGATTTGCTCTGGTTTCAGTTTCTTCTACATAGTCCTGGATCCTAGACAATGTTAGCACAGCCTCCTCCCTCTGGACACTCCAGCCCTAGTATTGAAAATAGCTTTTGCTTTGCTAATCTGAGTTACTGCAAACCTCCTGATTGCTCTTACAACCCTAACAGTTTCATAATTGATTTTCTGTATTAAATTTCTTCTGTTTAGTTATCTAATGTGTGTTTTATTCTCCTGGCTAGATAGCAAAATGTTATGCTTCAGTGACTAGCAGTAATATATGTGAGATTAAAATATAGGATAAACCTCTGGATTTGATTATATCCAAGGCCACTATAATTTTATAAAACATCTCATCATGAAGCTGAAGTAATAACCTACATTTCAGAGATTGAATAGACAAGTTAAAAGAAGTGTATTATTTAGGGTGCTTTCAGTTGTAACAGAAAACTGAACTCAAAATGGTACCTAATCAATAGATTTTCTTTGTAACTGAAAATATAGAAGTGGTGGGGTATCGAGGTGCTAGATTAAGTAACAGTGGCATCATAGTTTCATTCCTCTATGTTTCTGGTCTCCTGTCCTTCACACAAAGTTTTCATCTGAAATTGCATCTGAAGCCTGGTTTGGGTCATTATTGCAACTTGGTGGTTGTGGCAGCTAGGTTAAAGTTTCTTTATTTACACTCCTCAACACTTCTGTCATCATTACCAATCAAAAGTCCTCAGGTTGCACTATTTATACAAACACTAAACAAATACCTATATGGAATTCTATGATTTTATTGGCTTAGTACTGTATCATCAGCCCCAGTTTCTGCAAAAGTGGGTATTTATTTGCTTACATCTATCAGGGCTCAGCCTGGAGCTGGACATGGAGTATATCATACACAGCTCATACCTGCAGCACTTCTAAAAAGTAATGGATTCCAAAAGCAATAGGATGTTATTAGAATCAAGAAGGAGAATGGATGCTATGTAAATATTAACATTTCTATTACAGTGAATATTTACAATATTAATGTTTTCTTTTTAAGAAGATTTTTTTTTCCTTTTTATCACTCTGAGGCTTATACAGATTGGAAATTAAGTTAGCCTGAATAGAATACATCTGCTTATCAGCTGCCATATCTTAGGGTGCCAATAAATCTTCAGGAAGGCAATTTTTACAGCAATAATGGGTAAAATGCAATGGAAAGCTAGATCAGTATTATGATCTTAAATCTTTTGTAAAAGTCATTACTAAAACACACTGTGAATTCAGGTGCAATTTGTAAATTATTTTAAAATGTACATAGCCAAATGTGGAACTCATCTATAGAGGGTTTCTTATAGGAGCCAGAGTTATGTAGTATTTTGAGAATAATAGACAAAATAATTAAGGACAATAAAATATTATAGCCGAGATGTGTGTGCTTTCTGAAGACACACTTTTCAGACAGTCATGACCTATTACTTGTTAGCTGAGATTAAGCAATTACTCTTTCACTATGGTACTGTTTGATGTTCATGTTAATAGTAATCATGCCTATATTTGAGTGCTATGTGTAACCAGAATATTGTGCTAAACATCTCTCATTTATTTCCCATAATAGCCTTGATATTATCTCCATTTACAAATAAGAAAGCTGAAATGTAGAGAGTTGAAATAAATATCAAAAAGTAAAATGGTACTTTTACAAACTTCTCATGAACAATTCATAATTGTGTGATCATAGTCAAACCACGCACTTTTCTTGATCTCAGTATGTTTTCTTTTTTATACAGATGGAGTCCTGATATTTTTTCCAGGCTGGTCACAAATTCCAGGACTCAGGGGATCCTCTCATCTTAGTCTCTTAGATAGCTGAGTAGCTAGGATTACAAGCATGTGCCCCCACCAGGCTGATTTTTCACTATTGTAAGCTGATCCTTGCTAAGGAAACAACTGGAAACAAAGTTGAAGCAGCATGTTTTCAAAATTTTTTATATCAGAGAATAGTAGCAACAACAATATAATCCTGTTTAAAAGTTCTTAATGAACAAAATCAGAAAAGAACAAGCCCACAAAAAAAAGCTAAGAGAAAGCCCATGAGCTACTCATACTGCTGCTTTTTAGCCTTACACTGACAGAATTTAAGATAGAATTTAGCCACAAAAAAGAAGGAGAGCAGCCTGGGGCAAACACCTGGAAGCCAGGGATATGAGCACTTTTTGGCCAGCTTCTACACTGGCAGCAGTGATGAAGAAGTCATCTCAGAATTCTACATTCTCCGGGCAGGAAATCTAGCCTTATTTCTTCTCCACACATACAGGGGGGCATTTCTATTCTTCATGCATCTTTTCATCTCACACTAAAAGAATCAATATTTCCTATAACAGGAAAAAAATTGTACATCCCAATTTTTACCCCATTTCCCAACTACCCCCCCTCCTAAAACTTTCTACTGTACCTGTAGAACTTACAGGCACAAATCAGCATAACCCCCTAGACTCCCAACACCTCCTCAAAATGTTCCCTTCTTACTCTAACAAACATTGAATCTTTCTTTGAAGATGCTACTTCTGCAGCCTACTCAAATAGTGAATGTTTTCTCTATCATATGCCCTGAAAATAGAATGGGTGCCCTTCTGACTGTTGACTCTTCCAATCACTTTTGTTTTTCTACTCCTGAAAAGCTCTACCCTTGTAGAGCTTCTCTCTGCCTCTGATAAAATCATCTATAAAGCCTACATCACCCCTTTGTCTTTTAAAAGTTAGTTCCTGGTTTTTAAATTACTATTTCCAGCACCCCTCTCATGTTTTTGGGTTAATTCACTATTCATGTAGATGATCATTGCACTATTGTTGACTTCTCAAATTCTTAACATCTTCATCCTCATTTATGTGGATGTTACTGAGACAGTAATTCCCAATGCATACCCTAGATCTGGTTATTACCAACAACTGCAACCTCATAATCTCAATTTCAAGAATCCCACATTCTAGTGCCTCATATATATCCATGTCATACCCTCTAGAACACCAGTACCATCAACAATCCATGCACATTATCAAATTTTCATTAACTTTCAATCCCATAATGTCTTCTCTTTTCTCCTTAGCTGATATATGTCTTATCATCCAATTGAAGATATCTCTTTCATCATAAGTTTCTTTTTCCCATTTTCATTTAATCTCTTTAGTGTGGAACTTTAAAATTTAACCTCTTTCCTATTCTGATTTGTACTTGTGTAAATGAATAGGGCTGGAAACATACATACATTCCATGCATTTGTATCATGAAAAATGTATGACATCAAACATCAAGTGTGCCTGTAGAGCTGTGCAGAATAAAGCAATCTTTTTACTAGGCCAGTAGCTCTCTCTCTCCTGGATAATTATTTCACACTTTCTCATTTTTCCTGTAAATCCTAATCCCTTCTCCTTCACTTTCATTCTAACATCTCATCTCATTGAGAATAATGCAAACATTAAAAATGTCTACCCCACATTCACTTATCTACCCACCTTTATTTTCCCCTTTCATTATTTCTGGTATGCTTTGTTCATATGTAAGGTCTTTCTACTCTACTAAATCTTATTGCCATCTGTCCATTCAGTGTCTTTGACTGCAGCAGTTTATTATACCCCCTCTTCTCCTTCTTGCAAGCTTATCTACATCCTTAATATCACTGTATATTGTCATACTGATATATATACATGTAGGTTATACTTGTTATTTCTCCTATTAATAGTTAAATCTTAAATGAGTGCCATTCCCTTATCTGTTACACATTTTTACTTTTCACTTTGGGGGAAATTTCTTTGGAAAAGTTTGTTCACAATAGTTGCCTAAATTTCTTCCTATACACTTAAATCCACCTTCAAAACACTTGCCCCAAGACTTCTATTCCAATTGTTCAATGAATTGTAATAGTCATCTCATTTTTCAGCTCTCATCTTGCTTAACCTAACAGTAGATGTTTGGAATAGCTCTGTATTTCTCCTTTTTTAAGCATGTTCTTAATTTAGCTTTCAAGACCACACAGTGTCTTGGAATTAATTCTAACCCTTCCATTTGATTATCATCATGATAAGCAGAATAATTATCTCCTAAAGTTGTCCATCATCTAATTCCTAGAACTTGTGAACATATTTGCCTTGCAGGGCAAAGAAACTTTGCAGATAAGATTAAGTTAAGGATCTTGGGATGGGGATATTATCCTATATCAGCCATGTAGGCCCAGTGAAATCACAGGTTTCTTTACAAGAGGAAGATGAAAGAGTCAGAATCAGAGGAGAAGATGTGATGGCAAAAATAGTGGTCAGAGGGATGGGATTTTTGGCTTTCAATGAGGAGGAAGGGGTTGGGGAGTGACCAAGATGGCCAATTAGAAGCAGCTAGTATGTGTGTGGCTTTCATGGAGAGGAACAGAAGGAGCAGGTAAATACAATACTTTTAACTAAAACATCCAAGTACATGCACTCAGACTAACCAAGGAAACAACTCAATCCATGGAAAATGAAGAAAAGCAGGGCAGGACGATGACCCACCCAGAAGCAACATAGCCAACGGAACCTCCCCTATCTAGGAAAGCAGTGAGTAAATCTGTAACCCTGGGAATCCATGCTTCTTCCATGAATCTTTGTACCCATCAGGTCAGGAGATCCCCTCATAATTTCATTCCACCAGCGCCTTCAGTCTGACACACTAAGCTATGTGAAGTCTCAGCAGAGCAGCCACTCAGGCTTTCTAGGCTTCCTGGAAAAAGCAACTGCAACTACAGCAAAGTGGGAAGTTATACCCCCTGTACAAACCCCTAGAAAAGAGGCTGAATCCAGGGGGTTGAGCAGCAATAGCCTTCAGGCCCCACTTCCACAGCACCTCACAGGATAAGACCTACTGGCTTGGAATTCTAGCCAGCCACCGATAGCAGCATTACACTTCCCTGAAACAGAGCTCCAAGGGGGAGGGTTGGGCCACCATCTTTGCCATTTTAGCAACTTAGTTATTCCAGCCTTCAGGTTTTGGAGAGTCCAAGTCAACCGGTGGTGAAAGGGAGCACCCAGTACAGTATAGCTACTCTATGAAAATGTGGCCAGACTGCTTCTGTAAGTGGGTCTGTGATCCCATTCCTCCTTCATGGGCAGGACCTTCCAACCAGGGTCTCCAGCCATCCCTGCCACTGTTCTCTCACCAACAGAGGTTTCAAACCTCCCTGAGATGGAGCTCCCAAATAAAGGGGCAGGCTACCATCTTTGCTATTTTGCAGCCTTCACTGGTGATACTTCCAAGTATTGGAATCTGAGACAACTAGGAACTGGAGTGGATCCCCCAGAATACTACAGCAGTCCTATGGAAAAGCAGTCATACTGTTATGTGGGTGCCTGTTGCCATATCTCCTCACCAGGCAGGTTCTCCAGGCCTGGGCCTCTAACCACCCACCACCAGAGCTATCAAGCCAGTAGCAACTCGGCAACTCCCTGGACAGAACCTCCAGAGGCAACTGAAAACCTTTCTGCTACTGCATGTACACTGTAACTGTCCTTGATAACAAAGGAGCAAAGATCCTAAGTGCCTTATTTACACCTCCAACAAGCTGCAGTTGACCCAAGATGTGTGGCCAGTCCACCACTCATAGGTCCCACACAACTCCTACTGCTCATCCCCAGACAGAAAGCCCCTGACTTGGGCACAGCCCATACCCTTCATCCTCAGGTGATTACACTAAAGCACTGATGACCCACATCTCTCTGGGATGGATCCCCAGGAGACAAGCAAGTGACAAAGCAGCAAGCCACCACCTATTTTGAAAGGGTGGAGCCCAGAGGGTTTGGTATGAGAGTGTCTATAGCAGAACAAGGCCAGGAATGGCCATCCCTTTCAGCTTGACTTGCTCCCATAAGATACTTTAGCCCTAAGGGAACTGTCAGACTTCACCTTTGTAGAGTAGTCTCTCACATCAGACACAGCTGGTGGCACAGAGACAGAAAGCTCCACCTCTATTAGTATCCTGCTCTTACACTAACTCTGCATAGAGAACGGGGATCCTCCCACAACCTGAGCAGTCACTCCTGCTTGCAGGACGCAGAGAAGGCACTTAAACCAGTGCCAGCCAGCACCGTGCCCCAAACCAACACCAGCTCCAGTGCAACAGTACACAGAGTCTCCAGCAGGGGCCCCACTTTTCCCCTGTCCCTACACCCAACTGGCTACCTTGTCTCTGCCACTGTGGTAAATAGCCCCAGGCAGTCAGGCACGCTTGCACCCACTAGCACTCTCCTGCAGCTGCTGTACCTTGCCTTTCACCAGCACAGTGGTTGCCAAGCCTTGGGGAGCCAGAGAACAAAGTTGGGATCCATTACAAATCCCTCAGAAATAGAGCACAAGTACAGAAGTTGGAAGCTCAGTGTTAGTCCCCTAAAATCTTCGAGAAATGAAGTCAGTCATCTGAATCTATCTTATACTGTAATCAATCCCTCAAGATCATCAAATAGGATAAAAGAAAAAAGAACCCATCCATATGTAAACAACATCAAAGATTGAAGACAGATAAGCCCACAGAGATGAGAAAAAATCTGTGCAAGAATGTTGAAAACTCAAAAATCCAGAGTGCCTTCTTTCCTCCAAATTACTGCATCATGTCTCCAACAGGGGTTTAGAACCAGGCCAAGGCTGAGATGGCTGAAATAAAAGAATTAGAATTCAGAATATGAATAGGAGCAAAGTTCATTGAGCTATAGGAGTACACTGTAACCCAATGAAAGAAAGCTAAAAATTATTATAAAACATTGAGAGGGATGACAAACAAAATAAACAGTACACATAAGAAGATAACCACCCTGACCACAGCTGAATAACACATTACAATATTCTCATAGTGCAATCACAAGAATGAGTAGTAGAATAGACCAAGTAAAGGAAAAAATCGCAGAGCTTGAAGACTGGCCTTCTGATATAAGACAGGCAGACAAGAAAGAGAAAAAAGAAAAGTAATGAATGAACCCTCTGAGACATATGGGGTTATATAAAGAAACCAAATCTATGACTGATTGGTGTACCTAAAAGAGATGGGGAGAATGCAACCAACTTGGAAGATGTATTTCAGGATATCATCCAAGAAAACTTTCCCAACCTAGCTAGGGAGGCCAACATTCAAATTTGAGAAATGAAAACCCCAGCTAGACACTCTACAAAAAGATAATCCCCAAAACATTTAATCATCAAATTCTCTAAGGTTGACATGAAAAAAGAAAAGGGCAGCTAGAGAGAAAGGCCAGGTCATATAAAGGAAAGCACATTCAACTAACAGTGGACCTTTCAGCTGAAACCCTAAGAAGCAGAGGAGATTAGGGGTCAATATTCAACATCCTTGAAGAAAATAAATTCCAACCCAGAATTTTATATCCAGCCAAGCTAGTCTTCCTAAGTGAAGGAGAAATAAGATTTATTTCATACAAGCAAATTCTGAGAGAACTGACCTCAAGACCTGCCTTACAAGAGCTCCTGAAAGAAACACTAAATTTGGAAAGGAAAGACCATTACCAGCCCCTACAAAAGCACACTGAAGTACATAGACCAGTGACACTATACAATAACTACATAACCAAGTCTGCAAAATACAGAGCCAACATCATGATGACAAGATCAAATCCACACTTATGAATACTGAACTTAAATGTAAATGGGCTAAATGTCCCAATTAAAAGACAGTAGCAAGCTGATGAAGAATCAAGACTCACTTGTGTGCTGTCTTCAAGAGACTCATTTCACATGCAGTGACACATAGAGGCTCAAAATAAAGAAATAGAAAAACATCTACCAAATAAATTGAAAACAGAAAAAAGCAGGGTTGAAATCCTACTAACAAAACAGACTTTAAAGCAACAAATATTAAAAAGTACAAATAAGTGCATTACATAATGGTAAAGGGTTCAAAGCAACAAGAGGATCTAAATATCCTAACTATATATGCACCCAATACATGAGCACCCAGATTTATAAACCAAATTTTTAGAGAGATGTAGACTCCCACACAGTAACAATGGGAGGCATCATCACCCCACTGACAATATTAGACTAATCATTGAGAAAAAAATTAACAAAGAATATTCCTGAATTTTAGTCATATTTATTTCCCATTCTCTAGCATGTAAATGTCTCACCAAAAAGTCCAACGTGTTTGCTACTTCTTGCTCAGTGGATTCAATCAGCATAATGTCATCAATGTAATGGATGAATGTGGTATTTTTCAGAAGTGAAAAGTGATCTAGTCTCTCTGAATAAGATTATAACACAAAACTGGAGGGTTGATATGTCCCTGAGGTAGGACAGTAAAGGTATATTGCTGGCCTTGCCAGCTGAAGGCAAATTTCTTCTGGTGGGTCTTGTGGACAGGAATGGAGAAAAAGGCATTTGCCAAGTCAAGGGCTGCATGCTAGGTACCAGGAGATGTGTTAATTTGCTCAAGCAACAAAACCACATCTGGTACGGCAGCAGCAATTGGAGTCACCACTTGGTTAAGCTTACTGTAATCCACAGTCTTTCTCCATAAGTCATCTGTCTCCTGCACAGGCCAAATAGGAGAGCTGAAAGGGGATGTGGAGGGAATCACCACCCCTGCATTATGGCACTGGGGAAATGACCACAGGATGAGTCTGGAGACCCACTGGAACCACTGTAAGTCAGAATGAGCTAAAACTGCATTAATTACCTGACTTCCATAAGCACCTACTTTAACTGGAGGACCACAATGATGTTTTGGGCTCCAGGGATGGCCATTAAAGGGATGGCCATTCCTGGCCTTGTTCTGCTATAGAATCAACATCAGCTCAGAGCCAGTGGTCCCCAAAACGTCTGGTCATTTCCCTTACACCAATGCAGAGTTAACCTGGTAAAAGGGTGAATATCTCTTTGGGGAAGGATGAGAGAAAGGTTCACTGTATAAATTGTCAGTAATGTAGTGGGGTCCTTTGTCAAAGGGACCCAGAATCCCCTTCATTCAAGAGATTGAGTCCATAAACTGGCTCAAGCCTGGAAATTGATTAGGGTACCATAATTCTCTGTTTTCATAATCAAAGTTTATCTTTTGTTCATTAAACTTAGAAATTTTCTGCTTGTATAAATTAAGTAGGAATGTAGTAGGCTGCCTATCAATTTCATTTCCAGAAACACAATGATTAATTAGCCAATGCCAGAGCTCTACATGAGTCATACTATTCTGATTGCCTATTTTCCTCTGCTGTCCCTTATGGTAGCTATGACCACCTTGCCTTTGGTGGTTGAGTACTGCCACATGGCCCCTGCCACCTCAGAGTCCAATTATTCTCATTGTATTTAAATTTTTTGGTTGAGTGACTGAGGTTCCCAATATTAGAGCTGACATACAGAGAAAACCAATTACAGGGCTCTTTGAAGATGCAGGTGCTGCCCTAACAAATCTATTTTGCAAGGCATTGGTCGAGGATATATCTTCTGTACCTCCCAGCTGGGATGAGTTAATGACTGCCCAATCTCCCTAAGCCTTTGGATCCCTTCCTCTACATTAAACCAAGAGAGACCAGGCATTTCCAGCTTGCTCACAGTGTGCCATCTTTTAATTCATATTTCAGCTAACTATGCAAATAAACTATAAGAACCTTTGTTAACTCCTTGATCTGCAACATTAAATGCAGAGGCCCTACTTAGTGGGCTCAAATAAATAAAATCAGCCTGATCGAATTCTATGTTCCTTCCACCATTAACCAATACCCTTAATATCCATTCCCATGCCTGTTCTCCCGATTGCTGTTCATATAAATTAGGGAACTCAAACAGTTCTTTTCTGGTGTAGCACACCCCTCATGGGTTACAATCTCAACCTCACTTCTACAAGTCCTCCAGAACTTTAGTCTAGTTATAGGTCCAGAAGAAAACAGAGGTTTTAGGGGTGGCTCCTGAGGAAAATCAACATTACCTTGCCTGGCAACTACCTCAGGGGAGGCCATAACTGTTGCATGAGGCAGTAGGGTTTTTATCCTCAGACAAAGGTGGAAAGACTGATGGGAGCATGGGTTGGGGAAGGGATGTTGCCACTACTGGGGATGGGGAAGCTGTTCCCTCTGGCAAAAAAAAAAAATATATATCAGAGTTTACAAACTCAGTGTCCTCAGCTTCATCAGTGTCCTCCCACACATACCCATTTCCAGTTTCAGAGTCCTACTCCTTTCCAATCAATGCCCTCATTTTAAGAGCAGACACGTGGCAAGCCTGTGCATGCATCTTTTGTTGCAGGTCAGCCACTCCCATGATAAGAGGTTATGTCTGTTTTTCCACAATTTCAGCTCTTTCTCTACAGGAGTCTCAGAGCAATCTAAGCAGATTTGAGGCTCAGTATCTGCTTCTCAAACTAGAGACAGATTGTGGAGTTCATCATTTTCTTTCAACACTTTATCCACTGAACTTAGGAGCAACAAACCAGCTTTATTATGTTCCTTGGTTTTCCACATATGGTCTAAGGTATTGGGTATGGAGTCACTAACCCCCTTATCTCTCACAATCTGTGAATCATGATTGTCAAATGCATTTATTTTACATAATTCTTTAAACAGTTCATGCCATGTACTATCAGTATTCTCCATACTATTAGCAGTAGAGTCCTTAGCATTTTTGAGTCTAATTATATTAAGCAGTCAACTCCAGAAACCCCCAAACCAATGAAAGGGCTCCATCCTTAATATTCTGTTCCTCTAGAACTACTCCTGGTACCCAGTTTTTCAGGGTTCTCTAGAGGAACAGAATAGGATCTATCTATCTATCTATCATCTATCTATCTATCTATCTATCTATCACCTGAATTTACTAAATATTAATTTACATGATCACAAGGTCCCACAATAGGCTGTCTGCAAGCTGAGGATGAAGGAGAGCCAGTCTGAGTCCCAAAACTGAAGAACATGGTGTCTGATGTTTGAGAGCAAGAAGCATCCCATATGGGAGAAAGTTTTAAGCTGGTACCAGGCCAGTCTCTCTTTTTCACATTTTTCTGCCTACTTGATATTCACTGGCAGCTGATTAGATTGTGCCTATCAGATTTAGAATGGATCTACCTTGCCCAGCCCACTGACTCAAATGTTAACCTCTTTTGGCAACACCCTCACAGACACATCAAGGATCAATACTTGTATCTTTCAATCCAATCAAATTGACACTTAGTATTTATCATCAGAATAAGTAACCAAAATTTGAGCCAGCTGAGGAAGAGAGAGACATGAAAAATCATTCAACAGATGAGCAATTCCAGGATCCGTTTTTTGGAAAAATTAATAAAATAGGTAAACCACTAGCTATGCTAATAAAGAAGAAAAGACAGAAGATTCAAATGAACACCAGCAGAAATGACAAGGGGGATATTATTACTGACCCCACAGAAATACAAACAACCATCAAAGAATACTATAAACACCTCTATGGAAATAAACTGGAAAACCTAGAAGAAATTAATACATTCCTGGGCATATACACCTTCCCAAGACTGAACCAGGATGAAATTGAATATCTGAACAATAATGAGTTCTGAAATTGAGGCAGTATTAAATAGCTTACCAACCAAAAAAAGACCTGGACTAGATGGAATCACAGCTGAATTCTACCCAATGTATGAAGAAGAGCTGGTAGCATTTCTACTGAAACTATTCTAAAAAAATTGAAAAGAAGAGACTTCTTACTAACTCATTCTCTGAGGCAAGCATAATCCTGATACCAAAAACTTGCAGAGAGACAATAAAAAAGAAAACTTCAGGCCAATATTCTTGATGAAAATCCATGCAAAAATTTTCCACAATATTACTGGCAAACTGAATCCAACAGCACATCAAAAAAACTTATCTACTACAACTAAGTTTGCTTAATCCCTGTCATACAAGTTTGGTTCAACATATGCAAATCAGTAACTGTGACTCATCATGTATACGGAACTAAAGACAAATACCACATGATTATAGATGCAGAAAAATCTAGTGATACAATTCAACATTCATTAATGTTAAAAATTCTCAATAAACTAGGTATTGAAGGAACATACCTCCAAATAATAAGAACCATTTATGACAACTCCACAGCCAATATCATACTAAATGGGCAAAAGCTGAAGGCATTTTTATTGAAAACTGGCACAACACAAGAATGTCCTTTCTTACTACTACTATTCGACATAGTATTGGAAGTCCTGGCCAGGGCAATCGGTCATGAGAAAGAAATAAAGGGCATCCAAATAGGAAGAGAAGAAGCAAAACTATCCCTTTCTGTAAACATGACCCAATATCTACAAAACCCCAGAGTCTCAGCCTAAAAGCTTTTTAAGCAGATGAACACCTTCAGTAAAGTCTCAGAATACAAAATCAATGTACCAGAATCACTTTCATTCCTATACACCAATAAAAGTCCACCCAACAGCCAAATCAGAAATGAACTCCCATTCACAATTGCCACAAAAATGATTAAAACCTTGGATTAGAGCTCACTAGGAAAGTGAAAGCTTTCTACAAGGATAACTACAAACCACTGGTAAAAGAAATCAGAGATGACACAAACAGAAAAACATTTCATACTTATAGATAGAAAGAATCAATATTGTTAAAATGGCCATTCTGCTCAGAGCAGTTTACAGATTAATCCTATTTCTCTTAAACTACCATTTAAATTCTTCACAGAACTAGAAAATACTACTTTAAAATTCATATGTAACCAAAAAAGGGCCCAAATACCCAAGGTAATGCTAAGCAAAAAGAATAAAGCTGGAGGCATCATACTACCCACCATCAAACTATGCTACAGGGCTACAGTACCCAAAACAGCATGGTACTTGTACAAGAGCAGACACATTCGACCAATGGAACAGAATGGAGAACCCAGAAATAGGACTACACACTGATCTTCAACAAAGCTGATAAAAACAAGCAATGGGGAAAAAATTCCCTTTTCAATCAATGGTACTGGGATAACTGACTAGACATTTGAAGAAAACTGAAATTTTACCCCTTTCTTCCACCAGAAAAAAAATCAAATCAAGATGAATTAAAGACTCAAATGTAAAACCAAAAACTATAAAAATCCTGGAAAACAACCCAGACAGTACCATTCAGAACATAGCCACAGGCAAAGATTTTATGCCGAAGACACCAAATGGAATTGCAACAAATGTAAAAAATGACAAAAGGGGTATAAGTAAAGAGCTTTTGCATCACAAAAAGAATAAAAACACAAACTATAAACAGTAAACAGACAGCAAACTAAGTGGGAGAAAATGTTTACAACTATACATCTGACAAACATCTAATATCCAGCATCTATAAAGAAATTAAATTCATGAGAAAAAAAAAACAATTAAAAAGTGGACAATGGATATCAACATTTTCCAAAAGCTGACATAAAGGGGGCCAACGATCATATGAACAAAAGCTCAATATCACTGAATATTAGAGAAACACAAATAAAAACCATGATGGGATACCATCTCATACCAGTCAGAATGGCTAATATTAAAAAGTCCAAAAAAATAAAACCCACACACAAAAGTGCTGGTGAGGTTGTGGAGAGAAAAGATCACTTACACACTGCTGTTTGGAGTTTAAATTAGTTCAGCCATTGGGGAAGATAGTTTGGCAGTCCCTCAAAGAGCTAAAGACAGAAATACTATTTGACCCAGCAATTTCATTCCTGGGTATAAAACCAAAGGCATAAAAATCATTCTGTTATAAGGACACATGCACACATGTTCATTGCAGCACTGTTCACAATGGCAAAGGCATGAAATCAACCTAAATGCTCATCAATAATAAATTGGATAAAGAAAATGTGGTACATATACACCATGGAATACTATGCAACCATAAAAAAAATGAGATTATGCCTTTTTCAGGAACATGGATGGAGCTGGAGGTCATTACCCTTAGCAAACTAATGCAGGAACAGACAACTAAATACATGCTGTTACTTATAAGTGGGAGCTAAATAATGAGAACACACAGACACAGAGGGGGACAACACACACTGGGGCATATTGGATTGTGGAGGGTGGAAAGGTGAGAGGAGAAAGGTCAGGAAAAATAACTAATAGGTACTAGGCTTAATATCTGGGTGATGAAAGAATCTGTACAACAGTCATCCATGACACAAGTTTATCTATGTAACAAACCTCCACATGTAACTCTGAACATAAAAGATAAAATAAAAAATAGGAGAAAGCAGCCACACACCAATAAATGCAGGTGGCCTCTACAAGCTGAAAAGGCAAAAACGCATTCCCTATAGATGTTCCAGAAGTACAATCTTGTTGGTTTTAGTCCATCGAAGGCCATTTTCAATTTGTAACTTTCAGAATTCTAAGAAAATAAAGACTGTGCTATATCAAGCCACTAAGTTTGTGGTATTTTTTTGTTACAGCACAATAGAAAATAATACAGATATAGCCTCATTTTCTGGTCTTTTCTTCACATTGAAACATTTCAATAATCTATTCTTAATTTCTCTTCCCTTCTCTTCCTTTTTCCCTTCTCTCTTCTATCCTTCCCCTCCCTTTCCTTCTCTCCATTTTCAATCACTCTCTTGACAATCTCTTTTAGGCACATGGCTGTAGAAAGTAACTAAATGTTAATGACTTCTAAATCTCTATTTTCTGGCAGAATGCCACTCCTGCTCTTCAAATGACTATCTCCACTTGGGTGTAATAATCATCATCAAAATCACCAATTTTAAAAATATGTAACCTCCTCCCATACACAATCTTCCCTGTGTCCGTTAATGGTAACTCTATTGTTTTAGTTCCTCAATCTAAAAAATTCGGAGTCATCTATGAAACTTTTCCTTTTCTCACATCCCACATCCAACCTGTCAAGAAATCCTGTTGGCTGTACCCTCAAAATATTTCTAAAATCACACTGTTCTCCACCTACATTGAAACAATTCCCCCAGTGTATTATCAGATTTCCTGGATTTTTGCAGAAGTCTTCTACATTGATCTTCATGGCAATCTTTTTTAATCTGTAGTTTAATTTCAACATTGTTTCCAGAATGATTACTAAAACAAGCCTCCAGATGGCTTTCTCTTGCTCTGTAAAGGCCCATGAGGTACACACATCTTTGTATCTACCGCCCCATCGTTCCTTAGATGTTATCTTCTACTTATATATTTGCTTTTATTTATTGCAGGAAATGTTTTTCTGTGCTTTCTGGAGAAATGGTACTAGATAAAAACACTCTGCTAAGATTACCCTTCTGTCAAGAATCCATGGGACTCACTCTCTGACCTCTATTAAGTCATTTTCCAAATATCTGCTTTCTCAGTGAGGCCCTTTCTTACCTTCATAGTATATGTCATCCTGTTCTCAACCTGTCACTTCCTATCTACCTTTTCTACTTTATTTTCCTTGATGGCTGTTATCCCCATCTCACATTTTATATAGTTTACTTGTGTGTTTCCTTCCTGTCTATTGCTATCCCATCTACTGATAATGAAGGATGCAACCTTCATTAGGCTTTAGATTTATCAGTTTAATTTCCTACTTATTCAGTGTCAAGAACAGTGTCTGGCACATAGTAGGGGCTTGATAGGTATTATTGCTTATATTTAAATCAATACACTTTCTCTGTATAGCCTTCCAAGAACAACTGTACTGAGAATAAGATGAAGCAGTATGTCCTCTTATAGATCAAGTTTCCATATGTTTTAGTAATAGATATTTGTTCTTTCATACATTTTTCATTCAAAAAGATGTTTATTCAGTATTCACTGTGAACAGGTTCCTCTGATAGGTATCATGAGAAATGCAAGAAAGAATAAGGCTCAGTTTAGATTTTGAAAGATTATTCTCAAGTAGAGAATTAAGAAAATCACAAAATGTCCCAGGCATAGTGGCTCATGCCTGTAATCCCAGCACTTTGAGAGGCTGCAGCAGGCAGATCATGAGGTTAGGAGATCGAGACCACCCTGGCCAATATGGTGAAACCCCTCTTCTACTAAAATATGAAAAATTAGCCAGGCATGGTGAGCCACACCTGTAGTACTAGCTACTTGGGAGGCTGAAGCAGGGGAATTGCTTGAACTCGGGAGACAGAGGTTGCAATGAGCCTAGATTGCACCACTGCACTCCCACCTGGTGACAGAGTGAGACTTCTTCTGGAAAAAAAAAGGAAAAGGAAAGAAAATCACAAAATGATGACATACAGGGAAAACCGTGCTAAGAAACACAACAGAAGCAAAAGTGAGAAAACTTTTTATGTTCAGACTGATTTATTGAAACAACTTTAATCATAAAAATTATTCAAAAAATTAACATTGAACTCTTGCCTGAGTCACTGGAGAATTAGTCTCTAAATTAAGGGTATGTTTACTCTCCTTTTCTCTCCAAGGACAGTCCCATGGATAATATATTAATTACTATTAGCTCTAGGAAAATTAGATTGCTTATGACCTTAAACATACACAAGGCATGCCAATTTATTTATACTTAACCATGATATAATCTAATTCCCTATAAAAAGGCAGGATGTGTCAAACACTATACAACATAATTATATTGTTATGTGGGTCTAAAAGCACTTTTTTCTCCCAATAGATTAAATCACTTTCATATAATAGTTTCTGATGTTCCCGTAAGACAGATAGAGGCTGCTCACATCACAGATTTATCTTAGACTCACCAGGGCCAAAAATAATACTGCTTACTTAGGCCATCCCTCTTGTAAATATTCGTCATCATGCCACAAGTTAAATCCAGGGACAGAAAGTAGATGGACCGGGACCAATCCATCACTTTTACTCAAAGCAGCATATATCCTGAGTCCTGCAAGTAGCAGCATTTTGTTTATATATGGAGGTTGGCATTAGTATTATTGAAGCTCTCAGGATTATTGGAAGCATAATTTAATGTGATTTATGTAGATTTCTTTTTTATTTTTATTTTTGAAAGTCTTAAAATGTTATCTCATGTTTTATTTGAGATTTTTTCTTTTTTTCTTTTTTACAAACTGACACTGTACAAAGAGCTTAAGTGGCCAGTAAAACTACTGCCTTAAAACTGTTGGCTTTAAGTAACAGAGGTAAAATTTGAATTCACATCAGAGCTTTCTAAAATGGCAACAGTACAAGCATATGACTTTCTCTAGTATCCAAAACCTGTTCTGGCTCTCCCTTGGCTAGAAAACAAGACAGCCTTCTAAAGCTGCCTTAATGTCCTAAAATGCTTTGAATGAAGTTGATATACTTCATTCCCTTGCTTACCTTGGTAACACTGAACTAAACAGAAAATGAAGAAAATTCAGTCAATAGTAACTTAAACAGTACTAAGTTAGCTCTGGACTTACAAGGTTTGGTAAAGTTGATGACATTCAGAATAAGGATCTCGGAAGAAAAGCAGTTTTCCAAAAATAGGCTAAAAAGTCTGTATTAAAGAAAAAAATGCCAAGAGGGAATTGAATACCTATCTGTTCCTAGAAGACTATGAACAACACAATGGGAGCTGAAACACTACATATAATTTAAAATGCATTCTCCCAGAGCAAGTTTATAAGGTTTATAGAATAGTAATGGCCTTTCTAAATTTTCACTTGATGTTTAAAATTTTATAAGTGATTTATTATGTCACCAAATTAAGCCAATTCCATAACTCTATCCAAGTAGGAATACCTTCAGAAATGCTTTGAAAAAGGACAATCACAGGCCTACAGACATGAAGAGCAATTGGTCTTTGCGAAGCTCATCTCCAAATCTATCATTCTCAATTCCTCTTAAAATAAAAGACTAACCGTATGTTCAGCCATTCCATCTTATTCAAGTTTAGCATTATGATAGAAATCTTAAAGGGTTGCACTGTTGCTAAACACTATCAATATTTCTTATATGCACAATTTAGACTATAACTCACTTTTCTTTACTTCCCTTATAATATTAAAATAATGAATAAATATGGTCCTTTAGTTAAGGTCCTCCATCTTAAGTGAAATATAAATAAGGTAACTTTATCAATTTCTTACTAGAATTGGCTTAAAATCTATTTGCCAAATAAAAATGGTAAACTTATAAGTTTTACCCAGAAAGCAGAAGTATTCTGATCCACTCCTAATGTCTACATAAAACATTTCATCATTTCAGTTTAGTTTATGACATTTTTCTTGGACTAGTATTACTGTTGTACCTCAAAAAATAAAATCCAGACAACCAACTACAGAAACTATGCTTAATAACATGTTAACTGTTTGAAAGAGGCAAAAAATTATTTAGGAAATCCTAAAATAATCTGATTAACAATTGATGCTGAAAAGGTCATTAAAAACTGAGGAATAATAAATGTAGATTTCCTGTATTTCAAATGTTATTAATGCAAAACAGAATGGCAAAATTTCTAAATGGAACATGTTAAAGTAGAAGAACGAAAAACACTGGTAACATTTCCTTTGCCTTCTGACAGCAACATTTTCTAGGATGAAAACAGTGACATGTAGTTTTACAAAATCTGAAATTTCTACATTCAGGAATGGAATTAAAATTCAACTTAAGGGGGAAAAAAAAAAACAAAATACAGCTAGTGGCATCCAAACTTGAAATAAAACCTCAAAGGTAAGTATGGCTGCTGTTTTGTTCCAGTCATTGTCTCACAAAATGTTGGCTGCGTCATAAGGTATCTCCTGTGCTTTCTATCAACCAAGGCCTACTGAAGAACAAGACATTCCTGTGTAAAGGAATTGACATTGAATTCCCTTCAATCTCAGCTGAAGTGTCGAGCAAGGTGGGCACATCTATAATCAGCACAAAGTTGTACGAAGGAGTGAAGTATGTTCTTGTCCAGATTAGCAAGTTGTTCTCCTGAGCAGACTTGCTTTAAATTATCTGGGGCAACTACCAGAAGATTACAAAGAGCATGCAGAGTATCAAAAAGATGTAATACCATTGGAATCTTGAAGTCTTTGGCACACTTCCTATATTCAGCTACATCACAAATTGCCAACATGCCACCCAAACAACTGTAGGAATACTGTTGAAGATGCTCACAGATAAGTTGATGAAAACATACTCCAAATTCCAACAAAACTGTATCCACATTATTCCCATCCATGGAATTTTTGATCTTCTCCACTTGTTTTCTTACATAAGCACAGACTTTTACACAGGCATTAGTATATTGAATCAAAACATTGTTTTCATCTTCTGGCTTAAAATCTGTTTTCTTTTGTTCTGCAGCCAAAATGTGCTTCATCTGCCCAATCATACAATTTAATGTCCTATCAATGCCAGTATCCAATTTCATCTCCATTTGTTCAATTATTTCTTTTTTCTTCTGAAGGCATTCAGATAACTTAGGAGAAGAGCTTATTAGTGGCATAAGGTGATCATTAAACTGCTTGTCAAAAAGATGAAAAATAGTATTGGCCTGTTGCACAACATCCAAAAAATAAAGATTTGCATTCCTAGAATCTGAGGAGGGAATTCCAGCAAGTCCTGTTTCCAAAGCATAATCAATATGCTCAATACATAAAAATTCCACAAGGATGGTAAAAATTCTGAAGGCATTCCTTGGTAAGTCAGATGGATCAGAGAGCCTATGACATCTTTCAAAGGCTTGTTTGGTTTCTTGCAGAAGATTAACCACCACTTCTTGGGAAAGAAAGGTGTCCCCATGAGTATCGAAACTTGGCCCAAGTGGTAAGTTGGTACGTTGCCTAATTCTCTCCTTCAAATCTTGAATACCTCCTATGCCAATGGATCTCTTTTGATGGTTTTTTGAATCATAATAATCCTGTAGCATCATAGCACTTCTACTTTTCAAATATCCAGTCTCCACCTCAATATAGTTCTCCAAATAAAAAATGAAAATGGATTTGATAAGCTTAGACAAGAAAGTCTGTTTATCAGTACCTAAATTAAATTCCATCAACTTGCTGGAAAGACTGCTGGTTCTTGTATACATATCATAAAGATTTTTGAGACATTGCTCTGCATCAGACTTCCTACATTCTTTAACTGCTCTTTCACGAAACTCTGTAGTTTGATTTCAAATATATTTTGAATAAGTTTGGCCAGTACTGTTTCTGGATTACTGAAGATATCTCCAACTTGTTTGTTCACTCTTTGACAGAGTACTGCAGCATCTTCAAATATATCATTCCTTAAATAAGCACCCTCCTGGCACTGCGTTATATAAACATCAACGCAATGGGAATAACCCTTAAAATGAAGTAAAACTGCTGCTACTTCTTTCATTCTGGAGATTTCACCTCTTCTTTGAGCACTGGTAAACTCCTGAATCAGCTGGCATTCTAAATCATGGTATTTACTTGCAATTTTCGATTTAACTTCTGAAAATCTATCAAAGGGTAACTCTTGGGCAACTTCTGAATGATGTCTGCTGCTTCCTTTATCTTTTCAGAATTTATAAAAACATCAGATTTCAATTCTCCATCTAGAAACTCATTAAAGTACTTCATCAATTTCTGAGCCTCCACTGCCCGTTGTCTCAGTGTGTTTACCCCCTCCAACTGCTCTCCAAGGTGACAGACTTTAGCTGCTACATAACTAATGTGCTCATCCCGTTCTTGGAAATGTTGGAAGGCAACCTGATTGCTTTTCTGGAGCTCTTGTACCTTCTTGGCAAATTCCTTGGCTTCTTTCTGACATTGTTGCCCTAGTTTCTCTACTTTCCTTTGAATCCTTTCATCCATTATCTGGAGTTCCTGAATATGATTTACGAATTCTTCTAATAATCTTTTGGGATCAAAAGCTTCAGGTCCACCTCTAGAGCCACCTCCTGGGGTTCTCCATACAAGACGTTCAATATATTCACCCGCCACAAAAGGCTCCCTCTCCCGAGGGCTCCTCCTGGGCAGCCTGCGAACGCCCGCTCCTCGGCCCGCCCACCCAGCTGCCTGCAAACCCGGGGCCTGCCACTCCCTGAAGAGCCGCCGGGGCCCACCTTGAAGAGCTCGGCCGTGGTAGCCATCCCTGCCGGCTGAGAGGCTCGCCCCGCACTGGATGCCGTCTCCGCTTCACATGCTGCGCCTCAGAGGCGCGGCGCACAGTTCTCCGCTCGGCTCGCCAGCTCCGGCTCCAGGCCGCCGCGGGCTCCCCCGACTCCCCACAGATCCCAGGCGGGCCGGGAGAGCGGCCATGAAGCGAAGCGGCAGACGCCTGTCAGCTGCCTCCGGGCGCCGCCCGCGCTGCTCCCATTGTCACCGCCTCATACATGTAGATTTGTTTCACAGTTTAATCATAAAAATTATTCAAAAAATTAACATTGAACTCTTGCCTGAGTCACTGGAGAATTAGTCTCTAAATTAAGGGTATGTTTACTCTCCTTTTCTCTCCAAGGACAGTCCCATGGATAATATATTAATTACTATTAGCTCTAGGAAAATTAGATTGCTCATGACCTTAAACATACACAAGGCATGCCAATTTATTTATACTTAACCATGATATAATCTAATTCCCTATAAAAAGGCAGGATGTGTCAAACACTATACAACATAATTATATTGTTATGTGGGTCTAAAAGCACTTTTTTCTCCCAATAGATTAAATCACTTTCATATAATAGTTTCTGATGTTCCCGTAAGACAGATAGAGGCTGCTCGCATCACAGATTTATCTTAAGACTCACCAGGGCCAAAAATAATACTGCTTACTTAGGCCATCCCTCTTGTAAATATTCATTATCATGCACAAGTTAAATCCAGGGACAGAAAGTACATGGACCGGGACCAATCCATCACTTTCACTCAAAGCAGCATATATCCTGAGTCCTGCAAGTAGCAGCATTTTGTTTATATATGGAGGTTGGCATTAGTATTGTTGAAGCTCTCAGGAATATTGGAAGCATAATTTAATGTGATTTATGTAGATCTCTTTCACAGTTTTTATGCTCCAAACTTCTAAGTATCATATAAAATATATGGATAATAAAAAAACATACATTCATTAAGTTAATAGTGAGAGTCTATAATTGCCAGTAAAAGCAAATCAGTTAGATTAAGTGGTTACAATATAGTCATACAGAAAATTAATTCCAACAGTGATAATCATTATTATCTGAAATTCATCATCAGGAGACAGGCATGTTGAAATATTAACCAAAAAAAAACTGTGCTTATGTTCAAACTCACAGTCTTCCCTATTTTCACCCCCATTACCCTAGTCCACCCTTAATGTGCTTAATCTTACAGAGTGAAAGAGGTAATTGTCAAAATTCCCATTACTAGTTCAGTACACAAAGCAGGAAAATATAATCTTCTATTTAATGGTATAGTAGAAACTGTATTAGGTTAGGAATATGACTCAAGTGTTTGTCCCATTTCTGTCATTTACTACCTGTAAGATCTCCAGCAAATCATATAACATGATAGATTTTAATTTCCTTGAACAGAAAACGGTAAATATATCTTTCCTGTCCACCTTAAAAGATTACAAAAATTCAATGAAATTAAATGTTTAAAATTTGTTTTTACAGTCATAAAACTATTGAAATGTGAAGCATCTTTTATTGAATCATTCTAAACTTTACTATTACTTGCCATTACTTTTCATCTTAATGCAGTGTAGCTTAAAGGCTGCCAAAACCAACTTAGCAAACAGCTTCGATTCCGGGTCATATCTGAACACCCTCAATGAAATGCTTGTAGCCTAATAGTTACCACCGTTATTTCTTCTTAATATTGACACCTCATTTAAAATGACACCTTAATTTTGACTTTTTTTTTTAAATAGAGTCTTGCTCTGTGACCAGGCTGGAGGGCAGTGGAACAATCTCAGTTCACTGCACCCTCCACCTCCTGGGTTCAAGCTATTCTTCTGCCTCAGCCTCCCAAGTAGCTGGGACCACAGGTGCGTGCCACCATGCCTGGCTAATTTTGACTTTTAATACTTGAATTTCTGTTGCACTTTCTCTAATCCTCTTCTTGTAAATTTCATGCATATTCATATCTTTCACTATCAAATCTTACAGGGCAGCATTATAATTGCCAACATTTGACCTATTCAAAGCCAAATTCATTATTTTCCACTAATTTTGCAATTTCTTTTTTTTTTTTTTTGCTCAACATTATGAAATAATTTTGGCATGTCTTTCTCTATCACCTCTTCTACATGATAAATCTCTTACACTCCTTACCTTATCCAGGTCTTACTCCCACTGTGGTACACATTGGCAAGCACACTGGGATTACCTTCATCAGTAAAACATATTGTCCAATTATAAATACATGGCTTTACTTGCCTGTCTATTGGACTCTTTTTAACTGAAGAGAACTTTGTTTTGCCCAATGTTAGCACAAGGTTTAGTACAAAGTATCTACTCGGTTCAGTGCATGTTGAATTATAACACAAATCACTTGTTTCTGTCTAGTTTCTTTTTTTATAACTCATAAATTTATCCTTCTTTCGTTTTTTGTTGTTGTTGTTTTGATTAAGTCTTAGTTTTGCAGTCAAACTTTAGTTTAAATCTAGTGCAACTGACAAATTGATTCTTCCCCCTCAACTCTGCACTTTCTTTTTTCTTTTAGAAACACAACATCATAGAATCTTTTTCACAATTTCTTTTCCTCAGAGCTGGATGGAGTGTGCTTTGCTTGTGTTGGGGGAAAGCAGAAAGTATCTGTGTCAGATGATTTTTTTTCAATGATACACAGTAAACTGTGAATCAAATCGAGGTCTTTAGAAACACATTCTAAAGTTCCTTTCATTTGTCCATACATTGTATGTTTACTTTTAAGTAAATTGTTTTAAGGTGTCATTTACACAAAATGAAATGCACACAATATAAGTAAACAGTTTTATGGGCTTTGACAATTTTTTACACGCATGTAATCACCCTGATTCAATATATAGAACATTTTTATTACACATAGGTTCTTTCACTCACCACTTAGCAGTAACCTCTACCCTCATTTTTGCCCCCAACTAACCTATGATCTATAGACAGACCCTCACTTTATACTCAGGTCCAAGGGGGAAATTTCAAGAAACCTAGGCTTGTACAGTGTTTTACCAGCACTCTCTGCTAAGAAAGCTTGACACTGTACTCACTTTAAAGGTAAAATATTTAACAGTATCTCATTATTTATATGGAGCATACATTGAAGGTTTCATTCAGAGCTGAGAGGTAAAACATTGAATAAATGTCATATATGATGTATCCTGATAAGAAGCTGACAAACTATATGAGAGATCAAGTTTGAAACATTCCATTCAAAACTTACCATGACAGTTTTTATAATTCTAGCCATTCTCATGGGTCTGTAGCGGTATCTCATTATGTTTATAATTTGCATTTCTCTGCTGGCTAATAATGCTAAGCATCTTTTCATATTTCTTTGGCCACTTGTCTATCTCATTTTGTGAAATGTCTTCTCAAATATTTTTCCCAACTTCTAGTTGGTTATTTGTCTTATGCTTGAGTTTTAAGAATTATATTTAGGGCCAGAAGCAGTGTCTCCTCCTGTAATCCCAACAATTTGGGAGGCAGAGGTGGGCAAACCACAAGATCAGGAGTTTGAGACCAGCCTGGCCAGCATAATGTCACCTTTTCTGCAACAGAACACTAAATATATTCATGGTAATACTTGAAGCTAGACCTAAAAGTCAACTGGGATCACTACTGGAAATCTGAACATAAAAATTACTTACAGCAAAAGAAAACTTTTTTGATATAGTACTGCAGAAGGGATCAGAAAACTCAGAGAAGTGGAACTACTAAAATGATTTTTTGTAAGCATTAAGAAAGCACCACCTGAACATGTTGCTCAGCAAGACCTTTTACTAGGCCAATAAGAAACTGATGAAGATGACAATAGAATCTGAGAAGTTTGGTGGTAGCAATCCTTTGGATGACAAGGTTTACAGTAGGAGATACTTCTGTGGAACCAGGCTTCTTAACATAAACTGGAGATGATGAGATCGCAGAAGGTCAGAAGCTAGATATCAACACTTAATCCATATATGCAGGGTAGATGTGATCAACATAAAAGGCAGCAAGTTTGGAGTGATAGTAAAGATGCCTTGACACACAGGTATACATGGAAGAGCTACTAAGATTCCTCAGGAAGACAGATGTATAAGATGTTGCTCATCTTGCAAAAAGAAATCAATTTTTGTCAAGCAGAAAACTATCATCAAAAGTTACAAAAAAGTTGGAGAGAGATCCAAGATGGCCAATCACTAGCACCTCAGGATCATAGCTCCCAGTGAAAGTGCAGAGAATGAGAGGACACCACACTTTCAGATGAATTTTTGTTGCTCACGGACCAGGAGATTCCCAGCGGAGGAGCCCCATGGGTCACCAGTGCAACTCTTGTGGCTGGTGCAGCAGTTTTGCTGGTGCCCCAGCACAGCAGTTCTCGGTGCAGAGTAAACGGGACTGGGTCCCCTTTTGGTCAACGTTTGGAGCTCTGGGAAGGCACAGTCACCCATTCAGATGATTGAAGAAGGGATTCAGGAGGGAGGCCAGACCAGAGATGCCCGGGCAGAAAAGCACCAAGAATCTTGATGCTGCTATGTTAGCCAGCGCAGCGGGTTGCTCAGATTTTGGTGCTGGGAATTAACAAGTTGGACATCCACTCAGAGACCCAATTTGAAAGTCAGTAATTACAAAGATGACAGGTGGATAAATTTACAATGAGAGGAAGAAACCAGTGTAAAAAGGCTGAGAATACTCAAAATCAGAATGCCTCTCCCTCTACAGAGGATCATAGTTCCTCAACAACAAGGGAACAAGGCCTGATGGAGAATGAGTGCATTCCAATAACAGAATTAGGCTTCAGAAGGTGGATAAGAAACTTCTGTGAGTTAAAAGAACATGTTCTAGCCCAATGTAAAGAATCTAAGAACCTTGAAAAAAGGTTTGACAAAATCCTAACGAGAATCAACAATTTAGAGAGGAATATAATTTAATTAATGGAACTGAAGAATACAATAGGAAACTCCATGAAGTATGCACAGGTTTTAATACTCAGATTAATCAAGCAGAAGAAAGGATATTAGAGGTCAAAGACCAAATTAATGAAATAAAACAAGAAGACAAGATTAGAGAAGAAAAAGTAAAAAGGAATGAGCAAAGTCTCCAAGAAATATGAGACTATGTGAAAAGACCTAATTTATGTTTGATAGGTGTACATGAATGTCATGAAAGAGAATGAATCCAAGCTGGAAAATATTCCTCAGGTTATTATTCAGGAAAACTTTCCTAACCTAGTAAGGCAGGACAATACTCAACTCCAGGTAATACAGAGAACACCACAAAGATATTCCTCAAGTAGAGCAACCCCAAGACACATAATTGTTAGATTCCTTATTAATGAAATAAAGGAAAAAATTCTAAGGGCAGCTAGAGAGAAAGGTCAGGTTATCCATAAAGGGAAGCCTATCAGACTTACAGCAGATCTCTCAGCAGAAACCCTACAAACTAGAAGAGAGTGGGGGTCAATATTCAATATCCTCAAAGAAAAGAATTTTCAACCTAGAATCTCATATCCAGCCAAATTAAGCTTCATAAATGAAGGAAAAATAAAATTTTTTATGAACAAGCAAGCACTCAGGGATTTCATCACCACCAGGCCTGCTTTACAAGAGCTTCTGAAGGAAGCACTACACACAGAAAGGAACAACCAGTATCAGTTACCCCAAAAACTTACAAAAAGGTAAAGAGTATCTTCATAATGAAGAATCTATATCAACTAGTGGGCAAAATAGCCAGCTAGCATTAAATGATGATATTAAACTCACAAATATCAATATTAATCCTTAATTTAAATGGATTAAATGCCCCAATCAAAGACACAGACATGCAAACTTAATAAAAAGTCAGAACACATTGGCACACTGTATCCAGATCCATCTCATAATCAAGGACACACAAAGACTCAAAACAAAATGTTGGAGGAAGACTTACCAATCAAATGGAGAGAAAAAAAACTGGATTTGTAACTTTCATCTGACAAAATAGACTTTAAAGTAACAAAGACTAAAAGAAACAAAGAAGGACATTATATCATGGTAAAAGATCAATGCAACAACAGGAGTCAATGATCATAAATATATATGCACCCAATATAGGAACACCCAGATACATAAGACAAGTACTTAATGACTTATAAAGAAACTTGGACCCCTGCACAATAATAGTGGGAGACTTTGACACCACATTGTTAATATTCAACAGATCAACAAGACAGAAAATTAACAGGGACATTTAGTATTTGAACTCAGACCTGGAACAAGAAAACTCAGTGAATATTTATAGAATTCTTCACCCCAGGTCCACAGAACATACATTTTTTTTAGTATCACATTACACCTATTTTGAAAGTGACCATGTAGATGGAAGCAAATCACTCTTCAGCATTTGCATAGCATTTCACAGACTTAAATGAAATATTGGTTGGCTGTTTGTTTTTTTTCTTATTCCTTCCTGTCTCTGCTGTTAAGCACAATTATCAGCATAAAAGAGGTTTTTAATACCTATTTTTATATTGCATTCCAGCCTGGGCAATAGAGCAAGACTCCTGTTCTTTCTCTCCCTTTCTCTTTCTCTCATTAAAAAATTATATATATTACAATAAAAATTGTTCTCCCTCACTGAGTTTCAAGACCTAATTCTATTCACTAACTCAGAGATCTTTGAGAAGGGAACTGTCCTGCTAATGTAACATGTTAAAAAATGCCTACAATTTTTTCCCCAAAGGGACCTGAGCCAGTTTTCAAGGCACCTGTGCCCTAGAGAATGAGAAATATTTTGATTTTTCAAAGACAGGACATACAGGGTCTGAACCAAGATTAATACTATGGAATGCAATATTCCATCTTTACCTTCTGATTAGAATTGTGCTAATAGAGGTCAGAGGATAAATGATTTTTTGGCCAAAATGTATAATACATTGTTTTCAGTGATCCATATACCCAGCTTGCAGTGAGTTGTCTGCTCTCCAAATGTATAATGTGCAGATATACTTGCTAACTTGGAAAATCCTTATTTAGGTTTCATGACCTGTAAAATAAGATGCAACATTCTAAGAAAGCCAAGTATAAATATGCTTTGGATCTGGCATAATGTCACCTGTTCTGCAACAGAACACTATTCAATGTTTGAAACTGAAAACAAATTACCCTGTGACTGAAGCTGCCCATCATGAGCTGGCTCTAATCAGTTTCCCAAACAGAAAATTAGGCACAACTAAAATCATTTTATTTGAATGGCACATTTAAATTACTGACACGGCAGGTTCAAAAGACGTGAATTAAAAGGTGATCCAAATAGCCCTGTTACCTATATGTCTCACTAAAACCTCTTTCTCAACTCACACGTGTGGTCTAATGTAATGACCAGTTCAACAATCTTAACAAAAAAGCAATAATTTGAACTCAGTTCAAATTATGTATCAAGACTGAATTTATTACTGTACCATTCAGTTTTATTAGTACCTGAGCAAAAATGACATTACTATAAAGAAATACAGTAAGCAGAGCACAAAGCGATATATTTATTCAGTTCATATAGAGAGAAGTGCCTCATGTACAAATGTGCATGGACTTCTAAGCAGTGAAAACCACCATGACTGTTTGGTAAGGAGCTAGAAATCAACTGAACCAGAGGATAAAAGACAGGGATGTGTGGATAAGAATTATGTGGCTGGAAAATGAAATTGAACAGAAAGCATACAAATAGTTTTGCTAGCATTAATGTCCTCAGAGAACATCCAATTCAGATGGAATTCTCCAAAGCTAGATGAACAGGATCATTGGTCCTGTGGATGCCAGTTACCCTCTCTTCTTGGCCATACAAATGTTGGCTCAATAGGGCAATGGATATATATATATATACACACATACATACATACATATATATGTGTCACTGTAGCAGAGAGGAGGCTACGCATTGGTTTAACAGCCTGGATTCCATCTTATCAAGGCTGATCTAGCTATTGCCACTGCCAGCAGCTGAAACAAAGGTTTAGCTCTAGATGTGGCATAATTTTTTGAGAAGGCTTGTCATCTACTTGAAGATGTGATTCATCAGATCCTCTCCAACCTGAAGGGTGTAGCAATTCACTCTTGACTCAGAAGTGCTTCTTACTGCAAAATGACTTTTCCTCCTACCAGCAGCACTAACATGTGGCTTTTGTAATTCATCTGTTGGTATGTTATCCCATGCAATGTTGCCTTAGCCCAAAGGACAACTTCACAGCAAATAAAATATTTCAATAGGCCTAAATATTTTATCATGTACCTTATATTTAAGAAACAGCAGGACTAATGATATGATGCAGGTCTATCAAAGTTCATTTAGGGTGTCAGCTTAAGGACAGCAGTGTTTCAGAGTTAGGGTTTTATTCTTCAAGGCATGTTAAACATGCTGAAATACTAGCTAATATGTGAAACTAATCCCTCTATAGTGTGGATTCATAGGTTTGTAAATTAAGAAGTCAAAGTCGGAGTGGCCTTCTCTAGTAGTTGCTGTTGGTGTATGTAATAAAGAGGCTGATTCCATTTCTAAATGTTTGATTCTTGTTAAAAGTTGTTTTGCCCAGAAATGCCTGGAAGGCTATGCTCTATTCTTAGACTGTCCCCTTACCAATGACTAAATGAAATGAAGTTCGGAAGTCCTGTCACATTTCTTTCAAATGAGATAATTTTGTGGTACCATAGGGTTCCTTATGGAGTCAGGCTGAGACTAGACCTAAGCTAAACACACATCTTTTCCCAGTTTCTTTCTTTGCTATATGCTTTTTCACTCCTCTACAGATTCTACATTAAGATTATACATTCAGGAAATCTACCGCATGAGAATCTCATCTCAGGTTCTGCTTATTGGGTCTCTGAACTAAAACAGCTATTAACCCAAATGATTCTAAGAAACAGACTGTGAACAGGATCCTAGAGTTATTTCACTCTCTGGCCATATGACAGTGAGGACCCCATTACTGGTGAAAGGTAAAATATTGATGATCCCTAGCATGACAAAGTACAATGGCTAAAATGCTCACATTTAGTGAACTGGAAGGGGATGCACAGCTTGGTGCAGACACTGGAGAAGTAGAGGAGAAAGAACAATTATAAAGCCTGTGCCTACTGCTGAGCATCATTAATGCTTTCCGTAGAGAAACACCTGACTCAGATGAACTGTTGTTCTATATAATGTTCTTTGCTAACATTTGAAGAGATTCTTACTTCCTAGAGCCAGATGGTAGGATGAACTGAATCTGGGGTGCATAATTAATTGCAAGAATGGCTGAATTAGGAAGTTAGATTTTCAAGTCAACATTTTCCCTGATACTACAATTGATTTAAATGGGTAGTGCCAAGAACTCTGAAAGCTCTGATTACACTGAATTTCCTGGGTTTTTAGAAGTTTTCTACTATGTTAGATGATAGTAGCCCCTGCTTTGATTGAAGACTAGACAGTACCTTACAGACAATGCTTTTCTCCCTTAGAATCTATGTCTCTCCCTTCTATTGGCCACTATCCAGCTGGCTAACAGTGCATTGGTTACTAACTTGTCTGATATCAGTGACAGAACATCCATGCATGCAACAAGTTACATAAACTGGATTTATTATTTATAGATAGGCAGCAAGAAACAACGAAACTTAAGATTCTTGCAAGCTGGTCCCCCAGGCTCATGTAAACTGCCCACGGTGTCCCTACTTGATATATTTTACTTGCACCACTGCTGAGAAATTCCAAAATGTATTCCACTCAAGTTACTTTTCTCAGGAGAAACAAGACATGCTGGGTGAATGCACTGAAGGATACACTGTTTCTAAGAGAGAGGAAATCAGCCCTGGGCTATTCTGACTAGTCCATCCCCAGTCTCAGGATATTGTATTTCCAGCATAGTCAAGTTACTCTTGAAAACTACTAACAATAAACAGGAGAGAATCTCCTGTTTCAGTCCAAAGATTAAGCCACCTGGAGAACTGTCCTGTAGCCACCAAATAAATAAATTGAGTCAAATCCAAGCAAGATTCAAGAAGGAAGCACCAAGGTTGCTAAGGGAGGAGAATAATTACATTCCAAAAGTCACTCCAGGTTATGATTAACAAGTACTAGAAACAAAAAAGCCAGTTTGCCTAAAACTAGATCCTGAGGGTGCTGCAAAACGGAGATGTTTCAGTGTGGGAGAACTCTCCCTTGCTACAAGATTTAACATGAATTTAAGGGCTCTGGGAGATAGTTCGAATGCCCTTTTCAGATGACTGATGGAAACTTGGAAAATGCTCTTACTCTTATCAGATTACATGCTAAAATTCTCATGGTAAAGGACAAAGAATGAGAATAAGGGCTCAGAGAATTGGGTACGCTACAATGGATTTATTATAAAAGACCAAGACACCAAGAAGTTGACAGTATTCTTCAGGAGGGCTGGGAGGTTTTTTGGTTTACCAAGTGCTAAGGAGGGTGCTGATATACGCAGAACCAACTACGTTGAAAAATCCAGCGGCCCCCTCCTCTATAGCCAATTGAATGCAGTTTCTGGCTCTTTAAATTTCCGTAACGTTTGATTACATATTGTTTATGTGACTTTTGATTTGTGTTGTCTTTTTTCTTCTCCCATTTCCACCTATAGCACACCTACAACTATCCCTGTTACATAGTAACTGTTAAATCTATCTTGGTCAAGCTTTGAAACACAAAGTCAAAGTACATCACCTGAAGCACTTAGCATATCATCTTAAAAATGGTAGGTACTGGGGCAGGGTGCAGTGGCTCACGCCTGTAATCCCAGCACTTTGGGAGGCCGAGGCGGGTGGATCACGAGGTCAAGAGATTGAAACCATCCTGGTCAACATGGTGAAACCCCGTCTCTACTAAAAATACAAAAATTAGCTGGGCATGGTGGCGCGTGCCTGTAATCCCAGCTACTCAGGAGGCTGAGGCAGGAGAATTGCCTGAACCCAGGAGGCGGAGGTTGCGATGAACCGATATCACGCCATTGCACTCCAGCCTTGGTAACAAGAGCGAAACTCCGTCTCAAATAATAATAATAATAATAATAAATGGTAGGTACTTCGTAAGTAATTGTTAGAGTAAACTGATGTTACATTACCAAATTAATCTTCCTATAATATCAACACTATAACATTAGTACCCTACGCAATGTCTAAATAGTTTTCTATTAAGTTAGAGAATAAAATTAAACTCTTACAGTCAGAGCTTTACAACATCTGTTCCTAACTTCTACATCTGCTACCAAACATTATATCTAGTCTCACTGTTTAATTCTACTCTAAATTTGTACTTGAACCAATGAAACTTTTAGTCTCTTCCCACTCATTCTCTGCCCTTTCCCCTCTCCAATTTTGTGCATATTTCTATTTTACTTTCATAATCAGTATATAACTAGCCTTGAAAAACAGTCAAGCAGGGAAATTATTAATAAAATACTTATTTGGTGCCTCATACACAGTAAATTCTTTGTTGTGGCTCTACTGTGTGTGTGTGTGTGTGTGTGTGTGTGTGTGTGTGTGTGTGTGTGTGTGTGTGTGTGTGTTGCAAGGAGTTGGGAAGCAGATGGAAGGAGCTGATGATTTCTACAGCATTTCACTGCTGTAATCTTTCTCCTTATTCTCATTCCTACTTGATTTCTTGAGACTGTTCTAATGAGATACCTGTCTCACTGCTGTGCCATTGGCTGAAAAAATTCCAGAGTCACTTGTAAGAACATACTCATCTCCATCCCACTACATGTGCTTCTGTTTCACTATACATTGGCAATTTTTATCTGAGCTGTATTGGGCTATGCAGTACTAATGTTCAACATGGAAATGGTTATTCAATTTATAATATAAAAATAGATTTAAAATATATATAATTCTTGGAACAATTAGAAAAGAATTTCTCTTACACATCCTTATAATAAAGATACCACATGATGTAAGAAAAATGTCCCTGAACATTATTCTTAAAAAATAATCAGTGAGTTACCTAGAGTTGGTAATTTCAATAAAGATCAATATATCAGACTAATAACATTGTACCAAAGTATAGTTTAGAGTATGTAGCTTATTGGGGGCCCAGTAGATTATATTCCAATTAGCAGCTTTCTGTTCATCCTGTTCAACTATACTTGGTACTCACATTTTTGTTGTGTATTCCTTATCTTCCTCCTGTGGTATTACATAAGTATCTATTACTGCCTATCTAAGTGATTTATTTAATTTCCAGTAACATTTGTATATTGAGTTTGGTAACTGCTTTTACAACGACCTTTCTTCAGGATCAACTCCAATCATCCATCTCAATTTAGCCAAAATCTAATTTCTTCAGCAACTTTTTTCTTCCAGGTGTATTAATTTATTTTTTTAAAAACACATAATTAGTATATGCTACCTTAGGTACTGAAAATTTAAGGTAGCAATTATTTATTGTCTTCTGAATTTCATTCTTTCAGTACATTTTTCTCATTAAAATATTTTTATGCATGTCTGTATAAACATATCTCTTTTTGAAAGTATATTGTAAGCCTTTACAGAGATAATATTAATTAATTACATTATTTTGATTGATTAGGGAAAGGTATGCATTTCCTCAGAAACCAGAATATCACTAGTGAAACATTCCTCCCAATTATTATTCCTTTGGTGTTTCAAACATTTTTATAAACTCTTTAAAGACCCTACTACTACTAGTATGACCAGTAGCAATAAAAATCGAGCATTAATAACACCTGCATTTAATACCTGCAAAGCGTCAGCACTATACTAAGAAGTTTATGGGCCGGGTGCGGTGGCTCAAGCCTGTAATCCCAGCACTTTGGGAGGCCGAGGCGGGTGGATCACGAGGTCAAGAGGTCAAGACCATCCTGGTCAACATGGTGAAACCCTGTCTCTACTAAAAATACAAAAAATTAGCTGGGCACGGTGGCATGTGCCTGTAATCCCAGCTACTCAGGATGCTGAGGCAGGAGAATTGCCTGAACCCAGGAGGCAGAGGTTGCGGTGAGCCGAAATCGTGCCATTGCACTCCAGCCTGGGTAACAAGAGTGAAACCCCGTCTCAAAAAAAAAAAAAAGAAGAAAAAAGAAGAAAACTTTATATACATTTAATGTTTCAATAACTATTAGTTTGCTAATCTTATTTTAAAGCACCATTTTATAACTATGCCATATATATTACATAGATTTTATATAGATTCCATATATGAACACCAAAATCTATTACTCCAATTAAGTGTATATGTATTATACGCTTGAGTATATATTTTCTATTTCAATAACAAAGCTAAAATATACTACATATTTAACTACTTTTGTGTTTTTAAAAAAAATTTGGGTTGTAATAGACACCAGAGAAAGTCGCCGTTTTTCTTTCTCTTTTTCCTTCTTTTTTCATACCTTTTCTCTTCCTCTTCTTCTTGCTTTTGAAGAAAAACTCACATCATCTTATTACTCACAAAATAACTTAGTGGAGTAAATACTAAAAACTGTATACTACATCAGGATCATTTTTAATCACGGTCAGTTGAGGCACTTTTTTCTATTCTATTTGGCATAATTTGTGCACTTTTTAATTTTTAAACTAATCATATAACAAAAAGTCCCCTTAAAATTTACATTATTTTTGTTCAGATGCTACCTCAAAAAAAAATTTCCCTACTTGCTTGGCAAGTTAGTTTGTACATATTCAATTTTAGATGTTGAGCATCAGCCAGTTTAATATGAGAGGAGACTGAGATATTTACATGCATTAAAAATATTTTGCCAGATGTGCCCTGATTGACCAAAAAAGTAACATTTTATTTGGAGAAAATGTGATAGACTGTGCTCAAACTGTTGGAATCTTTACCCATACTTCAATGGTTGCTACTTATTATTTAACATGGAAGGGCAGAGTTATGAAGTTATTGCCTATAATTGACAGATTGAATACATAGTTAGAGAGCATGGGGAATGTTATCTGTATGTTAGAGGCACATTTACATTCATAGAAAATTATCTGACAATAGTAATAGAAGTGAGCCTTAGATCCAGGTCATACTGATATAAAAGTTTATTTAACAAGCAAATGAATAAATGTAAGGAACTTAAATGAGAAGACTTTCCTAATGAGAAAAACGTAACAGCCAATCTCAATTTTTTGCTGCCTACAATTTAATTTATTCTACTTAAACCTTTAAAATTAAAAGATAAATAATTCAGCACAGTACTTATCATCAGTGATTTCATTAAATATACTAATGAGCAGACAGAATCTGAGAAAACATATGGATCAAAAGGCAGATCACACATTAAATGTGATTTTCTTATTCTTTTATTTAATACAATTAGTGAAGTAAGTGTAAGACAGAAAAATCACACCTTGGAGTAATATCTGGTTTAGAGTCAGCACTTTTCCCTTCTCAGGCTAGTTTATGTAATATCCAACATTCAACTACTCCAAATGGGGAATTTCCTGCCACTGTACACAAGGGTTCTGATGTTGGGCCAGATTATTGATGTGAACTCTTCTCATATGTTTAGAAGAAAAATAGCATAGAACATGATAATAAAAATACTAGTAGTTAATGCATATAAAATCCTTCCTAGATACAAAAACAATTCTGTGTACTTTAACAAATGCTCACTCACTTAAGCCCTGTAACAAACATAGGAGGTGTTATCTCTCTTTTCCAGGTAGGGGCAACTAAGTCATATAGAGGCTAAGTAACTTGCCTGACATCACACAGAAATGTGAAGATTTAAGATCTGAACCCACAAAGGCAGACTTTGAAGTCTGCACTCTTTAAGTTATGCAAAACACAACTGTAGTTGACTATAGTATTTTATAAAAAAAAAACACTTCAAACAAATATCATTAATTTATATGTTCAGATGTCATAGCAAGTATTAATTGTCTATTTTTCAGAGGTCTACTTATGTTACAAGGAGATAAGGCAAAATCATCTAACTTTCCTTGCTTTGTAATGGAGCTACATTCACATTTAGCTCTATTTTGTTAAGTATAATCAAGTTATGACCTACCCATGAGTACCTTTAAAACACACACACACATTAGATTTAGTGCTATCAAAATTATGTTTTGGGTATTAATGTCACCTTCCTTAAGTAAATTTAAAACTTAAACCTTGCCTGGGAAATGGTCATTTATTGTGGTACAAACACTTCCAAAGGGTAGAAAAAAAGAAAGCAATGTCCAAAGAATTGTTTGAAGCTAGCATGTCTTGTATATCCAAACCAAAATAATACAGTGCAAAAAAGAATAAGTCAATCTCAGTAATAAATATAGTTCTAAATAACTATTTAGCAAACCACATCTAATAAAAGATAATACATCATGTTCTAGTTGAGTTTATCTTAGGAAAAAATATTCTTAGAAGAATGCATGTGTGAATGTGTGTTTGTATAATTTGTGTTATTAATAGAGAATCATTAATGCAGAAAATTATATTTAATTCATCACCCATTTATTATAAAAACTTTTAGCACACTAAGAATAGGCCCTGCATTCTTAACCTTCTTAAGGGCATATAATTAGAAGTTACAGCAAATATCTTAAATAGGAAGAGGGAATAATAATTAAGAAATGCAGTCATTTAATATGGCTGCTGTAAGAAATTCCTACAAACTAGAGGGCTTAAAACAGTATACATTTATTGTCTCACAGTTCTGGAGCCCATACGTTTGCAACCTTTATTACTGAGCTAAAACTACAAAGTCAACAGGGCTATGCTCACTCCAGATGCTCTAGGGAAAAGTGTTTCTTAGCTCTTTCAGCCTCTCATGACCACTGGTATGTTTTTATCTGTGATGGCATCACTCCCATCTCTGTCTCCTTGATCACACTGCATTCTCCTCTTACGTCTGTGTCAACTCTCAGTTTGCTTCTCTTTTAGAAGAGCATTTATGACAGGATGAGGGCCCACATGGATAACACAGAATAATCTTCCCATCTCAAAATCTTTAACTTAATCACAACTGCAAAGAACCTATTTACCAAATACATTCATTACATGAACACACACACACACACATGTATATGCACATATATATGTGTATATATATATGTATGCCTGGAGAATGGTGATGTTTTGAGAGACCATTTTTAGTCAGAAACATCAGGAAAAAAAGACCTTCAAAATGTAGCTCCCTAAATTTCCTTAGGAGCCTATTTTATACTTGAGCACATCCTAGTTAGAATGCTGTCAGAATGCTGAGTCTAACTTTTTCTACACAAACTCTTCTGAAGATATTCCTGTCTATAGAAACTACAATGAAATGCTTACCTATTACATTGTAAATACTTTAATCATGCTATTATAATATTTTGAGGAATAACATTTTAAAATACAAAAATATAAATAAATAAAACAGAATATAAGTTTCATAACATCAGAGTTTTTAATCTGTTTGGTTCAATCTTGTGTCCCAGTGCCTTGGAAAGTACCTGCTTATTAAATATTTGTTGAAGAAATGAAATAAACATACACACAGATATGGTCCAAGTTATTGCAGCATAAATTATCCAAAACAATGAGTGTACACAAACACCACACACACATACACACACACACACACACACACACACACACATATTAAGGGCCACATGAATATTAAGATGAGTAATACTGAGATTCAGAATACCTGTGAGATCTGGAAGTGAGAGAAAAATGATTCATGAGCAAGATTACTGTTAGGCTGATTCTTAAAGATAATCTAAGGTTAAAATAGCTGGGTAGTGAAAGAGCATTCCAAGTAGAGGGATCAATATAAGCAATGATGAAGGCAAAGGACACAGAGGATTCTATAGGAATGGGTAAGTTAAGTAGTCTGGCAGAGGTGGAGATTTCATCTAAGCAATTGTGGGAAAGTAACACTGGGATGATAAACAGACAGAAGATAAAATTTTGAACCACTACTGAGTAATTGAGAATTAGCACCCCCATAATCACTATCCTGAATTAAGTTTCTCCCATTAATAAATGTGTGATTCTCTTCCCAACTTAAGGTGCATTTTGAGAGCAAGCCTATGTATTCCATGCACTCTAGTGAGGGTTTTGCATTGATATCTTGCCTCCCTGATCTAGTCTTCTTGAAATAAGCATTCATTTTTAATTCATTTCCCAAATATTTATTAAGACAACACTGTGCCTGACACTATTCTAGAAAATGGTTATATGTTTAACAGAGATTCAGTAATAAAATAATCTATGATCTTGAATCATCATCAAATTTATATGGCTTACACATTTTGAGGAAATGTATTTTGGGTACATGACCACAAAGTGAGACACAGGATGCACTGGCTGGAGGAAACACACAGCCTGGGATAAATGCTGCTGCCCAGAACATCTTGCTCCACTTTTCCCTGTAGGAATGTTGGTCACATTGTAGGGAATCCAAACAATCATTTTAAATAGATTAACTAGATTAAGCATGCAACCAGATGGTTTAATACACTATCCATGACTTTTTTACCATCCGTCCTTTTTTTTTTCTTTTTCTTTTCCTGGTATAAAAGGCTCCACAGGCAGTGCATTACAAATACACAGCTCTACCTTGTCTTGCTGCCACCCAAGACTTCATCATAGGTAAGTTCCTTTTGAATATATTTTTGACTACCTACCAACCTGGAGTATATGCCACTTTCTTTGGCCTGAGCTTGTCTTTGCTTTTGGAGGGTAGTTCTTAGTTCTGACAGGGATTTTTCCCAACAAACAGCAAGCCAGACAAGAGCCCACTGTAGGGAATCCATGAGCCCCACACTTTGGTGCCAGAACATAGGGAACCATAAGCCCCACATTGGGCAGGCAGCCCTGTGTCACCCATGGGTATCCCGAGTTTGGTGGTGACAAAGGAATGAGAAAAACATTAAGAGAAAAAGTAGGACCAGGGGGCATCATTTCATTACTCTGGAGGCAACAGTGAGAGCCTGCTTTCCACCAGCTGTACATAGACAATAAGCTAAAGATAACCACATGTTCTTGTTTTGTGAGACTCCCAAACTGCCACTGTTATCAATCCTTAGGATTATACACCAGTTCTGGCCACTGATTCATCACACCATCACTCCATTCCTACCCTATAGATCAAAGTCATTGTCATCAATAAATATTGTGGATGATCAGAGCTCAGAGCCTTCACTGTCACCTCCAGAGTAATAATGTGATGGCCTCCTGGTCCCACTTTTTCTCCTAATCTTTCTCTCATACCTTTGTCACCATTGAACTCGGGGTACCCACAGGTGATGTGGGGATCATGGATTCCCTATACCCACCAAAGAAAGGGGCTTGGAGATTGAGGCATCCAGAGGGAAAATCCCAGGCTAGCTGGCAGCTTCCTTGTAGGGATCAGTGGCCTACATACTTCATACACATGGATTTCCCTGGAAGTGTGGGGACTCTCTGAAAATGTCCCAAGTTCTATTTGAGCAGGTAAAAATAGGGCATGGGGGTTAAAAAAGAAAGGAGGATGGTGGTGGCTGCAGTAGGGCTTCCCCTATTGTGGGCAGTGCAAGAGCTAAGAGGCAGTCAGCAGCAGCAACAAAAGTCAGACCCAAACCTCAGCCTCACACTAAAAACATCCAGAGAGCAAACTTGCACATGGACCCCCTGAATCTAAAATTTGAAAAACTATGATATGTGAGGTAATACATGTTAATTTGCTTGGTTTAGCTATTCCACAATGTATACATATTTTAAGACATACACAATAAATACAATTGTATTTGTCAATTAAAAATATACAAAAAGTTTAAGTGTGAAGGTGAACAATCAAAACTTGTTACACAAATTTTTAAAACTGTATTATGAAATTATACCCAATAAAACTCTGTAGATCAATTAATTTTCTATAATTATTATCCAGTTTCTACAATATAAAAGTGTGGTTTTGAGAAGAATGTGGTCCAGGTCTCTGACATCTCTCTCTGTCCCTTAGTGTATGAATATGAGTTCAGGATGTGTCAGTAGTGCCTGCAGAGGTTGTTGTGATGGCCACTTCTAACCAGGTGGTGGAACTGGTATAGGAATGTCACCTTAAATATGAAATAATGTGCACTGAATGTTTCTAGGTAACGTGTCTCATTTCTGTTACATAAGAATATTGACAAAGTTATATTTCTGTCTAAAAAAAAAAGAGTAAGAGTAAGAAAACTGAGAAAGAAACTAGAATTACAAAGGAATATGCAAATGTCTACTACCCTACTGGCCACAGGACTAGCCAATGAGGTTGAGAATCAGGATAAAAACTTTACAACTGGCATGCAGGTGTACTAAGTCACAGGGAAGAAAAGTCCCCAAGGTGAAAGTCCGTGCCCGTAAGGCAGATGGAGATGCAAAGACATGAAACACATTGGAAAATAAACATAACAATAAAATGAAAGTAGTAATAAAAAGTAACTTAAAAAATGTACCAGGCCCACTCTTATTAAGCCACAAGCTAGAGACTGACCAGATATAGGTACAGCTTAAGGGCAGACTACCTCTACAGGTAACATGCAATTCACTTCAGTACACACCCAAATGAACAGAGATTACAGTTTAGTTTCAACAGAAACCTAGGGAAAGCATTTCCACGTGACTCATGAGGTTATGGAATAAGGGTGTAAATGGCTTCTCTCAATGGCCAAAAGAAAAAAACCCTATCAAAAAAGATGAGTAATATAATCGCCCATCCTGGGGAGAGAAGCACCTTGGGTACCCACTTACTTTTATTTTATTATTATTTTTTTTAATTTTTATTGCATTATAGGTTTTGGGGTACATGTGCAGAACGATCAAGATAGTTGCATAGGTACACACATGGCAGTGCGTTTTGCTGCCTTCCTCCCCTTCACCCACACTTGGTATTCATCCCCAGGCTATCCCCCCCAGCCCCCCCCCACTGTCCCTCCCCCATTTCCCCCAACAGTCCCCAGTGTATAGTAGACCGCCTCTCTGTGTCCATGTGTTCTCATTTTTCTCACCCACCTATGAGTGAGTATATGCAGTATTTCTTTTTCTGTTCTTGTGTCAGTTTGCTGAGAATGATGGTCTCCAGATTCATCCATGTCCCTACAAAGGACACAAACTCATCATTTTTGATTGCTGCATAATATTCCATGGTGTATATGTGCCACATTTTCCCAGTCCAGTCTATCATCGATGGGCATTTGGGCTGGTTCCAGGTCTTTGCTATTGTAAACAGTGCTGCAATGAACATTCGTGTGCATGTGTCCTTATAGTAGAACGATTTATAGTCCTTTGGATAGATACCCAGTAATGGGATTGCTGGGTCAAATGGAATTTCTATTTCTAGGTCCCTGAGGAATCACCACACTGTCTTCCACAATGGTTGAACTAATTTACACTCCCACCAACAGTGTAAGAGTGTTCCTATTTCTCCACATCCTCTCCAGCATCTGCTGTCTCCAGATTTTTTAATGATCGCCATTCTAACTGGTGTGAGATGATATCTCAATGTGGTTTTGATTTGCATCTCTCTAATGACCAATGATGATGAGCACTTTTTCATATGTTTGTTGGCCTCATGTATGTCTTCTTTTGTAAAGTTTCTGATCATATCCTTTGCCCATTTTTGAATGGGCTTGTTTGTTTTTTTGCTGTAAATCTGTTTGAGTTCTTTGTAAATTCTGGATATCAGCCCTTTGTCAGATGTGTAAACTGCAAATATTTTTTCCCATTCTGATGGTTGCTGATTCACTCTAGTGACTGTTTATTTTGCCGTGCAGAAGCTGTGGAGTTTGATTAGGTCCCATTTGTCTATTTTGGCTTTTGTTGCCAATGCTTTTGGTGTTTTGTTCATGAAGTCCTTGCCTACTCCTATGTCCTGAACGGTTTTGCCTAGATTTTCTTCTAGGGTTTTTATGGTGTCAAGTCTTACGTTTAAGTCTTTAATCCATCTGGAGTTAATTTTAGTGTAAGATGTCAGAAAGGGGTCCAGTTTCTGCTTTCTGCACATGGCTAGCCAGTTTTCCCAACACCATTTATTAAATAGGGAATCCTTTCCCCATTGCCTGTTTTTGTCTGGTTTATCAAAGATAATGTGGTTGTAGATATGCTGTGTTGCCTCCGATGCTTCTGTTCTGTTCCATTGGTCTATATCTCTGTTTTGGTACCAGTACCATGCTGTTTTGATTACTGTAGCCTTGTAGTATAGCTTGAAGTCTGGTAGCGTGATGCCTCCTGCTGTGTTCTTTTTGCTTAGAATTGACTTGGCTATGCGGGCTCTTCTTCGGTTCCATATGAAATTCATGGTGGTTTTTTCCAGTTCTGTGAAGAAATTCAATGGTAGTTTGATGGGGATAGCATTGAATGTGTAAATTACTTTGGGCAGTATAGCCATTTTCACAATATTGATTCTTCCTAACCACGAACATGGAATGTTTCTCCATCTGTTTCTGTCCTCTCTTATTTCATTGAGCAGTTGTTTGTATTTTTCCTTAAAGAGGTCCCTTACATTCCTAGTGAGTTGTATTCCTAGGTATTTTATTTTCTTTGTAGCAATTGTGAATGGCAGTTCGTTCTTAATTTGGTTCTCTTTAAGTCTGTTATTGGTGTATAGGAATGCTTGTGACTTTTGCACATTGATTTTATATCCTGAGACTTTGCTGAAGTTGCTTATCAGTTGCAGGAGCTTTTGGGATGAGGTGATGGGGTCTTCTAGGTATACTATCATGTCGTCTGCAAATAGAGACAATTTGGCTTCCACCTTTCCTATTTGAATACCCTTTATTTCTTTTACTTGCCTGATTGCTCTGGCTAGAACTTCCAGTACTATGTTGAATAGGAGTGGTAAGAGAGGGCATCCTTGTCTAGTGCCAGATTTCAAAGGGAATGCTTCCAGTTTTTGCCCATTAAGTATGATATTGGCTGTTGGTTTGTCATAAATAGCTTTTATTACTTTGAGATATGTTCCATCAATACCAAGTTTATTGAGGGTTTTCAGCATAAAGGGCAGTTGAATTTTGTCAAATGCCTTCTCTGCATCAATTGAGATAATCATGTGGTTTTTGTTTTTGCTTCTGTTTATGTGGTGAATTACATTTATAGACTTGTGTATGTTGAACCAGCCTTGCATCCCCGGGATGAATCCTACTTGATCATGATGGGTAAGTTTTTTAATGTGCTGTTGCAATTGGTTTGCCAGTATTTTATTGAAGATTTTTGCATCTATATTCATCATGGATATTGGCCTGAAGTTTTCTTTTCTTGTTGAGTCTCTGCCAGGTTTTGGTATCAGGATGATGTTGGTCTCATAAAATGATTTGGGAAGGGTTCCCTCTTTTTGGATTATTTGGAATAGTTTCAGAAGGAATGGTACCAGATCCTCTTTGTGTGTCTGGTAGAATTCAGCTGTGAACCCATCTGGACCTGGGCTTTTTTTGTGTGGTAGGCTCTTAATTGCTGCCTCAATTTCTGACCTTGTTATTGGTCTATTCTTAGTTTCGGCTTCCTCCTGGTTTAGGCTTGGGAGGACACAGGCATCCAGGAATTTATCCATTTCTTCCTGATTTACTAGTTTGTGTGCATAGAGTTGTTTGTAGTATTCTCTGATGATGGTTTGAATTTCTGTGGAATCTGTGGTGATTTCCCCTTTATCGTTTTTTTATTGCATCTACTTGGTTGTTCTCTCTTTTCTTTTTTATCAGTCTGGCTAGTGGTCTATTTTTTTGATCTTTTCAAAAAACCAGCTCTTGGATTTATTGATTTTTTGAAGGGTTTTTCTTGTCTCTATCTCCTTCAGTTCTGCTCTGATCTTAGTTATTTCTTGTCTTCGGCTAGGTTTTGAGCTTTTTTGATCTTGCTCCTCTAGCTCTTTCAATTTTGATGATAGGGTGTCAATTTTGGATCTCTCCACTCTTCTCATGTGGGCACTTATTGCTATATATTTTCCTCTACAGACTGCTTTAAATGTGTCCCAGAGATTCTGGTACGTTGTGTCTTCATTCTTGTTGGTTTCAAAGAACTTCTTTATTTCTGCCTTCATTTCATTGTTTATCCAATCAACATTCAAGAGCAAGTTATTCAGTTTCCATGAAGCTGTGAGGTTCTGAGTTATTTTCTGAATTCTGAGTTCCAACTTGATTGCACTATGGTCTGAGAGACTGTTTGTTATGATTTCCATTATTTTGCATTTGCTGAGGAGTGCTTTACTTCCAATTATGTGGTCAATTTTGGAGTAGGTGTGATGTGGTGCTGAGAAGAATGTATATTCTGTGGATTTGGGGTGGAGAGTTCTGTAAATGTCTATCAAGTTTGCTTGTTCCAGGTCTGAGTTCAAGTCCTGAATATCCTTGTTAATTTTCTGTCTGGTTGATCTGTCTGCTATTGACAGTGGAGTGTTAAAGTCTCCCACTATTATTTTGTGGGAGTCTAAGTCTCTTTGTAAGTCATTAAGAACTTGCCTTATATATCTGGGTGCTCCTACATTGCGTCCATATATATTTAGAATCATTAGCTCTTCTTGTTGTATCGATCCTTTTACCATTATGTAATGACCTTCTTTGTCCCTTTCGATCTTTGTTGCTTTAAAGTCTATTTTATCAGAGATGAGAATTGCAACTCCTGCTTTTTTTTGCTCTCCATTTGCTTGGTAAATCTTTCTCCATCCTTTTATTTTGAGCCTTTGTGTATCTTTGCGTGTGAGGTGGGTTTCCTGGATACAGCACACTGATGGGTTTTGTTTTTTTATCCAATTTGCCAGTCTGTGTCTTTTGATTGGTGCATTTAACCCATTTACATTCAGGTTTAATATTGTTATGTGTGAATTTGATACTGCCATTTTGATGCTAGCTGGCTGTTTTGCCCATTGGTTCATGTACATTCTTCATTTTGTTGATGGTCTTTAGCATTTGATATGCTTTTAGGATGGCTAGAACTGGTTGTTTCTTTCTATGTGTAGTGCCTCTTTCAGGAGCTCTTGTAAAGCAGGCCTCGTGGTGACAAAATCTCTGAGTACTTGCTTGTTCGTGAAGGATTTTATTTTTCCTTCACTTATGAAGCTCAGTTTGGCTGGATATGAAATTCTGGGTTGAAAGCTCTTTTCTTTAAGGATGTTGAATATTGGCCCCCACTCTCTTCTGGCTTGTAGAGTCTCTGCTGAGAGATCTGCTGTGAGTCTGATGGGCTTCCCTTTGACCCACTTACTTTTAAATTGGTTATTAGCTCTGGTCAGATAGCAGGCCCAATGAGGGTGTCTTGTTGGGTGGTATATTCAACTGGAAATCTATAGCAGATCCTAAGGAATTTGAAATGTGCCAGATGGTATATTAGGCTCTCTTTAGGGCAAAAACAAGGCTACTTTTACTGCAGGAGTTAGACACTGTCTTAGGTTGGTACAAAAGTAGCCTTGGTTTTTGTCATTACTTTTAAATGGCAAAGACTGCAGTTACTTTTGCATCAACCTAACATTTGCAGTCTGCTCCATCTGCTTTTTAGAAACCTTGACCACTATGCTTAGCCCTGTCTTAGGCCAGAAATTCTATGAAATGGGACAGACTGTGACTGATCTGGGAAAAACTGACTCCAGGAAAAAGTAAATACATTACCAAAGGAGTGCAGCTACCCCTAAGAGGGGTGCTACTGCAGTGAAAGGAGACACACAAGGAGGATATAGGGTGACACAAAAGCAAATGTGAGTAAATTTGGTAAACGTTGGCAGTCCAGTGGAAAAGACAGACACACAACCAGCCTTTGTTGTTGGGGCTATGAATGAAAGGCCTTGAGTCTGGAGCAGCTGTTCAGACTGCTTAGTGTCCCTGATTTTGTCAATCCCTCTGTCCTAACCAAGGAGGCTCCCAGTATTTAAATCTATACAGATTGGGTTCTTCCAATCCCTAGGGTCTAGAGCAGAGCCAAGGTCACCCTGAAATACTAGTGTTGGGGGGCAATTGGAGGCAACATGTTGTGGTAACAATATATTAGTCATATTTAAATAAGCAAAAAAAAAACCCAACAAACTAGACTTTAGTATATTCCAGGATAGAATGTACTCCCATACATTGAAATCTTAGCTGCTTTATGGGTCCTATATGTGCTATAAATGGCTACAGAAGGAAGTGCTGTTTAGTACAAGTGGCTCTTGCTTTGCAGATTGGATGGAGTCCCTCCAAACAGTATGTGCTCTATATTTTGGCTAAACCCACAAACATGTTAGGTTTTGACATCTTAAAAGGACACCCTGGGAAAGTTTTGCCTACAGGTACAGATAATGAAACTTACCTTAGGTGGACTTGTAGGCTGGGAGGCAGTCGCCCTTCCCACATCCTGGAGGGAGGACAGTGGCCACTGAGCATTGCACATTGCTGGTGGGAAAGGTGGGAGATGTGGAGTTACAAGGGCCAGGGGCAGTAAGACCAGCACAAAGAACCTTTAATAGTCCTTTATGGGCAGTAGGAAAGTCAAGTGGGTCATGATAAATGACAATGGATTATAAAAATATTTAACAAAATGGTGTCACCATACATGGTATGCTGAACAATGCTTCTTTCCTAGAACATAATGTCTTCCCAAAGAAATAATTACCCATGCAATACCGGATTTAGCTAATGCCTTTTTTGTATTTTCCTATAAACTCACAGAATAAATTTGCTTTTATGTGGAAAGGATGGCAATGGGCCTTTCAGTCGCTACTGTGAGAAGACATTCACAACCCTACAAATCTGCCATAGGATTCTGGCTGGGACTTGACTCTGTTTTTGCCCCCATCACCATCTGTCATTGATGACACATTAACTTGTAAGGATTTTTCCCTCTTACAGATCACCCTGACCTCAATGACCAAATATCTCTATTCACAAAGATGAGTAGTGAACACCAACAAGGTACAGGACCTAGTCACCATCACAAAGTTCTTAAAAGTCTTCTGGTCAGGAAGAGTCAGGTAGTGCCTAAATGAGTAATTGATAAGATCCAAGCCTACCCTGTTCCCATGACAGTGAGGGAAGCACGAGCTTCTGTGAGATTGTTATGGTACTTAAGGAGCCTTATAGCACACCTTACTCAATGTCTCAGGCCCTTACATGGGCTAAGTAAAAAGGGAACAGCCTAGGATCAGACATGAGAACAGGCTTTTAAAAAGGCAAAAGTTCTGTTCTAACAGCTTAAGGCTTTAGTGGTAACCAGGGTATGGTCACCCTGTAAATTCAATGTGTCTATTGCCAAAGATGAAGTGGGATGGGCACTATGGCAATAAGAAGGTAAGAGTTCAATTTCTTGAGGATTTTGATCACAGTTATGGAGAAGAGTTAAACGCTACATTAGGATAAAACTGCAGCTATTTGTAGTATACACTGCCCTTGTCTAAACTGATCCCCTAACCAAAGACAATCCAGCCACTCTTAGTACCACTTACTCACTTGGAGAGTGGGTACATAGTATGTTCAAAAACTCGTGCTCTGCCACTTCTCAGGCCCCCATGCTTACAAAGCAGCATGAGTACCTTCAGCAGCACAGCTCACTATCTTTAAGCACACAGGCAGAGGAAATGTGGATGTCACTGAAGCGTGTAGTCTAGAAAGACCTGGAATCTGTGGTACCCTAGGTTCCTGAGGCAGGACCACCAACACTAAGCAAAATAATGGGCCTGGCCCTGTAGAGGCATGGTATACAGTTAAGTCCAGCAAAGGCAATTCTCCCTCATGGAAAATAGTAGTGTTTCATCCTGAGGCATGTAATTTGAGAAGTTAAATTTGGGAGACACTGAGGTAACCAGTGGGCAGAGTTGTAGACCATATGGATGGTACTTGAGAACAAACCTTGGCCTTTAGTACTCTACACTGAGTAATTGGACCATCATGACATTTGGATTGGGCAATGAGTGAAGGAAGAGTAGACACTGATGGGAAAGCCCATCTGGGGACAGGAAATGTGGCAAGAGGTAAGGGACAGGCTGCAAAACTCGCATGCTAATTTTCAAGTGTTCCATGTACCAACCCACACTCTTGTCTCACCAACAAGCAATCAGGAAGCAAATGCCCTCATCAAAATGTGTGCTATGGTCTTCCAGGCAGAGGACATAGCACGATGGATTCAAAAACAAAGGAACATAAAGAAACAAAGGTAAAATAAAAAGCTGCCCAGGACAAAGATTTGCCTGTAAAATACCACATACAATAACAAAATGTCAAGCCTGCTCCTTGAGATGCCCCAGAGCACTGCCTATGCTATCTGGAAAAACATATAGAGGGTTGACATCTACCAAGTAATGGCAGGTAGAGCATACTGATCCATTACCTGTAACTGAGGGTAATGACCTGACATTGGCTTTCCCCTGTTACAGGGCTAAGCAGCAAGCTACAATCTGAGACTTAAAACAATTAAGTGTTAACAAATGACATGCCCATGAGATAGTAATTAAAAACCCACTTCAAAGGGTATTATATACAAAAATGGGCATAACAAAATAAAGTCCTAAAAGATTCCATTTAACCTATAACCCACGGGCAACAGGGCTGATAGAGCAAAAACCAGGGTATTCAAACAGCAGATAAAACACTTATGGGTACTCCTAACCTGCTCAGGCAGATGAAATAATTGCCATAACCTACCCTGTTATCCCATTTGCCAGACAAAGAAAGCTAGATGGGCCCTCACTAAAGTTAAGAGAATGGCAAACAGAGCAGGATACATTCTTGCCTCTGCTGGCCCCTACTAAGTGCATTATGGGAATGCATACCCCTTGAAACATCCAACCAAGAGATGGTCTGGTGCAGTGAAGGTTAGCATGGGATACCCTAGCAGGTCGAGTGTGATACTTTGTCCTGCGGGGCCCAGAGGACCACACTCACCTGGAGTCTCATCATGCCTCTAGACCCTGGGCCTCAGGTAATGATGTACCAATGGCGAGGCACTTGCACTTTGCAGAGGGGAAAGTCATCAGATTGCTGGTCTGGCATATAAACCTCTCTGCAGTTAGAATCCTCATGGGAGGCACTCCTACTTTCCCTGGACAGCACGTATGGTGTGTTTCTCCTGGGAAGCCACCTCAGAAGCTACTGTTTTGACCAGTCAAGAACAATTCACCAGTCTAAACCTTGTTGAAGGAGATGATCTGCCGTTACAAATGTGAATCAGAATTTTGTTTTGCTGCCTCTAGCTTCCTGTGGCTAATATGAAGTGTGAACATTACAGGACATAGTCTAAAAAAATGTGCTCTTGCATTGTGCTATGTCCTATGCCCAAATGAGAAATACGTCAGCTTATTAGGCTTATGGACAGGTGCTACTGTTAGGAATCTCTGTTCAGACATGAATGCTAAACTCCTTGCAGTAACTTTCTGGGTTGCATTACAATCATACATTTTGAGGGAAAAAATGTGAGTACTTGAACTACTGCAGATATTACTAGGTAAGACCCCACCCAATGGCCCATTAATGACACTTTATCAAACAAGGGACCCTCCTTCACACTTTCATGTACTGCCACAAAAATAAAAAAAAAATAAAGTCTCAGTTAGTCCCAAAATCAGGAGTAAATAACAAAAATGTACAAAGGTCTGAAATAACTCTATGTAAATAACATCGGGCTATGAAAAGTTGAGTCAAGTTACCCCTCTCTGCCAGAAAGAAAATAATCACAGCCAAAAACACAATTCCAGAGACCACTCCATACATGGAGTAGTGCCTCCTCCCACCCATAATGCCATGGTTACCCTGCTAAACTCTGATACGCCACTGCTAGAGTAAAATGACCAGGCATACCCTGGGCAGCCCCTAATGAAACGCAGTTGCTGTGTGGTTCCAATGTAGCCTTGGCTGCCCCCAGATGGATGGGATGTTGTACTCTAGGGTTCTGCTGGGCAATGGAACAGTTATGGAATAAACTGACTACTGCTGCCAATCACCCATACCTCCGAGCTGGATGGGAGAGTGATCTGCTTTCTACAGGTATGATCACATAGCTGTTGTATTTAGTCCTCAAATGAGCATGAGAAATATAATAGCTAGTACAAAGACATTAACCAATGTCACTAGACAAGCTCTAAAGGAGAGTAGACAGGACATTCTAGCACTGAACACAGAAATAGCCTTCATGTAAAAGACTATATGGCACAAGGCAGAACCCGTGCCATTATCATAACAGAATGCTACCTATTACAAATAAAATGTCACCACTCTAGAGCAACACATGGCTTCATAGATAAATGCTCCCAGTGATGCTGCTCCATCAGTAGTTGTCAAACTGATTTTAAAATCTTAGTAAATGGTTAAAACATGTTAATCATTACTTGTTTACTTCATTGCTTTGCCTTTCCTCCTGCATGTGTTTCTATTTTTGCTGGGAAATCACCCTGCAGTGTAGCATCAAGTTGCCAGTCAGGCTATCACCCTCCCTATAGAACCCACAGTGAAACCCAGGGATTCTCATGGGGAGGAGGTGTTTAAAACTGCAAGGTGATCATGAGGAATAGAGTGTCGTGAAAATGTTTTCTGCATGTGTGACCATGAAGTGGACGTAGGATGCAGCAACTGGAGGAAACTATAAGCACCAAGATCATTGCTGCTGCCCAGGACATTACCCCACCTTAGGAATCTGGGATAGATCGTAGGAAATCCAAATAATCCCTTTTCGTTGAGAGTACATAGATAAAGAATGCAAACAGATGGCTTACCACATTAGTAACTTCTTTTCTCTTTTATACCATGAAAAGGAAAAGGAAAGGGAAAAAGACTAGACAGATATCCATTACAGACACAGAGATGTGCCTTGTCTGACTGACACCAAAGATTGCCTTGTAAATTCCCTCTGAATAAATATTTGACTACTTACCAACCTTAAAGGGTCTGCCTCTTTCTTTGGCCTGAGCTTATGAAGAGCAGTTCTTGGTTCTGACAGAGTGTTTTCCCAATACAAAGGGTTTAGACCCTCTAAGGATGCATAACTAGCCAAGGCAGAAAACCAGTCTCTTTGCCACATAAGATTTTTAATTCCAACATAACTCCACAATTAATTGATAATATACTATATCATTTATATTTTTACTATTGTAAGTTAAAAATGTGTTTTTTTTGTTGTTGTTGTTTCTTTCAAGTCAAGAATCTACTATAGCTTTTTAAGGTCTATCATATTAGGTCTAAATTCCAGTTGTTATTTAAATTTTTCAATCTAGTATCACCTAATATGAATTATCTCTCCAACTAATTTGGTTTCAGGTTATTTTTCACTGAAGCCAGGGAGTACAAATCAGGTCTGAAACCTGTAAGTTTTAAAACAGGGTCTGCCTTGGGAAATCTAGGGCATCAGGTTCTTAGATGATAGGACCATGCGAGCCAGGCAGTAGTGTCTTAGCTAAGCACCCTATGAGCCAGTGAGCAGTTAGTTGGCTCTATTTAAATCAGTTAAAGATGCACTAACCAGCAGTTAAAATTTTCAGCACAGCAAAAAGCAGTGAGGACAAGGTTTATTCTTTGATCTAAAGGGTTGCTTCATTGAGCCTGATAATGGTGCATGATGTGAAGAATGTTAGCTATACTGTAGTATCACATTACCTTGGTTTTACTTAGTCATCAGTGTAATTTATCTAAGGGCAAATTGCCGCTAAAAAAAAGAGCTCAGCTTGAAGCCTTCTAGCTTACACAGCAGGAGTTTCTGGAAATTTGACTGCTGGTAAGGAAACTCTTATTTATGGAATCAGGGATCCTTGTTAATGTCTTGACTGCTTGGCTTGCAGGAAGAAAACTTTTTTTTTCCTAATGCTAGATTTGTCCTGTTTGCAGGAGGCTGAAATATATGCAGAATTAAGAATTGACCCTAAGTCCAGGAACTAAAGTAAACCAGAATGAGCATTAAAAATGTTTACAAATATGATTTATTTCTTATTGATGTAAAAGTATTATATGCTTTCTAAGAGATATTTGTAGGTAGCAAGTATGACTAAAGGGGTATAGTTTGTAGGCATGCCCATGCTGTAATATAGGAAGCTAGTAATCATTCAGGGAAGTTTCAATCACGTGAGATAATCTTTTTCTAAGCTGACAAAAGAGAGTGAGTCTGTATATATATTGTGAATAAGAACACTTGATCCTTAATCAGCTACAAATGAGAAAAAAGGGAATTCCAATATCAACTAGTAATATCTCTGTTTAAATATCCATGACTAAGACAATGTGATTTACTCTCACACATTTGCTATAAGAGCTTCTAGACTTACTTAGGTACTGTCTGAAGGAAAATGAAAAATAAATGAATTGAGCTACTCCTATTGCATGGTAGCTACACAAGGGATAGTTGCCTTAATCAGTGAAGAACAAACAGAAAGACAAAGGATGTATTGGTAACAGGTATACAAGAGATGCAGAAATCAGAAACCTGAATTAGAATTAGATTAACTGCTTGGTCCTAAGGTTATTGTCTTCCTCTTCTCCTATCCACACATCCATCCATCCATTTGCTCACCCATTAATAAGGATTTAAATATTAAACATAAATTACAACACAAGCACTACCTCTAAATAAAGAGGCTCACAATTTATTGAGAAATAAAATCCTCAAAAAAGATACTCCATAACTCAGGAAACACTATCACATTTAATAACATAAGCACAACAAGTGTTGTGAAGTTGGAGGGGCCTCTCTGTGAATGGGCTATTTGAACTGGGTCTTAAAGACTGCGAGAGAGTTTGCCAGGAGAAAAAGAGAAGGGAAGACATTTTAGGTAATCATAGTAGCATGTAAAAGGGCTGAACGTTGCAAATTAAAAACAACACTGATGTAGCTATGTAAAAGCAAAAGTTAAGCAGAAAGTTAGACACATAGAAGCCATTGATGAGAGAGAGTTTATGGGTAGATTTCATGAGCTAGAAATTTTTTTATTTTAAATTTTTTTAAATATAGGCAACATGTAATTATACAGAGCTTTTAAAATAAGGCTACTCTTGTTCAGCTCCCACTTATAAGTGAGAACACGCAGTGTTTGATTCACTGTCCCGGTGTTAGTTTGATGAGAATGATGGCTTCCAGCTTCATCCATGCCCCTACAAAGGACATAAACTCATTTTTTTATTCTCCCAAAACTTGCTTTATTCTCTCAATATTAAGTTCATAAATTTCACCTATTTGGTTTTTGCATTAATCTTTGTAACCAGTCTGTAAAACTGAATGGCTATCCTCTCTGGCACAATGTGTTGTGCATATCAGGTGACCAATAAACATTGTAGGAGGATGCTAGGCAGGATACGTCCACAGAATAGTTGGGCAACTCACATTCATGCAAATGTAGGTGTAATATTTAGGGAATAAGTGTTTCCAGAGAAGGTACAAAAAATTTAGCTGCTCCCTCCCCACCAAAAAAATAAATAAATAAAATAAAATAAAACAAAAACTTTCAGATGGCTGGGAGTGGTGGCTCTTGCTTATAATGCCAGCCCTTTGATCTGGGAGTGGTGGCTCTTGCTTATAATGCCAGCCCTTTGAGAGGCCAAGGCAGGAGGATCACTTAAGGCCAGGAGTTTGAGATCACCCTGGGCAACATAGCAAGATCCTGTCTCTATCAAAAATCTTCTTTTAAAGAAACTAAAAACTTTTAGGCAACTGCTAAAAATGAATCATTTGGTATAAATGAGACTGAGTAGGGTCTCCTCTTAAGGGCCTATGGATTTCTCAAGCATGGAAATAACAGAAAATCTTGAGTTCCTTCAAGGGAAATTCCAGACACCTACCCAGCCTTGAGGAGTAAATGAGCAAATTAATAGGCAAGAAGGTAATAGGAGCTTAAAACAATAACCAAGGCCTGGCACAGTGGCTCACACCTGTAATCCCAGCACTTTGAGAACTCATCTTTTTTATAGCTACATAGAATTCCATTGTATATATGTACCACATTTTCTTTATTCAGTCTATCATTTATGGGCATTTGGGTTGGTTCCAAGTCTTTGCTACTGTAAATAATACTGCAATAAACATACATGTACATGTGTCTTTATAGTAGAATGATTTATAATCCTTTGGTATATATCCAGTATTGGAATTGCTGGATCGAATGGTATTTCTATTTATAGATCCTTGGGGAATTGCCACACTGTCTTCCACAATGGTTGAAGTAATTTACACTCCCACCAACAGTGTAAAAGCTTTCCTAGTGCTCCACATTCTCTCCAGCATCTGCTGTCTCCTGACTTTTTAATAATCGCCATTCTAACTGGCGTGAGACAGTATTTCATTGTGGTTTTGATTTGTATTTCTCTAACGATCAGTGATGATGAGCTTTTTTCATGTTTGTTGGCTGCATAAATGTCTTTTTTTGAGAACTGTCTGTTCATATCCTTTGCCCACATTATGATGGGGTTGTTTTTTTCTTGTAAATTTAAGTTCTGTGTAGATTCTGGATATTATACCTTTGTCAGATGGGTAGACAGCAAAAGTTTTCTCCCATTCTGTAGGTTGCCTGTTAACTCTGATGATGGTTTCTTTTGCTGTGCAGAAACTCTAGTTTAATTAGATCTCATTTGTCAGTTTTGGCTTTTGTTGCAATTGCTTTTGGTGTTTCAGTCATGAAGTCTTTGCCCATGCCTGTGTCCTGAATGGTGTTGCCTAGGTTTTCTTCTAGGCTTTTTATGGTTTTAAGTCTTACTTTTAATTCTTTAATCCATTTTGAGTTGAACAGTGAGAATACACAGACACAGGGAGAGGAACATCACACACAGGGGCCTATCGGGGGGTTGGTGGCAAAGGGAGGGAGAGCATTAGGACAAATACTTAATGCACGCAGGGCTTAAAACCGAGATGATGGGTTGGTAGGGGCAGCAAACCACCATGGTACGTGCATACCTATGTAACAAACCTGCACATTCTGCACATATGTCCCAGAATTTAAAGTAAAATTTTAAAAAATAAGCCATACACTGCTCAAATTAATAATTTTTCATAAACCCTTTTTACTTTACATCTCTCTTAAAATGGAAGAGGAAATGAAAAGAAAAAAACTCACATCAATCTGCTGTCAGCTCTTTTTGATAGGTTAATATTTCTGTTTCAATACTTAGAAATTGATTATTCTTAGTATTCATAAATACTTACAGAAAATACTGAAAAATGGCAATTAACAGCATGTTAGAATCAAACCTTAAATTACTTTATCTTGCATGAAGAATTAATGGACTGATAAGACTTCATGTGGTCACTTCCAAAAAAAGTAAAATGGTCAGTGAACTCATTTATACACATCACCTCAGTTTCAGAATAAATTTTACTTGACTTTTCTGTTTTACACTGGAGATTTGTTTTATATGTAGGAATTTGGTCTGAAAGCAAAAATGCACTGATGTCGGAATCAGGACAATTTGTTCTGTTTCAAGTTCTGCCTTGGCCAATCACCTGACTGCTCTGGGACTCCATTTCCTCAGCTGCAAAATGAAAATTCTGGTTTGATTACTGAGGCTCCTGTCATTGCTAAAATTCCATGGTTGTACAAGAAGGATAAAACATTCCCAAATTTTGAAAAGAATGAGAGCAAAAGCATACCAAAATTCTGCCAGTTGTATAAAATAATAATACACCTTTCTAAGACATGTGCCCTAGTGTACCTAGGCAGATGTTTCTGCAAAGGACCTACATTTACAGACCACCTACATGGAAAGGGAGTGACATTATCATACTGTGTGCAGCTGAGAAACCCTCCATTGTACAAAGAAAGGACAGACTTAACTCGACCCAGTAAAAAAGCAAAAAATGGTTACCAATTGTTACTGAACTGCAATTAACAATACTTTGCAAACTTCTCTTTTTTACAGTCTGATAGAAATAAGGAGAAGTTTAAAAAAAGAAAAGAAAACTAGGTATAGCAGAGAAGATCTAAATATACACACATAACCTCCAACAAGACACAATTATTATGAATTAGGAAGAACAGATGCTGGAACACTCATATCATGAGTGACATAGAGCAGCTGAAAGAATTACTATATTCTCCTCTCCGACCTTGGTTACTTGGTTTCCCTGGAGGGCCTGAAATAGAAAAGATAATTTTTTGAGAGTAGTTTAACTCTTTTTTCTGATTCCAAAATGACTAATAAATAATTTCAATATATTTTCTCATCGTTTTTAACTACCAACTTGGAGAAAGGGACCAGATATTTGCAAAGGTAGGTATTATCTTTAGTGTGTCAGCAACACTCTTAAATTTCAATTAATTATAAAAAATAGTCTATATACATGATCACCCCATTTTACTTAGAACATTGGTGATTCAGAATTTTTGTTCATTGTGCTTTCATATCATCAATAAAGAAAGGATTTGCTAAGAAAAAAGAAGAAAAAAGGGCTGGTCTTACATTTTAATTTAAATATAACTTGGGGAGAAATATTGATAATGATTTAAAAAAAAAGGTGTCTTTAACAATCACAGTTGAAGCAAGACGTGATGAAGGGTTGAATAAATGGATTGTAGGTCTGGAAAAATGTGGCCCAACCTGGAAGATATACTCAAATAGCATTCTACAGGGTATTAAGTGTGATATATTTAACTTTGAAAACTACCAATTTGATCACTACAATGAAATTTGAAATTTATGATACATTCAGCTTTCCAGAACACATTGTGTGGGAGATTTTTTTTTTAAACGAGAACTTTTTATGTATTTTCTGTTTTATTGGCATTGTTTGGTTCAATTTCCTTTTACTCTCTCTTCCTACACAGTTTGTTATTTTACCTATGTTTTTTAAAACTCTAGAACCCTTAACAATAGTTATTCACACCTTACTTATGACAAAGATATTTGAGACCCTGAGTAATAATATGGTAATCTTAATACTACTTTATAATTATTTAGCACTTTCAAAATTTCTTTCACAGAACTTCATGTGTTTCTCTTAACACATCAGAGAAGCATTATGTGAAAAGCACGGCACTTAGAGAGTAAGTTTGGCCAGTCTCAAAAAAGGAAATCAGTATTCCAACACTAACCATTTGACTACAAATATGTAACCTATTATTATTCTACCCATACAGTCTTTTTTTTAAAAAAAATAATAGATTTCTGAATGCTATCTGTATTTTCTTTTTCTTTTTTTTTTTTAAGGGCAACTTTTTATTGCTACCACAGGCTTTTATCATCAGTACACAGTTCTGACTGCAATACCTTTTTCAGACAGCAAAGGGAGCTCAGGATCCAGAAGTTATTAAGAGATATAGGTAGGCTGGGGAGGTAGGGGGAGTAAGTTCTAACAGCTTAACATAAAACTAGGGTACTTAATTCAGTTATGAAATATTACAGACTCAAATCATAGAGATGCCCCAACATCTAGACAGTCTCTCCTACTGATTATAAATGAGTGAAAACTAATCAGTTACAAAAATCTAATTTCAGTTGTTACATACATGTTTCTTTGGTGAGCACCAGGATATATTAACTTTATCACAAATCTTTTATACAAATATCGAAAATGCTTTCAACAAATCTAAGTATCCTAATTACATGCAACTTTTAAGCATCACTTTAAGGTAAACAAAAATGAAAACCATAATTTTAAATTAAAATTTGAAATGAGACACAAAAGGTAGTATGGAAACTTTTTCTGTTGCTCTCTCTCATTAATATGGGACAATTCCAAAGTACCCTTTTCAAACTAATTGGAACTTGAATCATGGCTGTCACACCAAAATAATTTGTTCATTCAATTGCTAAAAAAAATTTTGGGGTTTCCTGTTCAGTGAAAATCAGAATACAGATCAACATGCATAAAGTTCACTAACTATTAAATGGAGAAGCAAGCAAAAGTAATGGGAAAATTAAATCAGGATGCTGAGGGGCGAACAGGTTTGCTGGCTATGAATTTTAACTGAATTTTTGATGGGGCAAGCTATGCTACATTATGGCAGAAAAAAAGTGCAACTGACATACTACAAAGTGACTTTTTAAGTTTAAAAATTTTAGATCTTAGGTTTCTTTTTTTTTTTTTGTCTTTATGTGCTTAAATAATGTTGAATTATAATTAGCGACAAAAACAATGAGGTTTTTTTTTCTGGCTTACTCCAAATCAGCCTGTTAAGGTATATTTCCTTCTACAGCCTTTCCTCATTTTCCATGTTCTCATTCCCAGAGTAGTTTACCTTAGTTTACACTCAAAGGTAACTCTTGTTCAAACTACATGACAGAAACAGGCTGCAAAGGTGGACAAGGAGAAGCATGTCCCTCTTATCTTGATATATCAATGCCACACACAGAACCCACATTTTCTGAAACATTATCTTCATTATAGAGCCGTTTGATTCCATCATAGAAGTCATCCACTTCCATTTCCTCTACTTTGCATTTATCAGAGATCTGCTTGCACCCATTGGCAGCTGGGAGATGATGGTAAAAGGCTGCTGTACCTCTGACTGGCACTTCTGGTTTGCTGTTGTCCTTGGAGAAGTCTGGGCCTGAGACAGGAGGGATGTAATCTGAACACTCCTTTGTCACAGGTCACCAGGGTGTGCTTGAGGGGACGGTAGACATAAACGGAATTTAGAGGCAGGGAAGACTGCAGAGTAGAAAGGTGATGTGCCACAAGCTCCCGACAATGGATCAACCAGGAGCTATCCATCTGTGCTTTCTGAAGTAGTTCAATTGTAAGAGAAAGCCAATCAGGAATGAGTTTCTCCATTTCCAGACTAACCATGGCCAGAGCAAGCATGGATCCTCTGAATTGCAGAAGTTGGTTGCAGGCCATAAAGTAGTTGCTTGGTAAGGACTGCCAGATGTTGAGATGGGCTCAATTTGGGCAAACTGAAAAGTAACTGAGGCCTAGTTGACACTGCAATGGCATGGAAAACATGAAGAAAATCCAATGGTGTGGCTGTGTGAAGATCCCAATTCAACTTATCCAGAATAATTCTCTCCATTCTCAAAATTTCAGATGAGGAACATCCACAGAAACTGTCTCTTGCCAATACTTTCAGTACTGGAATTCTCTCATCTTCCTCAACAGTCTTGGCAGCTAGGAAAAAACAGCTGATGGCAATACAACTCAAGTCTTTTGGATGAGCCTTTACAGTAGCTAAAGACCTGTCCAAAAGACTGCTAGCCAGAGCAAATGTTTCTGGGTAAAGGTTGAATTGGTACTTGCGTTTGGCCAGCCATTGAACTACTCCATCTCTCTGGGATGGAGAAACATTCTGATTTGAAGGTATTTTCCGCACATTCACCTTCCACATCTGTGCTTCCCTAGATATTGCCTTTTCCAACAGGAAAGACAATCTCTGGTTTTCCAAAGGCCCTGGAAACTTCATTATATCCTTTGGATCTGCCTGTTACCCAGCTTGAGATAGCTACCTTCTCCTCCTCCTCCTCCCCGGCAGAGCAGTAGGCCTCACAATGGTGACGAGGTGTCATCCGACAGCCCTTTACCACCTCATTCTCCTCGAAGCGCGGCGGCGGTGCGCGCGGGCCGATGGGGCCGACTGAGGAGGGAGAAGAGGCAGAAGCGGGCCGGGGGACGCGGGCGCTAGAGCTTGAGCGGGACGCACGGCTGCGGCCTCTGGGTTCGTCAGCGAATTAGTTCCCTGATGACCCCCGGCCTGAGGCCGCGGCCTCTCGAGCCCGGGTCGGGAGGGGGCTCCCTCTCGCCAGAGGGCGGTGGGGGCCGGGGAGAGGCTGGGGGTGAGACCGGCTCTGCCCCTGCCCGGAGAAAGCGCCTCCGAGGGGAAATGGTGAAAAGTGGGGAGGAGAAAAAAAAGAAAGGGGAAAGGGGGGGAAAAAAAGTAAGAAAAAGCGAGGCAGAGGCGCTGCCGCGTCCGCTCGCGGGGAAGGCTGGGGAGGGACTGTATTTTCAAACTATATTTATTTTCTTAATTTTGGATCTCTATGTCTTTACTGAAAGTAATCATAGAAAGATTAAAGTTATTAAAATTCTTACATAATTAAAAGAATCTGGATGGAAATAGGATACTAATCTGACCCATAAAATCGTTACCTAGAACAATGTTCTGAATTATTTTCCCTTCACTTTCTTCCAGTAGTTTCATAGTGTTTGCTCTTGTGTTTGAGTCTTTATGTTGTTTACTTTTGTGTATGTTGACAGATAGAAATATACTATCATTCTGCATACAGTTTTCAAAAGCTCCCAGCACCATTTATTGAAGAGGGTGTCTTTTCCCCACTATATATATTCTTGGTGTCTCTCTAAAAAAAAAAAAAAAAATCAGTAAATGTGTGGATTTATTTCGATGTTCTCTGTTCTGTTCCATTTGTCAATGTGTCTGTTTTTATGCTAATACCATACTATTTTGGTTACTATAATTTTATAGTATTTTTAAATATTTTTATTTAAATTTTTGTGGCTACATAGGTGTGTATATTTCAGGGGTATGTAAGACATTATGGTACAGGCAAATGACGCATAATAATCACATTATGGAGAATGGGGTATTCATGCTTTCAAGCATTTATCCTTTGTGTTACAAATAATGCAATTGCATAGTTTTAGTTATTTTAAATATATGATTAAGGTATTATTGACTATAGTCCCTTGTGGTACTATTACATTCTTTAACATCGATTAAAGACTTAAACATAAGAGCAAACACTATGAAACTATTGGAACCAAACATAGAGAAAATGATTCAGAACATTGTTTTACACAAAGATTTGATGGGTCAGGTTTATTCATTTTTTTCTAACTTTTTTTGTACCCATTAATTATATCCACCCCCTTCCTCACCCCTCAATTACCCTACCTAGTTTCTGTTAATCATCCTTCTGCTCTCTATCTCCATGATATCAATTGTTTAGATTTTTAAATCCCACAAATAAGTGAGAAAAAAATGAGAGCTTTGGCTTTCTGTGCCTGGCTTATTTCACTTAACGTTATGATATTCATTTCCTCCATGTTGTTGCAAATGACTAGATCTCATTCTTTTTTTGTGTGGCAAGTAGTACTCCATTATGTATAAGTACCACATTTTCTTTATCCATTCATTTGATGATGAGCACTTAAGTTGCTTCCAAATCCTGGCTACTGTAAATGGTGCTGCAACAAAAAACAGGAGTGTGAATATCTTTGACATGCTGATTTTCTTTCTTTGGGGTATATACCCAGCAGTGGTATTGCTGGACCATATAGTGGCTCTATTTTTATATTTTTTAGAAACTTCCAAAATATTCTCCATAGTGGTTATGCTAATTTACATTGCCACCAACAGCATATAAGAGTTCCCTTTTCTCCACATCCTTGACAGCAATTATTATTTCCTGTCTTTTGGATATAAGCCATTTTAATTGGGATAAGATGGTATCCAATTGAAGTTTTTGATGGCATTTCACTGATGACCAATAATGATGGACAATTTTTCATACACTTGTTTTTTATTTGAATGTCGTCTTTTGAGAAGTGTATATTCAGAATTTTTTTGCCCATTCTTTAATCAGAGTGCTAGTTTTTTCTTATAGAATTGTATAAGCTCTTTATATATTCTGATTATCAATCCCTTGTCAAATGAGTAGTTTGCAAATATTTTCTCCTATCCCGTGAGTTGTCTTTTCACTTTGCTGATTGTTTTGTTTTGCTGGGCAGAATCTTTTTAACTTAATGTGATCCCATTTGTCCATTTTTGCTTTGGTTGCCTGTGCTTGTGTGGTATTACTCAAGAAAATTTTGTCCTGACCAGTGTTCTGGAGAGTTTCCCCAATGTTTTCTTGTTGTAGTTTTGCAGTTGGAAGTGTTAGGTTTAAGTCTTTAACCCATTTTGATTTCATTTTTGTATAAGGCAAGAGATCAGGATCAAGTTTCATCCTTCTGCATACAAAAATCCCATTTTCCCAGCACATTTAAGAGACTGTTTTTTCCCCAAGGTATGCTCTTGGCACCTTTGTCAAAAATTAGCTCACGATAGCTGTGTGGATTTGTTTTTGGGTTCTCTACTCTCTTCCATTGGTTTATGTGTCTGTTTTTACTCCAGTACCTTGCTGTTCAGGTGACTACAGCTCTGTAGAATAATTGGAGGTCATGTAAATTGATTCTTCCAGTTTTGTTCTTTTTACTTAGAATACTTGATCTACTCTGTGTCTTTTGTGGTTTCATATAAATTTTGGAATTCACTTTTCTATTTCTGTTAAGAATGTCACTAGTAATTTGATAGAGATTACACTGACTCTTAGTATGGACATTTAAACAATATTGATTCTTCCAATCTATGAACATGGAATCTTTAAATTTGTTGATGTCCTCTTTATTTCATCAGTGTTTTATAGTTTTTATTATAGAGATCTTTCACTTCTTTGGTTAATTCCTAGGTATTTAATTTTATTTGCGGCTATCATAAATGGGATTATCTTTTCAATTTTGTTTTCAGGCTGTTTGCTGTTGGCATATAGAAATGCTGACTTTCATATGTAGATTTTGTATCTGGCACATTTACTAAATTTGTTAATCAGTTCTAACAGTTCTTTGTGGCTGAGTATTCAGGTTTTTCCAAATACAAAGTTGTATCATCAGCTACTAAGAATGATCTGACTTCTCTCTTTCCAATTTGGAAGTTCTTTATTTCTTTCTCTTGTCTGGTTGCTTTAGCTAAGACGTCCGGTTACCACATTGAATAATACTGATGAAAATGAGGCATCTTTGTAGTGCTGCAGTTCTAGGAAAAATGACTTTCTACTTTTCCCTATTCTGTACAAAACTAACTGTTGGTCTGTCAAATATGGCTTTTATTATTTTAAGGTATGTTCCATCTACATTCAGTTCTCTGAGGGTTTTTATCATGAAGGGTTGTTGAAATTTACCAAATAATTTTCAGCATCAGTTGAAATGATCATATGGTTCCTGCCCTTTATTTGGTTGATATGATGTATTACAATGATTTATTTACATATTGAACAACCCTTGCATCCCTGGGATTAAATCCCACTTGCTCGTGATGAATAATCTAATGTATTGCTGAATTTTGTTTGCTAGTATTTTGTTGAGGATTTTTGTATCAATATTCATCAGAGATACTGACTCCTAGTTTTTTCAATGTCTCTGGTTTTGGTATCAGGATAATACTGGCTAGATAAAATGAGTTTGGAAGTATTCCCACATCCACTATTTTGGGGGACAGTTTGAGCAGGATTGGTATTAATTAGGCTTTCTTCAAATGTTCAGTAGAATTCTGAAGTGAAGCCATTGTGTCCTGGGCTTTTCTTTGCTGGGAGAATTTTTATTACGACTTTGATTTCCTTACTTGTTCTTGGTTTGAACAAGTTTTGGAGTTTTTCCTGGTTCAATATTAGTAGGTTGGATGGTTCTAAGAATGACCATTTCTTCTACATTATTTGTTGGCATATATTTACATATAGTAGCCACTGATGGTCCTCTAAATCTCTGCAGCATCAGTTTTAATGTTTTCTTTTTTTAACCTCTGGTTTTATTTATTTGGATATTCTTTTTTTTTCTTGTCAGTTTGGCTACAAGTTTGTAATTTTGTTTATCTTTACAGAAAACAACTTTTGTTTTATTGATCTTTTTGTATTGTTTTCATTTCATTTGTTTCTACTCCAATCTTTCTTATATCTTTTTTCTACTAACATGTTCAGTTTGATATTACTTTTACTGTTCTTTAAGCTGTATCATTAGGTTATTAGAGTTTTTATTCTTTTCTGATATAGGCATTTACAGCTATAAATTTTCTTCTTAGTACTGCTTTCATTGTATTCTACAGGTTTTAGTATGTTGTATTTTCATCATCTTTTTTTTTTTAAAGAAACCTTTCAATTTCCTCATTAACCCCTGGTCATTAGAATCATATTTAATTTCCATGTGTTTGTATAATTTCTAGATTTGTTATTTATTTGTTTTATTCCATGTGATCAGAGAAGATGCCTGATATTTCAATTTTTTGAAAGTTTTATGACTTGTTTTACAGCCTAACATGTGGTCTATCTTTGAGAATGAACAAAATATAAATTTCATAGCCATTTTATGAAATATTCTGTAAATATCTGTTGGGTCCATTTGTTCTATAGTGAAGATTATTTCCAGTACTTCTTTGCCTTTCTGCCAGAAGTACCTGTCCAATGCTGAAAGTAAGGTACTGAAGTCTCTAGCTATTATTGTGTTGGGAGCTATCTCTCCTTACCTTTAATACTATTTGCATTATATATTTTGGTATTCCATGGTTGTGTGCATATATATTTATAAGTGTTATTATCTCTTGCTGAATTGACCTTTTTATCATTATATAATGACCTTCTCTGTCTCTTCTTATGATGTTGATCTCAAAGTTATTTTCTTTGATATAAGTATAGCTAATTCTGCTTTTTTTTTGGTTTTCATTGTTATAGAATATTTTTTCCATCTTTTTATTTTCAGTCTACATATTTTTCTTTTCTTTTTTTTTCCTAGAGGGAGTCTTGCTCTGTCACCAGGCTGGAGTGCAGTGGTGCAATCTTGGTTCACTGCAACCTCTGCCTCCTGGGTTCAAGCGATTCTTCCACCTCAGCCTCCCAAGTAGCTGGGACCACAGGTGTGTGCCACCACGCCCGGCTAATTTTTGTATTTTTAGTAGAGATGGTGTGTCACCATGTTGGCCAGGATGGTCTCAATCTCTTGACCTCGTGATCCACCTGCCTCGGCCTCTGAAAGTGCTGAAATTACAGGCATGAGCCACTGCACCCAGCCCAGTCTACATACCTTTCTAGGTGAAGCATGCTCTTTGTATTTTGTAGGCAAAAGATCACTGAGACTTGTTTTTTCATTCATTCAGCCACTCTGTGTCTTCTGATTGGAGAGTTTAGTTCACTTACATTCAATGTTCTTAGTAAGTAGGAACTTATTCCTGCCATTTTGTTATTTGTTCTCTGGTTGTTCTGTGTTCTGTTAGTTTTTTCTCTTCCTTTTAGTGAAGGTGACTCTCTCTGGTAATATGCTGGCATTTCTTTTTACTTTTTACATGTCCATTATATGTTTTGTTTTTTTTTTGGTTCAAATTTACTATGTGGCTTGCAAATACTATCCGATAACCCATTATTTTAAATTGATGACAATTTAGCACTGATTAACAAACACACAAAAGAAAAACTAATAAAACTCTACATTTTAACTTTGTCCTCCACTTTTAATATTTTATTGTTTCTTTTTATATTTTATACTGTCTTGAAAAGTTGTAGTTATTTTTGATTGGTTCATGATTTAATCTTTCTACTTAAATCAAGAAGTTTATGAACTAAAATTATAGCACTGTATTATTCTGTTTTCCTGTGCTTACTATTACCAGTGAGTTTTGTACCTTCAGTTGATAACTTCTTGCTCATTTAAAGATTACTGGTGATTTCAGATTTAAATCTCCCTTTACCAATTTATGTAGGAGAGGTCTGGTGAAGAATTCCCTCTGATTTTATTTAGCTAGGAATATCTTTTATTCACTTTCATGCTTAAATAATATTTTTGCTACACTATTCTAGGTTAAAAGATTTATTTTCTTTCAACACTTCACATATATCCTGCCACTCTTCTCTGTCCTGTAAGATTTCTACTGAAAGGCATGCTGCCAGACATATTGCAGCTTCATTGTCTGTTATTTGGTCTCTTGCTGCTTTTAAGATCCTTTCTTTATCCTTGACTTTGGAAATTTATTAAATGCCTTGACATAGTCTATTTTGGGCTAAATATGCCTGGTGTTCCATAACTTTCTAGTATATGGAGGTTGATATTTTTCTCTAGTTTTGAGAAGTTCTCTGATATTAACACTTTGAATAGCCTTTCAACTCCTGTCTCTTTGTCTACCTCTTTATAAGACCAACTACTTAGATTTACCCTTTGATGCTATTTTCTAGATCCTATTGGTATGGTTGTTTTTAATTTTTTTATTTTGTCTCCTCTATGTATTTTTAAATAGACTATCTTTAAGCTCTAATTATTTCTACTGCTTCTATCAATTCTGCTAATCAGAGACTCTGATTCATTCTTCAGAATGTCAATTGCATTTTTCAACTCTAGATTTTCTGTTTGATTCCTTTTAATTATTTCAATACCTTTTTAAATTTATCTGATTAAATTCTGAATTCCTTCTCTGTGTTAAACTGAATTTCTTTCAGTTTCTTCAAGACAACTATTTTGAATTCTCTGACATACCTGTTTCTCCAGGAGAGTCCCTGGTGCCTTATTTAGTTCATTTGGTGAGGTCATGTTTTCCCAGATGGTGCTGATAATTGTAGATGCTCTTAGATGTTTAGGCATTGACAAGTTAGGTGTTAATTGTAGTGTTCACAGCCTGTGAACAATTAATTGTATCTCGCTCTCCTGAGAAGGTTTTTCTAGGTATTTGAAGGGACTTGGGCCCTAAGCCCAGTAATGTTGTGGATTTTGCAGACTTATAGAAGTTAACACTTTATTCATCTTAGATAAAATTTAGAAGAATTTTCTAAATTATCAGAGTCTCTTGTCATTTTCCCTTACTTTTTGCCAAACATACAGAGTCTCTCTCCTCTCTGTTCTCTCTCCTCTCACTCTCTCTTTCTGTCTCTCTCTCTCTGTCTCTCTCTCTCTCTCTCTCTCTCTCTCTCTCTCTCTGTGTGTGTGTGTGTGTGTCTGTGTGTCTGTGTGTCTGTCTGTCTCTGTCGTCTGTTTGTCTCTCTCCCTTTCTTTCTGTCTCTCCATCCGTCTCTCCTCCGCTCTCCTCCTGCGAGTGCCTCAGCCCCTCTCTTGCCGGGATCAGGGTGCCGGCTCTAGTGCCAGCGCGGGACACCGCAAGGGCTCCACCCCCCGGACCCCCCGGACCCTGAGCAGGACAAGGGACCGTGGTGGGTGCGTTGTGAGAAAAAGAACCCGCGCGGCTGGGCCGGCCCTTCGTTCTTCGGCAGCCGTGGCGGCTCTGAGTGGAAGGGGCAAGAGGGGGCCTTGCCGGAGGGGCGGCGACGGATCCACAAGTATCCCTTGGCGGCGGCGGTGGCGGCTGTCAGGCGGAGGGCCGGAGGAAGTCCCAGGAACCTGACCACTCGGAGCATACCCTGTCCCCGCCAGCGACAACGGGAGGCTCTGAGAGGCCGACAGAACGCGCAGCGCGGCGGCCAGGGGTGCCAGGGCATACACGGAGTGGGAGAGCGGCTCAGCCTGGCCGCGGGCGGGCTGGTGGTGATGCCTGGAGTGGGCGGGCGTGGCTGCGGGCCACCTTTTGGGGCAGGCACAGGCCACCGCCAGCGCCTATGGCCATACCACCCTGGACACGCCCGATCTCGTCTGATCTCGGAAGCTAAGCAGGGTCGGGCCTGGTTAGTACTTGGAAGGGAGACCGCCTGGGAATACCGGGTGCTGTAGGCTTTTGGCTCTTCCGAAGGCTCCCTGCCTTCTTTTGTCCCTCTTTTGTCGCTGGGCTTCTCCGGCGGCCCCCGACTCCACTCCCGCTTTTCCGCTTGTCCGCGACACTGCCAGAGCCTGGGACCTCCGCGGGGGGCAGGGGGGCAGGGGGGCAGTGGGTGGATCCGGCCTCGCAGCACTCCGGCCAGCAGCACACCGCCTCTTCCGCCGGGGCCGGGAGGGACGGGACCCGGACCCCACTTCCGAATCCACAGGCAGGCGCTGCTTCCCTGCCCTGTCGGGGGCTTTCTTTCTGCCGGGACGCCCGGGCAGTTCGATTCACTCATCCGGCGCCGCCCCAAGCGTCCAAGCCCAGCTGAGGGGCGGGCAGCGGCAGCGGGTTCCACAGACGCCTGCTGAGACCTCCGCTCCAGGACGCCTGGCTGTCTTCTTCTGCGAGAAGGAAGGACATCGCTTTGGCCAGCCGCCAGGGAAATCGTCCCCGTGCGCTTGGATTCCCGGGGCCACCCACTTCGCGTGAACTCCAGTCCCGAGCACACCAGAGAGACCCAGGCCCCGGGACCCCTGGGCACGCTGGGCGCCACGCCTCCCGCCAGACGGACTGGTGCGCTCTACACGTCTGGGAAGGGGGCGCAGCACCAAGAGGACAGGGAGAAGCCAACAAAGGAAGCACCCTACGAAACTCACCTTCAGAGCAACCAACCCAGCCACGGAAAAACACGTCTCGGGGCTCGTGGGTCCTCCCGCACCCCGGCCCTGCCACTCTGTTCCGGGCCAGCCCAAGCTCCCTGCCCTACCCGGCCTGCTCCGGGGAGCGGGTCTACCCTGGCAGAGTGCTCCTTCTCCAAGGCTCTAGCGCTCTGGCTCTCTGACTCCCTCACCTTGTCTTTCTGGTCTTCCCCCTCCACCTTGCGCTCTGTGTCATCTCCGTGTCGGCCTGTCTGCCTGTCTGCCTGTCTGTCTGTCTGTCTGTCTGCCTGTCTTTCTGTCGTCAGGGTCTCCATCCTCTCTGTCCTTTCTGTCTCTCTCTGTATCGCTGTCTCTCTGCGTGTCTCCGTTTCTCCCGTTCCATCCCTCGCTCGCTTACAATCCTTCAAGCTGTCTGTGTCTACGTGTCTGTTCCTGAGTGGGTGCTCGCGCGAGTGGGCTACTGTGTGTTTGTGTGTGGGAGTGGTGGGGTTGCTCGTGGGGGTGGGGGGGGCGGGACCGTCTGGGTGTCCTTCAGCCCCTCTGTTGGGATCAGGAGCCCGGCCGTCGTGAAGACGAAGACGAGCGAAACCGGGAGGCATTGGGAGGCCGAAGGAAGGCGGAGCCCAGCGGCGGGCGGAGCTGAGGCGTAGACCGGGAGAGCGGAGAGCAGAGAGCGGCCCAGCCCGGCAGCCCCAGCGGGCGAGCGGCTCCGGGCTCCCGGATCCGAGTTCCGCGTCCACGTGGTGGCAGTGAGGGCTGGCGTCGGGCGGGCATGGCTGGGCCGGCCTCTTGGGGCAGCCAAAGGCCGCAGCTGGCATCTACGGCCATACCCTCCCTGAACGGGTCAGGTCTCGGAAGCAAAGCAGGGTCGGGCCTGGTTAGTACTTGGATGAGAGACCTCTGGGAATACCGGGTGCCCTAGGCTTTTCGCTCCCTACCTCTTTCCTTTCTGCGGTCGCCGTGCTTCTCAAGTGCCCTCTGACTCTCTCCCCCTTTCCCACCGCCTGTGACCCCACCGCAGCCTGGCACCTCCTCGTGGGGGCTCCGCCGCTGCAGCACCAGCCAGGCAGCAGCATGGCACCTCTTTGGCCTGGCCGCCGCCCACCAGGAGCTCGGCTCCAGCCTGGGCACCGAGGCCCGGGACCCGACCCGCAAGGTGCAGGCTCAGGGACAGGTCCCTGCTGTCCCCGGGAAAAGGACATTGTCTTCACCAGCCACCAGAAAAGCCGTTTCTGCGCACCGGCATTCCCATCTGTGGGTAACACCCCACATAGACACCGAGGAATGAGAGCTAAGCAGAACCCTGGCACAGTTAGGGCTTGAGGAATATCTTACTTTATAGCGTTACTACTAAGCTAGTTCCTTTTATATAATCCTTTATATAATCATATATTAGTTTTTAGAAATAGGGCTTGATGAATCCCTTCATATAATCCTCTCTATGTAATCATATAATAGTTGACAGTATGAGTGCCTAAAGAATGTCTCCCTACATATATACCTATAATTATATCTTAGTTCCTAACCGGAGGAATGCCTAGAGTGGACGCAGTACAGAGCATGAATTAAGGAACACGCCGCTGATAATCAGAGGAATGCCTAAGAGCAGACACAGGGCAGAGCGTGATTTAAGGGAAACCCGGAACCCTGACAGCTCTGTCACCGCTTTGTGACTTAAAGCATCCTCCTATAAATCTCCTTAGAAGTAGTTTGACCATCGATAGAAGTATTGCACACTGCGCACGGCCCACCCTCAAACCTCGGTGACCTATTGGGGGTGGACCCCTTACTGCGCACGGCCCTTGCCTTCGTGTGAATGGGCCCCTTGCTGTGCACTGTCCACCTCCTGGCCTAGGTGACCTAATGGGGGTGGACCCCATGTTTTATTGCTCACGACCCTATCACTAGCTTTAAGATGACTTCACTCACTGCCCTGCCCCCTAACCTATACGTCATAAATACTCATGCTTCTGGACATTCGGGGCCTCGCCCGACTCTGCTTCTAGGTGGCGTGGCCCCCCGAGCCCAGCTGCGTTTCTCCTGTACTTCTGTGTCCTGTCTCTTTATTTCTCGGATCCTGCGCCTCAGCACAGACTAAGGCTCACCCCACGACCCTGCGGGGCCATCAGCCCTACACCGTCGCCGCCAACTTCGCATAAACACCAGCCTCCAGGGCACGAGAGAGACGCAGACCTCGGGCCCCGTCTCCCTGCAGATCGCGGGGCCCGCCGCAGCAAGTGGACAGGGAGGAGCCAACAAGAAAAGGACCCTGGCAAACGCACCCCCCAGCGCACCCAACCAAGCCAAGAAAAAACCCGTGTCAGGGCGCCGGTGGTCCTCCCCCGTGGGCGGCCCTGCCATCTGGTCCTGACCCAGCCCAAGAAGCCTCCACCGCACTTCGGCCTGCTCCAAGAGGCCCCGTCTATTAGCGCAGAGCGCTGGCTCTCCAAGGCTTTATTGCTGTGGCTCTCTGGCTGCCTCAGCCCCTCCCCTTCTGTTCTCCCCACTCTAGCTGGCGCTCCTTCTGTTGGTCTCTCTGTCTCTCTCTGTCTCTCTTTCTGTCTCTCTCTCTCTCTCTACCTGAAACTAGAAGGTTGGTAATGCAAGCAACCCTGTGGCCACCACCACTGAGACACTGCTAGGTCAGAACTGAAAACAGCATAGCACTAGGCCCTGGCCAAGGCCCTTCCCTTCAGGATGGTGATTTACCCAGGGCCCCAGACATACCCAGAGATGTTGTCTGGAAAACAAGTATTAAAGTACAAAATCTTAGCAATTTTCCTGATGTTCAATTCTACTGTGACTAAGCTAATGCTTAAATGTTAATACACAGTTCTTCCCCATCTTGCCTTCTTTATTCAGAGGCAAAAGGGCCTCTCCCTATGGTCAACACCACTGCCAGTCTATGGGGGCTTCTGCTGGGCTACTGAGTATGTTTGCCTCAATGCTAAGGGCTCTTCCACCAGTTTTTGGTGAATGCTGTCAGATCTGAGACTCATCTTTCAGGACAGTGGGCTCTCCTTTGGCCCAGGGAAGGCCACAAAATGCTGTCTAAGAGCCTATACCTGGAGTCAAGGACCTAGTAGGCCTGCTTTTTGCTCTTACCCACTGTGGCTAAGCTGGTTTCTAGGGTACAAGAAAATGTCCCTTTTACTTTTCCCTCTGCTTTTCTTAAACAGAAGGAGTCTTTCACCATAGCCATAACTACAGAATGTGCTGAGAATGTGCTGAGTCTCCCCTGAAGTCAGCAGATCTCAGTGCCCAAGGCCCATAGTGTACTCCCTGGGTATAACTGGTGGTTATCCAGAGTCCAAGGGTTCATTAGTCATCAAGTGATGCGTTCTGCTAGGACTAAGTCCTTACCTTCAAGGCAGCAGGTTTCTTTTTGGTACAGGATGTGTCTAGGAATGCCATCCAGGAGCTAGGGCTTGTAATGCGGGCTTCCATGCCTCTGCCTGGTGCCCTATCCTTCTGTGGATGAGCTAGTATTCAAGATGCAAGATGAAATCCTCTTTACTCATTGCTCTCCTCTCCTAAACACAAGGAAGAAGGCACTTTTATTGTTAGGAGCTGTACTTCCTGGGGTTGGGGAAGGGAGGCCACATGTCCTCCCTTTGCCATGTCAATTGGTATCTCATTAGGTGATATGTCACCCTAGTCTACTGGCTCTAAGCCCATCCTAGCACTGGGAGTTGCCTGCAAATTGCAGAGCTTGTGTTCTAGACTACCATTCAAGTTTACCTAGGACCTTGGAGCACTTCAGTCTGTGGTGGTGAGATGGCTAAAAAGGTTTCAACTGCTGTGATGGGTGACTCTCTAGCTGGGGCTGGTCCAAATGCTCCTTCCACGTGCAGACACTGGCTGTGACAGAGCAGCATGAGTTCAATGTGAAGTCCTCTGATCCCTGCACTCTCCCTCCACAAAGTGCAAAGATTATTACTCCAAATAGCAGGACTGCTGCTGGGAACATGGGGGAGGGGAGGTGTCAGGGATCCAAGACTCTCTGAAACCCTTCTCAATGTCCCTTTCAACAATATGCTCACCTAATTTTTGGTTCTTGTGACATTTTTTTTCTATGTGAAGGTAGTTGATAAAATTTGATGTTCCATTGTGGGGGATGAACAGTGTATGCTTCTATTCCACCATCCTGCTCCACCCCTTGGAGGGTATTTTAAATTCAGGCACTCCGATGCCTCCAGCTTTGCGCTTCTTGCTCAGAATTGCTTTGGCTATTTGAGATCTTTTGTAGTTCCATACAAATCTTAGGAATTTTTCTATTTTTGTGAAAAGTGTCATTGGTATTTTAACAGGGATACTATCAAATTTGTAGATTGCTGTGGGCAGTATGGTCATTTTAATAATATTGATCCTTTTCATTCATGCCCTTCCATTTATATCCTCTTTAATTTTTCTCAGTGGTTTGTGGTTTTCAGTGTAGAAATAGAAATCTTACCTACTTAATTCCTGAATTTTTTTTGTAGTCACTGTAAATGTGATTTATTTTTTTCATCTTGTTCATTATTTGCGTATAGAAATACTACAGAATTTGTATTCTCTAGCTTTACTAAATGTATTACTTCTGAGAGCATTTTGATGGCGTTTTTAGGAATTTCTGTACATTACATCATATTGCCTACCAAGTAGGACAGTTTTGCTTCCACTCTTCCTATTTGGATAGCCTTTATTTCTTTCTCTTGCCTAATGTCTCTGTCTAGGACTTCCAGTACCATATAGAAGAATAATGTGAGAGTCAGCATCCTCATTTTGTTCCAATTTTTAGAGATAACCTTTTATGCATTCACTATTGTGTTAGGTGTGGGATTGCTACTCATGGCCTTCGTGTTGAGTTCTATTTCTTCTATTCCTAACTTGTTGCAAATTTTTATCATGGAGAAAAGTTGCATTTCATCAAATGCACTTTCTACATCTATTAAGATGAACATATGCTTTTTGTCCTTATTTGATTGATGTGTTGAGTCACATCTTGGCATTGCTGGGATAAATCATACATGCATATTGGGATAAATAATGATGTATTATCTTTTTGATGTGTTCTTGGATTCAGTTTTTCAGTATTTTATTGATGATTTTGGCATCTATGCTAATCAGACATATTGAAATATAGCTTTCTTTTTTGTTGTATCCTTGTTTGGTTTTGGGACAGTGTAATGCCAGCCTCATAGAATATGTTAGGAATATTCCTTTCTCTTCTGTATTTTTGAAACACTTTGAGAAGAATTGACATTTGCTCTTTTTGGAAAGATTGGCAGAACTCAGCAGTAAAGCAATTCTGTTCTGGGCTTTATTGGGATGCATTACTGACTCAAACTTGTTATTTATTACTAGCATGTTTAGGTTTTTCATTTTTTCCTAACATGGGCCTAGGAATTCATCCATTTCCTATAGGTTTCCTATTTGTTGACATACAGCTGTTCAGAGTAATCTCTAATGCTTTTTTGCATTTCTGTGTTATCAGTTTTAATATCTCCTTTTTACGATTTTATTTATTTGTAACTTCTTTTTTCTGTTTATATAACATTTTAACTTTCATTTTAATTTCAGGGTACAATTGCAGTTTGTTGTATAGGCAAACATGTCATGGCGGTTTATTGCACAGATTTTATCACCCAGGAATTAAGCATAGTACCCATTGTTTTTCCTGATTCTCTCCCTCCTCTCATACTCCATCCTCCAATAGGCCCTAGTATATATTGTTCTCCTCTATGTGTCCATGTGTTATCATTTGACTTCTACTTACATGTAAGAACACAGTGCATTTGGTTTTCCATTCTTGTGTTACTTTGCTAAGAATAATGGCCTCTAGCTCAATCCATATCCCTGCAAAGGACATAATATTATTCTTCTTCATGGCTACATAGTACTCCATGGTGTATATGTAGCACATTTTCTTTATCCAGTCTATCATTGATGGGCATTTAGGTTGATTCCATATCTTTGCTATTGTAAACAGTGCTGCAATCAACACATGTGTGCATGTCTCTGTAACAGAAAAATTTATATCTCTTTGAGTACATACCCAGTAATGGAATTGCTGGGTCAAATGATATTTCTGTCTTTAGGTCTTTGAGGAATTGCCACAATGTCTTCTACAATGGGTGGAGTAATTTACACTCCCACCAGCAGTGTATAAGTATTCCTTTCTCTCTACAACCTTGCCAGTATCTTTTTTTTTTTTTTTTTTACATTTTAATAGCCATTCCCTTCAGAATGTGTGGCATACTATGTGTGGGATAGTATCTCATTGTGGTTCTGATTTGCATTTCTCTAATAATCAGTAATGTTGACCTTTTGTTTATATACTTGTTGGCTGCATGTATGTCTTCTTTTAAAATGTGTCTGCTCATGTCCCTTGCCCACTTTTATATAGGATTGTGCATAGTTTTTATTGTAAAATCATTTATTTCTTATAGATGCTAGATATTAGAGCTTTGTCAAATGCACAGTTTGCAAAATTCTCTTATTTTGCAGGCTGTCTGTTTACTATGTGGATAGCATCTTTTGCTGCGCAGATCTCTTTCATTAGATCCCATTGGTCTATTTTTGCTTTTGTTGAAATTGCTTTTTGTGTCTTCTTCATGAAATCTTTGCCTATGCCTGTGTCTAGATAATTTGTGAGCATTTGATATTCATATTAATCAGTCAGGACTCTGTGGTTCTAAGCAACTAAACATGACTTCAGTTAGTTGAAGCAGAAACTAAAGAAGGTATCATCTTTTAGAAACTAGCCACTAAAAAGTCAGAACAGGTCTGGCCTAAAGTGCTTAGTTGAATGACATTAACTCAAAGACTGGATATGTACACGTGTGTGTGTGTGTGTGTGTGTGTGTGTGTTGTATAAAGGTAGATTATACATGTATGTATGTCTATGTCTAATATTGTAAGTGTGTGTATTGCACATTGCATACAACTTCAGACATTCAAAAATAGCAAAAAATTTACCTGTCTTTTTCTTTGAAATTCTGTAGTCAAAATATATTTTTTCTGCACAATATACCACTAAACAAAACATTTGCATTAACTCAGATAGCAAGTAGGCTATTACATAATAATGTATACTATCCTCCACATTAGCCTGGTCAAATAATATATTACATGTTTACAGATGTCTTATGATTATCAAACATAAATATAAGGGAATTCTATTTCTGGAATGGTATTATGAGAAGCTGGATGGGCAACTCTTCAGTGAAATCAACATAACTGGTAATAGTAATTAAAAGTAATGTCTCTGGAATTATTCTAAAGGCATACAGGAAATGAAGACACATTTATTTAAGAAAATGACAAAAACTCAGTAAGAACAATGAGACTGGCATTTGAACCATGACCTCTACCTCTGCACTCTCAGCATAATGTGATGGGAACTTCCCTCAGGCATATGCATCCAAGAACACAGCTATCCCCCTGGTGGAAGGGTATGATATCTTCCAAAGAGGAGGAAACCAGTGTAAAGAAACAGATTTTTTAATACTTCCTTCAGCTACTTTGCAGTGGGGCTAAATTCCAGGCAAGTGCACTCAAGAGGTCAGTGACTACCTTTATCCCCTGTGCCCCACTCACGGGTTGGGGCCTTAGCTTACAAAAAGCATGCTGAGCACTCCAGGCCCCAATGGCTTTCACACCATCTCATTTGTGGGGAAGAGTTTCCCCCACCTTGTCTGTAGGAAAAAAAATGTCTAGAAAACTAAGGTCATACTTGCCTTTCCAGCCGGGGTAACTCAGAGAAAAGTGACACAAAGTCATGGACTACAGCTCTAGGAACTTGGTTCAAATATTCTGTCCAGGGGCAGAGGCAAGTCTTAACAAAGAACTCTGAAGATTTACTGAAAAGAACTGACTTCATTTAACTAGGGTCTGGGAAGGTTCAAGCCTAACAGTGCTTTCCAAAACATGGAAGGTGTTAATGAAGCAATTACATGGAGGTAACTTCATGAGAAAAACAAGTTCAGTCATACTCAAGCCACTTTAGGTGAGACAAGAGGAAAATGAGACAGCTAAGGAGAGCAATCCTGGAGTCATTAAAACCTCATATAGTGGCCCAAAATACTACCTGGGCAAAGGGTCCTCAATTTAGTTGGAACAGTCTATAAAACAACATATGCCCCATGGAATTTTTGAGAACAAGACTACCTAATCAGCAACTTGACGTGATCAGGGTAAGAAGCAGTCAAAGATAGCTCTGCTAAAACTGCTGTCATCTCAGGGTGACTGTGAACATGTCCAGAGCTATAACCTCTGTGGAGCAACATCAGAAACTTCATACCTCAGGGCAAAGAAATTTCACTAAAATATTCCAGACAGTCACTAAACAAACAGAAAACAACTACTGCTACTCAGAAGAATCAATAAGAAAATAGCAGATGTGTACGAGCTTATATACCAACCAGAAGTAACAGACATCTGTGGAACACTGCACCCACCCACAGCAGAGTGCACAGGAAACATTCTCCAGGGTAGAGTATGTGTTAGGCCATAAAATAAGCCTCAATAAGTTAAAGTAATTGGAATTCTACAAAGCATATTCTGCAGTCACAATTGAATAAAATTAGAAATCAATAATAAAAAGAAATTTGAGAAATTCACAAATACAGGAAAGTTAAACAACATACTCCTAAATAATGATATAATCAAAAAAGAAATCACAAGGGAAATTAGAAAGTGCTTTGATATAAATTAAATGAAGACATAACATACCAAAGCTTATTGGATGCAGTTAAAGCAAGTACTTGTAGTTGTGAGGGCCCATATTTTAAAAAGGGAAAGATCTGAAATCAATAATCTAACATTTCACCATAATACACTAGGAAAAAAGATTACATTCAACTCAAAGTAAGATAATAAAGCAAACAGTTTTAAAATAAAATACAAAATAGGAAAACAATTAATAAGAGTATCAACAAATATAAAGGTTGTTTTATTGAATAGCTTAAAAATAATTATATATATTTAGCTAGACTAAAAAAAGAAGAGAATACTCAAATTACTAAAATCAGGAATGAAAGAAAGATTATTACTAGTAGACTTAAAGTATTGCCGAGAATGCTAGAAAAAATAGTGTGCTGATAAATTAGAAAATTTAGGTGAACAAAATCCCAGAAAAGCGTAAATTGCCAACACTGACTCATAAGGAAATAGAGGCTTTGTATAGAGTTAACAACATTTAAAGTAACTGAATTTATATCTAGAGAAGAATAAACTATTCGCAGAGAAAATATAAAAGCTCAGGCCTAATTACTTCAATGGTGAATTCTAACATTTAAAGAATTAATACCATCTTTTTATAGACTCTTACAAAAAAATCAGAGGAGGAGAAGTGTATATTCTCAATTCTGTCTGAATCCAGTATTACCGTGATAGAAAACCAAACAAATAAATTATAGGAAAAGAAAATACACACACACACACACACACACACACACACACACACACACACACACACATTCAATATGCATATGGAGAGAGAGAGAGAGAAAGAAAGCAAAATTCCTTAACAAAAAGCTAGCTCACCAGATTAGTCCTTATATAAAAGATTAGACATCATAACAAAATAGAATTTATCTTACAAATCCAACATTGATTTAACATGTCAAAACCTATTAACGTACTCAACATGTTAATGCAATAAAGGACAGAACAATTATTGCAATAGAAGAATCACAAGTAGCATTTAACAAAATCCAACACCTCTCCATTAGGAAAATACTCAACAAACTATGAATATAAGCAAACTTCTTCAATCTTCTTAGGGAATCTACCAAAGAACAATGGACAGCAGCATACTTAGTGAAAAACTGTATTTTCTTCTTAAGATCAGGAACAAGGCAATCATGTTTCTCTTACTACTTCTATTCAATATTATACTGAAGGTTCTAGTAAGGGTAAAATAGCAAGAAAGTGAAATAAAAGAAATCCACGTTGAAAAAGAAGTAAAACTATGTATCTTTGCAGATGGCATGATTTTGTATGTAAACTCCTCTAAGACATTCACCACAAAACTGTTAGAACTGGTAAACAAATTCTGCAAGGTTTCAGCTTATAAGACTGATATACAAATATCATTTATATTTTTATGCACTTGCAAAGAACAATTCAAAAATGAAATTAAGAAAATATTTATAATAGCAGCAAAAAAAAAATGCTTAGAAATTTAACAAAAAGGTCAGAACTAATAATCTATACAGATGACTTAATTAACATTGAGATAGTAATAAGCCTATATAAATCTATAAATTCAGTGTATTTTCTGTCAAAATTTTAGCTGTGTATTTGTAGATATTAGTAAGTTGATCCAAACACTCATAAGGACATTCAAAATATCCAGATTGCCAAAACTATCCTGATAAAGAACAAGACTATAGTATTGGCACTTCCCAAACTCAAAACTCAGTATGAAGTTATGGAAACCATGACAATGTGGTACTGAATAAACCTATATATGTATACATATGCTATGGTTTGGACATTTGTCCCCTCCAAACCTCATGTTGAAATTTGATTCCCTATCTATGCTGGAGGTATGGCCTAATGGGAGGCATTTGGGTCATGGAGGTGGATCCCCCATGAACAGATTAATGTCCTTTCTTAAGGATACATGAGTTCTAACTATTAGCTCCCACAAGAAGTAGTTGGTAAAAAGCACTTTGCACCTCTCCTCTCTCTCTGATGGGCTTCCTCTCCTGCCATGTGATCTCTGCACATACTGGCTCCCCTTCACCTTCTACCATGAGAGGAAACCCCCTGAAACTCTCACCAGATGCCCAATATTGAACTTCCCATAGCAGAATCATGAGCCAAATAAACTTATTTCTTCATAAATTACTCAATCTCAGTTATTCCTTTATAGAAAAGTAAAACAGACTGAGATAGACACACACACATACACACACTAAAATATACTACTCACAAAGAACCACACACTCATATATATGAATGTAATAGAACTGGGTGTTTAAAAACAAACCTTTACATTTTCAGTCATTTTTGAAAAGACCGACAACTAAAATCTTTTCAACAAATGGTGCTGGTCCCACTGGATATCTACATGCAAAAGATAAAATTGGACCCCTATTTTACATAACTTACAAAAAATACCTCAGTGAATGAAAGTCTAAACACAGGTGCTAAAGAAATAAAAGTCTTAGAATAAAATGAAATCATCACCACCTTGGACCAGGCAATCATTTCTTGGTTATGACATAAAAATCACAAGCAAGAAGGAAAAAATATGTAATTTGTACCTCATCAAAATGTAAAGCCTGTATGCTTCAAAGGACACTGTCAAGTAAGTAAGACAGTAATCTACAGAATGAAAGAAAATATTTACAAATCTCATTAAAATAACTTGTATCTAGACAATATAAATAACATTTACAACTCAATCATATCACAAATTATCCAACTAAAAAGTAGTCAATTGACTTAATACATGTTTTTACAAAGAAGATTTTTTTCTTTTTTTTAATTTTAGTTTTTAATTTTTTAATGAATACTTCTGAAATAAAGAGATGACACTTTAGGTAATAAATAAACTTTAAACACAAATTTTAGGTAGTGAATAAACTTAAAACACATTACATTCACAGTTATAGTTTTCCTGTAGAGGGATGAATTTAATTAGTATTGTATATAGTATGTCTACTTGTTACCAGAACCATGCTCCATATTGAGATACTTTTTATTCTTAAAGTACTTATAGTTGAGTTGGAAAATCAATGAACTAAGGAAAAAGTGAATTGTCCTCTTCTTTGCTAGCCATCCTTAACCTCTCTTTATCTGTTTCTTCATCTAAAATTATGATAGTAATGGTTTCTGTGAGAATTAAATGACTTTAATGTGTAAAGGGCCTAGAAAAGGATCCGGCCAGCTAGTTAGCACTCAATAAAAGCCAGCTATTTTTATTCTCTTTTACATATCCAATTACCTATTTGATGAGACCCAGCTTAAATCCCATCTCCTTTTTGAAAACTTGCTAGACTTTTGACAATTCTTATGGCTTTTCATTCTACTACTATTTTCAATACGTAAAGCATTGCACAAAGAAGATTTAAATGGCCAATAAATATATGAGAAAATAACAACATTAGCTGTTAGGGAAATGAAAATAAATGCCACAGTGTGAAATAACCTCACACTCAATAAGGTGACTATAATTAAGATGCATGTAATGACAAATGTCACCGAGGCTGTGGAGAAACTGAAACCCTCATACACTACTAGTGAGAATGTAAAATGAGGCATACACTTTGGCAAACAATCTGCCATTTCCTGAAATGTTTAAATGTAGAGTTGCTACCCCCACTCTCAAGATAAATGAAAACACATATCCACACAAAAATCTGTTCATGAATATGTATAGCAGTATCATTCATAAAAGCGGAAACAACCTAAATGTCTACTGATTGATGAATGAATAAACAATATATGGTATATCCATATAATGGAAATTATGTGTCAGTAAATATAGTGCTGATGCAAACCACACCAGAGGTGAGCCTTGAAAACATTTCTCTAAGTAGAAGAGCCAGTAAATAGGATCCTATATTGTATAATGCAATTTATATGAAATGTCCAGGATGTGAAAAATCAACAGAGAAAGTTAATTAGTGGTTGACTATAGATAGAAGGAATGAGGTACGTGGAATGTGGCTGTTAAAGGGTCCAATGATGGGATTTGGGTAGAGGGTATGATGAAAATGTTTTGAAATTGTGGTAATGGTTGCACAACTTTGAATGGACTAAAAACATTGAACTATACATTTTAAATGTGAATTTAATTGTATATAAATTATATCCCAATGGAATTATTACTAAAAATAAAAGTGAATTATTTCTTTCAGGCATCATGTTAGATTATTTTAAAACCAAGGAATAAAATCTCTTGGTATACTCCAAATAATGGGAAGTTTGATACAAACATAAGCAGAAATTTTGGTCATTTTTCTTGTCCTCATCAGAAAATGGGGAAGTCAAACACTTGTAACTCATAGGGGACCCAGAAACAGTAGTAACCAAATTAACCTCTCCAAAGTTTTGAAAGCTTACCCAGAGACTTATAAATGCTGTCAGCCTTTTAAAAAGTTATTCAGAATACTAACTAGCCTAAGAATACAGGTTATCTTATGCTCTTGGAAATATTCACTTCAGGACACAGCATTCTTGTTTATTTTCCATGTGTATCTTTTTGCTGCTTATTGAAATTAATCATTCCTCATTCTCTAGACCTACTTTTCAAATTTCAGACAGAAAATGTTGAATTTCAGTTTAATCACCAGCATTTTTTGGCATTTGGTCTAACACTTGATATGTGGTATTTATGAATCTACATAAAGCGTTCTCTCTCTCATGAACCAGGTGTATTTATAGCATAATCATATAACAAAGTGTATGTCAACTGAATGAAAACTGCATAAGAAAACAAGTTGAAAAAACTCACTGCTGTGCTTTGAATGGGCTCTCTCCAAAATTCAGGTGTCACCAATTGTGATGTGCTGAAGTGGGGCCTTTAAGAACTGATTAGGCCACGAGGTCTCCTGCCCCAGGAATGGAATTAAGCCGCTAATAAAAGAGGCTTTGCACAGTGCTCAGCTAGCTCGCCCTTCCACCTTTTGCCTTGTGAGAACACAGCTTTTCTTCTCTCTAGAATGTGTAGTCCTCATTAAACAACTTAGAATGCTGGTACCTTCATCTTGGACTTCCTAGCCATTAGAACTATAAGAAAATTAATTTATCTTGTTTTTAAACTACCTAGTCTCAGGTAATTTTTCATAGCAGAACAGACAGACACATTAAAATAGTACTTCCAGTAAATTGGTTGGGTTTTTCTTTACTAGTATCTTAGCATTCAAAAGAACGTACTGTTCAGCTAAATGAATTCTAAAGGGCAGTATCATCAAGGACCACTAGATTCTGGAGACAAAGTATGAATATAGTCAGTTTAAGACAAAGAAATATCCATTGTAAATATGTATGTAGAATTCCTCTAATTGACATGTGGAATCATGTGGAAACATGATCTTCCACATGAAACTCACCCTTCCATAAAGCCTTCTATATCACCAGCTTTTTAAAATACTTATTCAAGTTAAGGTCAATGCCATCATTCCTAGTGGCAAATTAGTAATTTGTTTTCATAGCAAATATTTCCAGTCCTGCTACTCAAGAACTATAACTAAAAATTATTCTAAGTCACTAATGTGGCTATTAGTGTTCCTAAACCTTATTTTCAATGTAGTGAAGTCCAATTTCCATTTTCAGTACAAGCCAAAAATGCCCGCATTGTATCATTGAAGCAGCAGATGTCAATTTGCTAAAAGCACTTTTTAATCCATCAAAGAGCTATGCCTAGGGTAACCATAAAGTCAAACTTGTCTGCCTTGATTGCTTAGAGATGAGACTTTCAGGGCCCTCTAAAATATGAGGCCATGAAATAAACAATCTTCAAAATGGTCTTCTGCCTTCCAGTTTTCTAATTTCTAAGTAAAATGGCTTACCATCTCGAGGGGGTGGGGAAGAAGCATTAAAATTGACATTCAAAAGAAAATTTACTTTGCAGGGAGGGGCTGTGATGACAGAAGAAACTGAAGAGATCAATGTTAACTACCAACTCACACGGCTTCAAACATACGCTTTTTATGAGCTGGAAGTTCTTTGGATTACAGCAACAATTATAAAGTCAGAGCTCATCCTGTGGATTATGAAGGGATAGCTTCAAACCCTCTTAGAAATACTGTCAGTCTCATTCAATATTCAGCCCTTTGCAAACACCTACTCACAGAAAGAGCCAAATCTCAATAATTAGTAGGACTCTCACACTGACCAGAAACTGACTGAATTTTTATTGCCAGCATTTTAACCTTCAGTGCTTAACTTACTTTGACACTAGATCAGGTAATGTTAAATAGCTGGTATGATTAAAGTAGGGGAAAAATGTATGGTTTCTGATCAGTAAAAACAGTTTATTATTTCTTTACAACACTGTCAAAGAGCAGAGAACTATATAGCTTAACTCAACAAAACAGTTATTGAGCCATTATGTTCTCGATGATGCAAAAACTCATTTTTAAAAATAGCTCCAAGAACATACTAACAGAAGTGAAGAGTGAGATGGGATAGCCTACCAGTGAGAAAAAGGCAGAAAGTTACAAACACAAACAAACAAAAATAAGAGTTCTCATGGACTGTGCAGAATATTTGCAAATTGACAAAACCAGCAGGCATGAACTATAACACATTGTGTCAATTTATGTACTATAATAATTATGTGTTGAATAATCCAAAAGTTCAATTTAGTATTTTAGAAGATAAAAGAATGGTGATGTAGTTTGGAAGGCAGTTTTAAAGAACATTTTAAGTATTTCTGAGGAGGTAAATTTTAATTTTCTTGAAATTCACATACAAATAATGATCCTTTAACACTGCAAAGATAGTGAGATTGTTACTGTGTTTATATCTATGTGAATGTGCATGTACATATTTATACAGTTAAGTTTACCTAGACACAGACAAGAAATTACACTCAGTTCTCCCAGGTTTATTCAATGAGGTTTTCCATCAAGTTTGTATGCAAATGAAGACTTGTATGCTTCCTTGAAATAAATGATAATGTATGTGTAATAAAAATACTTCTCGCATCTATACTTGCACTATAGCTTATGTAGAAGTAAATACAAATCAAAAGATCTCGTTTTACTCAGCAGGGCTTTTTTTTTTTTAATCTTAAAATACTATTTCATAGTTATATATAACCTGGGTCAGCTTCACAATATGCAGCCAACTACAAATCAAAACTTGAGAGTAGTGGAGAGTTTATAAGGCCTCAAAGTTTCACCATTATTGTAAATGACATTGACTAAAATTAGTTCTTTTTCAGGCTATTTCTTTCAGGTTTAAAATAGTTTGGTCTAATAAGACACTTCTTATTGGAATGAAATACTCAAGGGAGAGAAGCATTTCTTAAGTTGTTATCAGTGTCCTCATTAGTGGTATTTAATTGACAGCCAGCAGAGGTGCCCGAGGGAAGATGGGGGCTGGAAGTCAGACTACCACAGATGAGCAACCTGGGAGTCACTGTTTTGGCCCAATATATTCCTGAACTAATTCTATACCTCTAATAATACTAAGCTTTCCCCTTGTTATCCCCTTTGACTGGTTTAGGCTAAAAGTTCCATACTGTTGGTCACTGACCTTGTAATTTCTTTGAGACCAACTATAATATATTTGAAAGTACCAATTTAAAAATAAATGGAAAATAACTTTAATATTTTATAGTGTATTTAGCTCTCTGTAAGCCCTAATAAGCATATACTTATATATGTACCCTTAGCAGTTTCGAGCTGGGAAAAGAACTTAAAAATAAACTGCTTTTGTATATTTATTTCTTTAATTTTTGGAAGTAATACATCTACAGGACTTAAAAAGTAATACAATATTACAAGGCTTATTAGGAAAAACAGTAATTCCTCAACTCTACCTTTCCTCCTCCCTAGCCCTGCTACTGGAATAAGTTAGCACAACATTTCAATGTTTTAGCTGTTTCTTTTTGTATTTGCCTCCAGATTTCAGATACAGAACTACTCTTAGACCAGGTAGACAAGGATCTAGTTCCAAGAAAGTGGCATCATTACAAGATGACTCCTCCTGGATGATCCAAGTATAGATTGTATAAGATTAAAGTGTTGAAATGATGCCATCATGCTGATTTGTGGTGACTCTCTCTCATTTGTGTCTGACCCAGGGTGATTTCAGACCCTGTGTTATCTATCCATGGCATGGTTGACCCTTGTTCTAAAGTCACATGTCTAGGCCTATGCAATGGATTTGACCCATCTGTGTTGTGATTACCCCATCACCAAGGGCCTACAGTATGCAATGGTAGGGTGTAGTGATGTTGATAGCAGGCATTCTTTACCCTGCCTGCCACTAGTACCATTCACTAACTCCTTGCCACTTGTCAGGCAGTCTCCAAGGGTGGCTGTGCCATTTCCTCCGAGGTTCTGAAGACTGTTGTTCCACAGGACAATGAGCTCTCCTAATCAGTGTTCTCTATCACCTCCAATGGATGTGAAAACATCATGTTCCAGGGTCAGTCTTCATTTGTGCTAGACAAAAGACAGACCATCCTTCCTTGAAAGGACCCACTCTTCTTTTTTGACTCATCTCCTCTCACTTATCTTCCTGCTGGTGGTGGCAGATAGAAGGCAGAGATATGGCCAGTGTCAAATGAGATTATGTCCTGAGAATTCAGAGATTACAGTCTGAAGAATTCAAGATATGACACTTTTAAACATATGAGTGTCTCTTTCCTCTACATCTTCAATAAATCACATCCCTATATTCCACATGGGCATGTGAGTTTTGTTACAAACATTAATTCAAATTGTTTATGAAACAGAGGCCCACCAATTACCCTGAGTCCCACATACAATAGGGGAGATCCTGTTTAACAACAAACTAATGCTGTTTCTTGATTTCATACCTTTAGATATTATCTATTGAGTTTCTGTTATAGAAGATCAGAAATAATCATCATTTGCCAGCTTTGTGCCCTACCACTATCCTAGCAATTTCGCATTTTGACTAAATATTTTAGTTTGGATTTTTATATTTATTTGGATAGTACTCATGGGTAAACCATATACTGTAGTGTATTTATTTTGTTTGTCCTAGAATTTCTTCATCTACAAAATGAGGATAACAAAATTACCAGGGTTATAAGGTTCTTAAGGTAATATATATAAAACACATAAAAAACAGAGGGCAGTTACCTGGCACAAGTGAGCACCCCAGAAATGGTTTCTACTATAAAGGCTTAGTTTCCTTAGCATTTATTTCTTTTCCAAACATTTGGAAAGACTTGAAAATCTTCTTTTAACAAATTCAGGTGATCAAGCAGTTACAGTAGTTTTTTTTTCCTTTGACTGTAACTCTTACAATTTTCCAATGGCAACAAAAGCCAAAGTAAACAAATGGGATCTAATTAAACTCCAGAGCTTCTGTACAGCAAAGGAAACAAGCATTAGAGTGAATCGGCAACCCAAAGAATGGGAAAAATTTTTTGCAATCTATTCATCTGACAAAGGATTAATATCCAGAATCTACAAAGAACTAAAAGAGATTTGCAAGAAAAACACAACCAAACCCATTCCAAAGTGGGTGAAGGACATGAACAGACACTTTACAAAAGAAGACATTTTTCAACAAACATGAAAAAATGCTCATCATCACTGATCATCAGAGAAATGCAAACCAAAACCACATTGAGATACCATCTCACACCAGTTAGAATGGCAATCATTAAAAAATCTGGAGACAACAGATGCTGGAGAGGATGTGGAGAAGTGGGATTACTTTTACACTGTTGGTGGTAGTGTAAATTAGATCAACCACTGTGGAAGACAGTGTGATGATTCCTCAAGGATCCAGAAATAGAAATTCCATTTGTCCAGGCAATCACATTACTGAATATATACCCACAGGACTATAAATTGTTCTATTATAAAGACACATGCACATGCATGTTCATCGTGACACTGTTTACAATAGCAAAGACCTGGAACCAACCCAAATGCCCATCAATGACAGACTGGACAAAGAAAATGTGGCACATATACACCATGGAATACTATGCAGCCATAAAGAACAATGAGTTCGTGTCCTTTGTAGGGACATGGATGAACCTGGAAACCATCATTCTTGGCAAACTGACACAAGAACAGAAAATCAAACACCACATGTTCTCACTCATAGGCAGGTATTGAACAATGAGAACATTTGGATACAAAGAGGGGAACATCACACACTGGGATCTGAAGGGGGGGCTACTGGAAGGATAGTGGGAGGGATAACATGGGGAGAAAAGTCAGGTATAGGTGGGGGGGGATGGTGGCAACAAACCAGCTTGCCAAGAATGTAATTATAAAACAATCTTGCATGATCTGCACATGTACCCTGGAATCTAAAGTACAATAAAAAAGATAAAAATATATAATCATCTAAATAGATGCAGAAAATGTATTTTATAAAATTTAGCAACTCTCCTGATAAAAATCTTCAATGAATTAGGTATAGAAGAAACATACTTTAACATAGTAGAGAATCAGGTATTTGATAAACTGACAATCAATGTCATGCCTATTAGAAAAAAGTCAAATGCATTTCCTCTGAGAACTGGAATAAGACAAAGATGTCAATTTTCACTACTCTTATTAAAAATAGTACTGGAAGAAGACCTTGCCAGAGCAATCAGGCATGAGAAGAAAATAAAATGCATCCAAATTGGAAAAGAAGAAGTCAAATTACCCCTGATTTGGAATTCAGCTGAAGACCAAATCAAGAAGGTAGTCCCATTTACAATAGCTACAAAAAGGTAAAACACCTTTAAGGAGAACTACAAATCACTGCTGAAAAAAAAAATCCATAGATGATACAAACAAATGGAGAAATATCCCATGCTCATAGATTAAAGGAATCAATTTGGTAAAATGACCATATTGTCTAGTGCAATCTATAGATTCAATGCAATCCCTATAAAATTACTGATGTCACTTTTCACAGAATTAGGGAAAAAAGCCTAAAATTCATATGGAACCAAATATGATTTCTCACTCCTAAATAGCAAAATAAATCCTAAGCAAAAAGAACACAACTGGAGGCTTTACATTACCTGACTTCAAATTATAGTATAAGGCTATAACAATCAAAACAGTATGGTAATTGTACAAAAAACATACATAGATCAATTAAACAGAGTAGAGATCCCAGAAAAATAAATATGCTTACCTACAACCAAGTGACCTTTGACAAACTCATAAAAAATATGCAGAGGGAAAAGGATACCCTTTTCAATAAGTGGTGCTGGAAAAATTGAGAAGTCATATGCTATATGTGGAAGGATAAAACTAGACTTATACCTCTCATTATATACAAAAATTAACCCCAAAGAACCTAAATGTAAGACTTGAAACTATACAATTTCTAGAAGATAATCTAGGAAAATCTTCTGGACATGGGCCTAGGCAAAGAATATTACCAAATTCTCAAATACAAATGTAATAAAAACAAAATTACATGAATGGAACTTAAAGATATTAAACAAATTAAGAAAGAATCAATAGAGTAAACAGACAAATCACAGAATTGGGCAAAATATTTGCAAATTATATATCCATAAAAGATCTAATAACTAGATTCTGCAAGAACTCAAGCAAAAAAAAAAAAAAATCCTTAAAAAGTAGGCACTGCCCACCAATTCTCATAAGAAGACAAAAGTAGCTAACAAACATGAAAAAAATACTGAACCTCACTAATTGTTGAAGAAATGCAAATTAAAACTGCAAAGAAAAGCTAAGTCACACAAGTCAGAATAGCTATTATTTTAAAAGTCAGAAAATAACAGATGTTGGTGAGGTTGAAGAGAAAAGGGAAGAATTATATACTGTGGGTAGCAATGTAAATTAGTACAACTTTATGAAAAGCAATATGAAGATTTCTCAAAAAACTTAAAATATAAATCTAATTTGACCCAGCAATCCCACTACTGGGTATATACTCAAAGGGAAAAAATCATTATACTGAAATGATACCTGTACTTACATGTTTATCACACCACTATTTATGATAACAAAGATATATAATCAACCTAAATGTTCACTGACAGATGACTGGATATATGTATCACATTTTCTCATATATATATATGTGTGTATATATATATATATATATGAGAAATATATATGTGTGTGTGTATGTGTGTGCATATATATGTGTGTGTATGTGTATGTGTGTATATATACACACACACACACAAACACACACACATACACACATATATATGCACAGGCATATACCCCAAACACATGCACCATGAACTACTACTCTGCCACAAAAAAATGAAATTATGTATTTTGTAGCAACATGGATGAAACTGGAGGCCATTATCATAAGTGAAATAACTCAAACAGAAAGTCAAATACCATGCGTTCTCACTTATAAGTTGGAGATATAATGGGTATACATGAATATACAGAATAGAATAATACACATTTGAGACTATAAAAGATGGGATTGGAGGAGGGGGATAAGGATTGAAAAATTATCTGTTCAGTACAATGTTCAGCATTTGGATGATGAGTAGACTAATAGCCCAAACTTCACCACTACCCATTTATATGCATGTGATAAACTTGCAATTGTACCCCCAAATGTAGACAAATTTTAAAAATTAAAAAATAGAAAAATCTTAAATGGCAAAAAGTAGAGAATTGTGATATAATTATAATACTTAAAAATATAGACATGAAAAAATAGCCCTGTATATTATAGATTCAATGCTATTAGGTATAACTAGATTGACTGATAGATTAAAAATACATAACATATTGAGTAGTCTTCCACTGAGGCAAAAAAAAAAAAAATGGAAGAGAACTAAACAAGAAAAAGAAGACATTTAAGAAGTAATGAAGATGTATATGTCTTAAGCTGAAGGGTACAACTGAATCAATCTTTGCACAGTCCTCCACGTAGGATGACACTGTCAATATCATACTCAATAGGAAGTACCTGAATGTGACATATGCATGATACTTGTTTGTAATTTTGGGTGATTTTCCTTGAGGTATTTTTGATCTAGTAGTTTTTGTATGCAAATTTCTACTACAAAGTACAGAGCTAAGAAGAGGCTGATTTATCTTAAATACCATGGGCATTGGCAAGGTAATGCTTCAGAAGAAGAAGGGAGTCAAATCATGCAAGTGTTTTAAATCTATTTTGAAAATACTGGCCTTATTCCAACAACCCTGGGAAGTATTGGCATGATCATATTTACATTTTAGTAGATGCAAAGAGAAAGGTGAGAAGGCAGCAGTTGAGCTGAGAGATGAATGTGGATTTGATAAGGTTGAAGGCTGTGGAGACAGGGGAAAGTGGATGGATTTCAAAAACATTTTTAAGGTTTCTTTCACCCTCTCCTTATAATCATCAATTTTCTACAAATAGAATATTTAGACATTAATGTTCACAAGGTAATAATTAATATATGTTTAACAGAACATAGCCCAGGAATCACTTCCCTGTTCTTGGAACTATGACTATAGGTATTGAGAACATCAACTTTCTAACAAAACCTCTAAAGCTTCATTAACATGATGTAAATTGAACACCGTGGTATTGCCACATTCCAGTGTCACATCTTTAAGAGTTAAGTAAGGAAAGAGAATAAGAAGTTAGTTTCAATTTAAATGATTATTACTTAATTTATAAAGAATTTAGTGCTAAGAGATTTTTAGACATTAATAGAATATCATTATGTGGCTGAGTCACACAACATAAAACATGTTAATACAGAAAGCCATGAATTTTTTATGTAAGTACTTGGTCTCCTTTATGCTGAGGACAATGGGGAAGCAAAACTCAGAAACATTGAATCAACCACTTCATACATTCAAACAACCCTAATGAATTTCTATAATGGGCATTTTTTTACACACTAAATTATAGGAAGTTATATAAACCAGTGTCATTAAATGATCTGGTTCATCTGCCTAGGAAATTGCTCTGAGTCTGTTATTTAAACCTTCTGGATCTCTTAGGCCAGATTTCCTTTTTCCTTCAAAATACAATCATGCTCTAAATCAAATATTACAAACTATGGATACTTTTCTACAGGCAAGATATAGTATGGAGGGAAAAAGACCCTTACTCTAAATCTTCATCCATCAAAATGCTTCAGTTAATGTTGTCAATGAAAATCTTGATATATGAGAATGTGCAATAACACTGTTGCCAAGATTCAATTCAGGGCCTGTGAGGGTCAGGATTATGTGTCAAATTGTCTAAGTTGTAGTGCTGTTATTCAAGGAAACACTAATCAAGGTGTGGATGTAAAGGTATTTGTGGATATGATTCAAATCTGTACTTAGTTGACTCTAAGAATATTATTCTAAATAATCTTGGTAGGTCTAATTCAATCTTGAAATACAGTAAGAGCAGAACCAAGGCTTTTATGAGGATTTGATTCTGAGGATAGATGAATTTAAAGTCAAGCCCTTGCTTTAAAGTCCCAGCCTGCCCTGACAGTCTTACCTACAAATTTCAGTTGCCCTACAAATACAAGTTGCCTTGCCAGCCTTCACAAACATAGGCCAGTTTCTTGTAATAAGTCTCTTAACATGTATTTTTAAATGGTTCTGTTTCTGTGGTTGAACCATAGCTGATATAGGGATACTTTGTAAGTATCGGCTACTATCCTGCTGGTTTAAGGAGAAGGTTTGCAAGTCTCTTAACATTCTGACCCATCTAGGAAAGCATGAGACTGCCTCTTCTGTCCCACTCCAATGAGGCAAGTTTCTGGGACATGGGAATGGTGAAAGGAATATAAAAAATACTTTAAAAGTTATTAAACTAAAATACAGTCCTAGATTCTGATAATATATGCCCTACCTCCCCCTCCTCCAAATATTGAGGGTAACCATTTTTAATGTTATTTTCCACTACTACTACATTATTAAGTTATCCTCCAGTTTTTTTAGGTAGACAGTTTGGTAGCTACTTCATTATCCTTATGGGTGAGAAGTGGGAGAGACTGCAGATGGAAAATGAAAACAGCTTTAAAAGAATCAGAAATAACAATGAAAAATCTTATAGAAATATAATATGCCATGTCCTCTAGTTTACAGGTATAGTTCATTCACCTAGTTTATTCATCTAGAACACGGGGTCCTCCATAAGGCAGACAGCCTTCTAAGTTACCAATTTGTCCTCTCCTTTCCCCTGATTTCCAGTACTTTCTTTACCACTTTATTCTTCAACACCCAAACCCAAAGTACAAAGAAAGACAGGGATTTTCTCTTCTCAGTTCTAGGATTTTATCTGAGGCTGTACACCTTTCCTCAATGAATGACACATGAAATACCCAGCCCTGGACTGAGGATTCTCCAAGACAGACTTACATCAGTAAAACACAACAATGATAATCATCATCCAAGAGGTATATGAGTGGCTGTCAGGAAGTCTAGAGTAAAGTGGCTGTACACAGAGAACACCATTATGTATGTTAGAAAAACAGTTCGGGCTGCTCTTCTCCATTTCAACAGTTAGTAATGTTTCCTATAGCAGTCCAACTTCCCAAGTCCATATTATAAATAAAGGTCCTTGTGACTACCTGTTGTCCACACAGGTCAAACCAGAAATTTAAACAGAATAAAGATCATCTGCCTACAACTTTCTATTTGATGGTAACATTAGTATCTGCCAGTCAACCAGTATAGAGTGGTGTTCTGTATCATTTTTCTAGGTAGAGCACTCCGGGAGCTTCCTCTTGGCTCTGCCTATTACAACAGGTATTACTCCACAGCTAATGGAGGGAGGACAATGGAGATTCTGCATGATGTTGAGATATCAATTCCAAACACAGATGCAGATATTGGGATAATAAACATGTTGCTGATTTGAATACACACTTCAAAAACCATGCAAATATTTGGAAACACTGTTGTTTTGGCTGACTCCATAAGTATCCATAATACCAGGATTCTGCAGTAGCATTCTGAGTTTCAAGTTGTAGAAAATAGATTGGAAAATTTCCTAAAGTGAGCCCACCTGAGAGCACATTTGCCTTGCTAAATAGAAATAATGCCCTCTGAAGTGAGCTGTGAGGAAGAGTCACTGAATATATTTATGATGTTATTACTGGTTCTATAATACTTAATATTACTTTTTGTAGAGAATCAGAATATGAAATTTTGGTGCAACCCAACTTTTTGTTATGGTGAGTCAAAGCAGTCCAATTTTGTTTAGGGGACAGGTGTCATACAGATGAGGTAAAATTTCAGTCAACTTCTTAGGTACTATGGTCCTTGAGATCTTATTAAGTAGTCACAACTAATGTTCTTTATGGATGAAGCTATTCTGGTGTCTATGTGGGACCTCCCATACATGCAGATAATTATGCTACTTTACATTTGCTAAGTGATTGAGCCTCCCTTATGCCTGAAACAAAATCTTCCCATTTCTAATGAAATCATATTTTAAGTATCTCTAACTAGAATTTATAGCTTACAGAGAGAAGTGACCAAGGCATTTCCAAAGCATCTCAACACACTTCTCCACTATATTCCAAAATAAAAAAGTGTCTTCTAGTTGCTCTCAGGGGAAAAAATATGGGATATACGCATGTTGATCACCAGTAAATCATATTAACATATGCTCTAAACATTCCCATCACCAAGCATTTGATTGATACCTCTTGATTTTAAAGATTGATCCTCTAACCACATAAGAATTATCTATTCTTAATGAATTAGATTTTCTGTAATACATTCTGAGAATATCTACCAACCAAGATATTCTGGAGAACACTAAAATTTGTAAAATCACTGCTAATTTTACTGAAATATTTCTGGCATTCATCTTTAGTTAGCATAGCCTCTTTGCATCTAAACTATAAGCATCCAGTTAAATGCATAGTTAGAATTACTCCTTAAACATAATAGTAAATTATCTGAATATAAAATTAAATTCTTATTTTGCAAGAAAAATATATGAGTATCCATTTCTAGATATTTCCCTGATATCTGCTCATATAAATTGGAAAGGCCCTGCAATTATTTTAATGTATAAGAATTCTCTGTAAGAATCTGACTTTGTAACTGGAAATATAAAGCATGTTGAGTCCTAATTAATTTAAGAGAAATGAGGACTTGAGGTCTGTAACATGAGAAAAAAATGTACTCTCTTTTGTTAGAAACTTGCTAAGATAAAGAAATTGCAGCATCTCCCAGAAAGGAGGCAAGAATCTAATGTGATCAGAAAGAAGGTACTACTTTTTTTTAATGATCGCCATTCTAACTGGCATGAGATGGTCTCTCAATGTGGTTTTGATTTGCATCTCTCTAATGACCAGTGATGATGAGCAGTCTTTTATGTGTTTGTTGGCCTCATGTATGTCTTCTTTTGTAAAGTGTCTGTTCATATCCTTTGCCCATTTTTGAATGGGCTTGTTTGTTTTTTTCCTGTAAATCTGTTTGAGTTCTTTGTAAATTCTGGATATCAGCCCTTTGTCAGATGGGTAAACTGCAAAGATTTTTTCCCATTCTGTTGGTTGCTGATTCACTCTAGTGACTGTTTCTTTTGCCTTGTAAAAGCTGTGCAGTTTGATTAGGTCCCATTTGTCTATTTTGGCTTTTGTTGCTGATGCTTTTGGTGTTTTGGTCCTGAAGTCCTTGCCTACTCCTATGTCCTGAATGGTTTTTTCTAGATTTTCTTCTAGGGTTTTTTTGGTGCCAGGTCTTATGTTTAAGTCTTTAATCCATCTGGAGTTAATTTTAGTGTAAGGTGTCAGGAAGGGGTCCAGTTTCTGCTTTCTGCACATGGCTAACCAGTTTTCCCAACACCATTTATTAAACAGGGAATCCTTTCCCCATTGCTTGTTTTTGTTTGGTTTAATCAAAGATTTTATGGTTGTAGATATGTTGCATTGTCTCCAATGCCTCTGTTCTGTTCCATTGGTCTATATCTCTGTTTTGGTACCAGTACCATGCTGTTTTGATTACTGTAGCCTTGTAGTATAGTTTAAAGTCTGGTAGTGTGGTGCCTCCCACTGTGTTCTTTTTGCTTAGAATTGACTTGGCTATGCGGGCTCTCTTTTGGTTCCATATGAAGTTCATGGTGTTTTTTTCCAGTTCTGTGAAGAAATTCAATGGTAGCTTGATGGGCAATCATTAAAAAATCTGGAGACAGCAGATGCTGAAGAGGATGTGGAGAAAAAGGAACACTCTTACACTGTTGGTGGGAGTGTAAATTAGTTCAACCATTGTGGAAGACAGTGTGGCGATTCCTCAAGGACCTAGAAATAGAAATTCCATTTGACCCAGCAATCCCATTACTGGGTATATATCCAAAATTGTTCTACTATAAGGACACATGCACACTAATGTTCACTGCAGCACTGTTTACAATAGCAAAGACCTGGAACCAATCCAAATGCCCATTGATGATAGACTGGACTGGGAAAATGTGGCACATATACACCATGGAATATTATGCAGCAATCAAAAGTGATGAATTTGTGTCCTTTGTAAGGACATGGATGAATCTGGAGAACATTATTCTCAGCAAACTGACACAAGAACAGAAAATGAAATACCACATATTCTCATTCATAGGTGGGTGAGGAAAAATGAGAACACATGGACACAGGGAAGGGGGTACTACACACTGGGGTCTATTAGGGGGAATAGGGGAGGGACAGCAGGGGGGGAGATGGGGAAGGATAGCCTGGGGAGAAATGCCAAATGTGGGTTAAGGGGAGGAAGGCAGCAAAACACACTGCCATGTGTGTACCTATGCAACTATCTTGCACGTTCTGCACATGTACCCCAAAACCTAAAATGCAATAAAAATAAAAATTAAAATTAAAAAAATAAATCAATCAATCAAAAAGAAAGAAGGTATTACTTCATTCAGTAATGGATGCTCATACTGGTTACAAAGTCAGGGAAATGAAAGTCCTTCAAATCTTTATTTCTGTCATAATTCTCAATGATCCACTCATTTATGATTAGCATCATATTGTCACTTTAAATATTTATTAATCTGACACTGAAATTTGAAATCATAGAGAATCAACCTGTATTTTCAACATAATAACCAGATAAGAGGTGTTTTTCCATCTTTTTTTTCTTGTACAGTCATGGATAATTTTTCAGTTTTAATCTTGGCTATAAATTGAAAATTTAGGCTCTTGTATTTGTCATTTTATCTACCTTGTTTAATGCTATTAAAAACAGGATTCTGCTCCACAGTTTTTGAATTCTTCATGCCCTCATTCTGTTCTAAGGTCAAAAGTTACTTAAACCCTGAAAGTGATACTTTCATCAGGCATTTTATTCTAGCTGAGTAGAGGTGACAGCTTAATTAGATATTTTATTCCTACAAGCCATGAGATGTTGCATATGCTTGTCCCTGCTCTATCAAAATTTTTAATTGATTAATGCTTAAATGAGGCCAGTAAACCCTAAATCTTCCTTACGCACTGATATGATATGTATCTGTGTGCCCAACCAAATCTCATGTTTTTGTTTTACCAATAATAATTTATGTCAATTTCAAGTTGAATAAGTTTACCTTATCTGTGAGTAAACTTTGTTGACTCATTAGAAGATACAAAAAATGATTGACAATGATTTTTAGTTTCATGGAATTTGACATCTTAACACTCTGGGAAAAAAATACTGTAACCAGCCTAAAATATGACTTCATTACCTACTAAATTTGGCAGTTTAATTATTTTGCAAACTACTCTTTCACCCTCCTTTCCAGACCACTGGCAGTGAAGTTGAGGAACCAGGGTTGAAAGAAGAAAGAGATATTTAATATTTGCTTCTTCTTTCATAAAAATGTAGGAATAATAAAATCAGAAGAGCAAGCAGTTCCAAAATCCAGGTAGGAAGGTAAAAACTATTAAGTCAAATGTAGAAGAGTAAAACTGTGGCTAAAATTTAAAGCAGATCTCAAAACAAAAATCAGAATCCAAAATTTGAAAGGGAGGGAGGTCAGAATCATTGAAATATATTGAGTGAAAATAAAAACAGTCCCAGACCATTTTCTAAACAGGTGTCATATGCTTGGCATTTACAAAGAACATTGATAAACTAGTCTAAAGTAAAGGTCTTGAGATAAGAAAAATTAAGATAATTTTCTGCTTAAAACATAAAAATCAAAACAATATTGTTTCTGCCTCTAAACTTTTTATGGTCATATTTATCTCTGAAACACCGTGATGCAGCCAAAGCTCTTGGTTAAAAGTTATTATCATTATCATCATCCATTTTCTTTAAACTACAGCAGAAATCTCAGCTTGAACCTCTGGTGGGCTGGACTGGCAAGCTGGCTGAGTAAACTGGCCAAAAATTTATTTTCATGCAATATCAGTGGGTCTCCTGAGAATAGAATCAATCAGACAAAAGAAAGTCTCAGTAAGTTTGACCAAGGAATAAAGTCTATCCTCCACGTGAAGCTAAAAACAGCCCGATGGTTCTCAAGAGAGTTATCTGACAAAATGCAGGGAAGTAGGAATGCAGAAGCAGAAATGAAGTGAAAACAAAAATCAAACTGAAGTTTTCCAATACTTTAATATTTACTGTGGAACAAATAGTGCTTATTGATTAGCTCTCTAACTGAAGTGAAAGAAATTATGAGAAAAGAATTTTTGCCTACCTCATACTGGGCCACAGTTCAACTTTAGCATTTTGAAAGTTTCACAGCTTGTGGTGTAGCAGGCGAGAAAGGTGATAGGAAGACATGTAGATTTCAAATGGGTCCCCAGGGGAAGATAGGAAAGCAGCAGCTGCAACGTGCAAGACATAATATGCTTCCATGTACATGGAAGACATCCTCCAAGGTCTTCATAAATATTTGACATTCTACAAGAGCCACATAGGGAAATAACCAGTGGAATTTGCATTTTTATATTTACTGTAGCTTTGTTTTTACCCATGACTTCTTTACATGACCTCTAAAATTATTAGAATTTAAAATATCCAGGAAACAAGGCATTGTGAACTTTTTTGTGAATGGGTGTGTTTTCAAATAAGGATTGACTTAAGAGAAGTTGAGAGTAGCATGTTAAATATGTGCCATTAATTGGCATAGTTAAGACTTATACTTGATGCTAAAATTAATTACATGTCACACTTTAATTAAAATTAGATTTCTAAAAAATTCAATTCAAAATAAATTTTAAAAACGATTCCAAAATTAAACAGAGTGACCTTTATTCAACAATTATCAGCAGCATTTTTCTCAGGTAACCCTTAAACTAAAAATACCAATTGATTCTAGGTCACATTTTTTATTCTAGGAATTCTCATCGGTGTCTTGATAAGAATCTTTACCTTCTCTTGCCCTCATTCTGCCATTTCCCTTTCACTCTGTCCTTTCTCTGAAATTAAACACTTTTTCAAAGCTGCTTAACTCCTCATATGACTTGCTGGACTCCAGACCTTGGACCTTCATAACTAATGCTAACTCCACTTTTCTGCTTTTTCTCCTATTCACCTTATTCTCCTTCACCTGCTTTTCATAAACCTTCTTGCTCTTCTTTCTCTTTTCTATCCTGTTTTTTCTACCATATATGAGTATACCAGTGTCTTTCCTAAGTAATTCCCAAGTAATATGCCCAAATAGTCACATTTTCTAACTCAACCATAAAACTGGGTATAAAGATATGTAGGGAAAGCCTTTTACAGGTAAGAGAAATTATAGTAATTATATGGGATCAAGGTTCTACAATTCATTTTTCCTTTTAATATTTTACATGAATATTTAAAAGAATAAATGATAAATGAATAAAAATTATCTAAATATTTAGGTTTATATTTCTGTTCTTGGATGTTATTAAGCCTTTTTTGGAGTAAATTCTCATTATGACTGGTTTCTAATTTTCTCAAAAAGGAAAATATTTTGTTATTTCATATGAATGGACATCACTGGCTTATCCCAGTAGTTTGTGATGCATATTGAACACATGCAGTTCTGATGCCCACCTCCATGGGTTGTTGCAGGCATTGAAATGGAAACTATTGTTAAGTTCATATTACAATTCCTGGCATGCAGCTAACATTAAAAAATGGTAACTTTTCCTTCATATTACTGGTTAAAGTTTTAAAATTCTTTTATAATGTGAAACTGATGCTTAGAGAAATTAGAGACTTAGAAGACTTCCTCACAGCCAAAAAACTACTAAAAGCAGAGATGCCATTTAAAACCAGATGTATCCAACCCTACAGCCAGTGTTCTTAATGGCTATAGACATGCTCTGATTTATCTACTCAATATTTTCTTTCCTCTGGGCTGCACTCTAGTCTTACTTATCCTTGTAATGGCTGGAACACCTCTCAAGTGATATAGTGGGAAACTGAGAGAAAAGATGAATCAATAGAGGTCACTTACCCTATTATGATTCTACTTATAAGTCACTTATTGATGCTAATTAAATATTCACCTTGCACATAGTAGAAAAATGGGTGTACCTGAGTGATTCATTTTCCTCAGTTATGGGGTTGAAACTGGGGTAGAGAATGGCATAACTACACCTCTCTTTAGAGGTTACGTTGTATGACTAGCATTTGGCATATGGAAAGTATGTATTAATATCTTCATTATTAAATGAAGAATGATCATATGCATTAGGTATTATGAGTAGACTAATTCTCAATAATTCTGTTTGGGAAGAATGACATGAGCCTTGAATATAAAGCTGAGAAATTTGAACTTTGTAACATAATCCAAAAAAGTGCTACCAGGTGCAGTGGCTCACATCTTTAATCCAAGCACTTTGGGAGGCCAAGCCAGGTGAATCATCTGAGACCAGGATTTTTAGACCAGCCTGGGCAACATGGCAAAACCCCATCTCTACAAAAAGTACAAAAATCATCAGGGCATGGTGGCTGACATGGGAGGGTGGCTTGAGCCCAGGAGCTGGAGACTGCCATGAGCTGAGATTGCACCACTGCACTCCAGCCTGAGCAACAGAGCCAGACACTGTGTAAAAAATAGTTATTAAAATTTCTGGTGGGTCAGAAAATTTCTCTTGATACAAGCTAGCATACAAAATGAAAATTAATTTGAAATGCCCCTCAACTGTTTTTAATCTATACTACTTTTATATAAAACTGATCTCTGCCAAGAGGCTGAGTATTAGTGAAATATATATAAGATTCAAAAGTCATATTTCTAACTCAGTATTAATATTTGGAAAACTGAGATGAGAAGTTGGCAAGGTGATGATTTTTTTTCATCAACATCCTTATAAAAAGTTTTTGTAGGCTTAGCTATATCAAAAGTTATGTTATTTTTCTAGAACAAATGTGGCCTTAAATTCATTTAGATTGACTCACTTTCATAGCTTTTCACCAGAAATGAAAATGCTTTCTTTTCTAGAGCAGAGATTTTGTCAGTTTGCTTTATGTTACTGATTTGTCCATAAACCCACTCTCTGAATTTTCACCCCCTGATAATAGGTGGACAGAATGCTGCTTTTATAGTCATTTCCTCTCAGATAATATGTTTTGTACTGGATTAGCAGATCTTTACTTGAAGGAGCAGGAGAGGATAGAGAAAAGACATGCTCATTTTTAACAGATAGTATTGGCAGCTCTTAAAGTACTTATGATACACGTTAAGTATTGTACCCAAATGGTTACATATTAAATATACAGAGAAGTGGAGTCCATGGATTAGGAGTCAAAACCTGACTTTGTCAGTTAATAACTATTCCCAAGTACCCAGCATGCAAAAACGTTTCCTGTATATGCTATGAAAATTTTCAAATTAGCAAACAAGTTACAGGAGGACACTGTGCAATGGAAGGGAAATGGCAATGTCACAAATGCTAACAGAAAATCAATGGCTGAAAGCTCTAAATACATAATCAATTCCCATGTTTATGTCTTGCTACTCCTCTCTTGCAATCTGCTTTCATTCCTGCTGTAATATGTAAAATTTCCTCTTTATATACTGTATTAGAATTCTCTAGAGGGATAGGACTAATAGGATGGATGTATATATGAGAGTGCTGACTCACAATCACAAGTTGAAGTCCCATAATAGGTCATCTGCAAGCTGAGGAGCATGGAAGCCAGTCTGAATGCCAAAACCTCAAAGACATGGAAGCTGACAGCCTTTAGTCTGTGGCCAAAGGCCAGAGAGCCCCTGGGAAACCACTGCTGTAAGTCCAAGAGTCTAAAAGCTGAAGCACTTGAAGTCCAATGTTCAAGTGCAGGAAGCATCCAGCAGGGGAGAAAGATGAAGGTCAGAAGATTCAGACAGTCTAGTCCATCCACATTCCTCTGCCTGTTTTTATCCTAGTCATGTAAAATTTCTTCTTTATATATTGTGTTAGTCAGGTGGCAGTTGATTAGATGGTGCCCACCCAGATTGAGGGTAGGTTGTCTTCTCCCAGTTCACTGACTCCAATGATAATCTCCTTTGCCGATACCCTTATAGACACCCAAGAACAAGGCTTTCTGCCCTTCAATCAAGTTGATACTGTATATTAGCCATTACATATGCCTTCTCATACTCCCACAATACTGCATTACTTATGACTGTAAATAATTTATCTTTTATTCACATCCCTAACCCACAGAGTAGATCTCCCATAGGGACTCTCCCATTATCATTCCCTTGACTGTAGTTGTCCCTCCTCTGACTTAACTCCACTGCCACCCTATGTAACTCCAACAAAATTCTTGTCATACAGACTCAAAACTATTATTCTTTCCCATTACACCATAAACCCAATGAGTTTGGGACCAAAGTATTTCCTAGTTCAGCTGCTAGCATAGCTTCTGGCATGGAATATGAGCTTAAAGACTTTTTAAAATATGTTGAACTTGGAAATTACATGGAATTGACAGTCAAAATGCTCACGCCTAAGCTACACAAGTAATCTTAAGACAGTAGACAAGTCATATACTTTGTACAAATCTGTAAGAATCAACATCTAGTATATAGATTTATAGTATTATATAACATGAGAAAGTGCTTTGTTAACTGTAAATTATCAGGGTATTTTAAATATTATTATTTTAACTTCTAATGAAAAGATTATTTGAATTCATGCTTTATTGATTGTACAACAGATATTGAGTGCACATCCCAGAAAGTTAAAAATGGTATTTGGGAATAATGTATAAAATTAGAGAAAAGGAATAGATGTACTCTTCAGACATGGAATATGAAATTAGGTAAAATTATGAATTCTTAAAATGAAAGTAGAAAAACAAAAATAGAGATCTCAACATAATTTTGTTTCAGAAACTTACACTGGAAACAAATAAAGTTTCAGAAAACTCTTAGAAAAAACTCAAAAACTAAATCACAGGTAAAAAAAATATTTGTTAAGACTTCTAGAACAATGAGGTTTTAAAAGTTTAAGAGAGAAAAGGCTGCTAAATTTGGTCAGGAGAAATTCCTATCATAGATATATTTAATAAGATCTGTTTAAGAGCTGCCATTTTACATTGAAATAGCATTTAATTTACAGCTGCCAAACAATTAGCCAATCCTTTTATTGGATTAATCTGAAATAAAGTATCTAAGAAATAAGAATTATTAAATAATACCTCATAAATATGACAGTTACAGATAGTGTAGAATCAGATCCACACCTCCTGGTCTTTTGCCATTTTCCATCTCATTACTTTGGTTCAGTTATGAGGTTATATTTTAAACTAAGCTACTAAATTGCATACACTTTACAGTCTGTTTTCCCAATCTATTTTGACCACATAAGGCAAAAGTCACAGCTATCCAATTAATTCCCCTAATTAATAAACTTTATTTTCCCTTCAGCTGCTGATGGCAGGCTCCATGCTGTTCATCTACCTGTCTGTCTTAAGCCTTCCCTCCAACCTACTTGCATGGAGCCTTGATGGTTTTGGGCAACATGCCAAGATTTTCACAGCTTTTACAAACACATTAAAAGCACATTAAAACCCCTTCTGCAAATCTGTCCATATATACCACTGTGTCACAGTTGCATATCTGCTTAACTTCTTATCCATACCTTTATTGCTTCTCAATTAAGCTACTCAGTTCACTTTTGTAATAGCTTCTCAGGGTTCACATTTTCACATTCCATGATGTACCACATGAAGTTGATCTCAGAGGCTAGGAAGCCCACACTTATACATACAACTGCCATTCCCTCTTTCTCTAGTGATTCTATTCACTATTCTCTTCACTAAAGCATTTGTTCCTAACATCTTCTTGTTTCTAAATGTGAGAGGGACTTCTGTTTTCCTGATGGAAATCTGCATTCTGTGATTCCCTCTCACTCAATCCTAGCCCTCCACAATTTATCTGATGTTGGTAAAAGGAACGCCTCTCCTGTAACTCCTGTTGTCTGGAATAGTCTTTCTTATTATTCTCCATCTCATTAGTTCTCATTTCCAAGCTCAACTGAAAGCAGAATATTTCTCTAATGTCTTTTATTTTTCTCTTTCTCTCCTTCACTTTCATACAATTATAGAGATAGATATCATCAATCCACTGAAAACAGTCATTTAATGTGAATCTCAAAGGACTAATAATAACACATCCATCATAGATCAAAGTGGTATATATTGTCTGTTTCCATGTTAGACTGGCTCCTAAAGATCATTCTTTCAAATGGAATTGTTACTACTTGGTTTGGAAATATTTGATGTGCACAAATATTTCAGAACTTTCTTATATAAAAAGTCTCTCCCTAATTTCTATATCTATGACATAGTTAGCATAGCTGAAATTTCACATCAGGCAATCTTAGCATTGAAATAAAGTATATTCATTGCCAAGATTATAGTTCATCATATGGTAAATGCAGGATAATGTTATAATTCCCTGGACTTTAATACTGTGTTGATACTTACATCTTTACAATTTATAAGACAGAGGACATATATGTTACATTATATATATACACACATGTGTGTGTGTGTGTATGCTACAATTAAATAGTGTTGAAACACAGTTTAGTTATCTCTACTATCTGTGAGGAATTGGTTTCAGGTCCCTCCCTTCTCTCTCAGCCCCTGCAGATACCCAAATTGCAGAGGTTCAAGTCTAACAGTCAAGTACTATATTCAAGTACATAGTATTTGCGTATAACCTAGGTAATCCTCCTGTATCCTATAAATTCATCTCTAGGTTACTTACCAAATCAATGCAATGTCTATACATAACTTTATTCTTGTGGATTCAACAGATTACCCCATGTACAGCAAATTTAAGTTTTGCTTTTTGGAACTTTGTGGAATTTTTTTCTGAGTATTTTCTATGTATTGTTGGTTGAACCCACAAATGTGGAACTCATGGATATAAAAGTCTGATTTTATAGAGGAAAATATAATCATACAACTATAATATTATTGGGCACTCATTTGGCAACAAACTCATTGCACAATACTTTAAAATACATTATCTCATGTTGTTTATGATATACTTACTACTTTCACTCTCATTTTTCTAAAAGATAAAGGTTTTGAAAGTCTAAGCAGCTTGCTCAAATTTGTACTGCTGAGACCCAGCTTGATACATAAACTTATGTCTTCTGACTCTATATTCTAAGTTCTTATTGCAAATTCATCTAATAAAGCTTCATGAGATAATTTTAACTTGGATTAATGTAACTATGACACATAGAGATAGTCAAATGTCCTTCCCAAATTAATGAGCAAAATGAGTGTCTCCTTAAGGAGAAAGGGAGAGGCCAAAGATAGGCATCACAAGACTTCAAAGAGAAGGTTCCTTACATTTTTCAGAAATAGAACAATTTTCAACAAAAATAATGGGGAAAGGACATCATATTTAGTAAATGGTATTAAGAAAACTAGATAGCCACATGAGGAAAAATGAAACTGGACTTCTACCTCTCACCTTATACAAAAATTAACTCAAGATGAATTCAAACTTTTAAGACCTATCATAGAAGAAAACCTAGGAGTAACTCTTTGGGACATTGGCTTAGAAAAAAAAATTGCAATTAAAACTTCAAAAGCAAATGCAACAAAACAAAATTAGACAAATGAGAGTCAACTAAACTACAGAGCTTGTGCATATTGAAAGAAACAGAGTAAAAAGTCTACCATACAGAATGCAAGAACATCATTGCAAACTTTGCATCTGACAAAGGTCTAACACCCAGAATCCATGAGGAACTTAATTCAACAAGAATGAAACAAAGTGGTCAATGGACAATCAAAAAGTGGCCAACAGACATGAATAGATACTTCTCAAAAGATGACATAGAAGCAGCCAACACACATGAAAAAAATGCTCCACATTGCTAATCAAAGCAATACAAACTGAAATCACAGTCAGACATATTTCAAACCTTTCAGAATGGCTATTATTTAAAAATAAAAAGAAAATACCAACGGACAGCAAAAATACAGAGAAAAGGGAATGCTTATACACATCAGTCAGAATGTAAATTAGATCAACCCCTGTGTAACACAGCATGGAGATTTCTCAAAGAACTAAAAATATAACTACCATTCTACTGAATGATCCTACTACTGGGTGTCCACCCAAAGGAAAAGAAAGCATTTTTTCAAAAAGTCATCTGCCCCTGTGATGTTTATCATATCACTATTTATAATACCCAAATCATGGAAACAACCTAAGCATTCATCAACAGTGGATTAGATAAAGAAAATGCGGTCTATCTCTAGACACACCATGGAATAGTACACAACCTTTAAAAGAAATGAAATCATTCTTTACAACCAAATGGATGCAACTAGAGACCATTATCCTAAATAAAAAAGAAACAAAGAGAAAATCAGGTATCGCATATTCTCACAAGTGGGAGCTCAAGAATGAGTACACATGGATGTAAAAATAGAAACAATAGACAATGTGGACTCAAAAAGGTGGAGGCAGGGAAGCAGGGAGAGGGCCAAAGACTGAAAAATTATGTATTGGGTACTGTGTTCACTATTTGGGCAATGTGTTCATCAGAAGCCCAAACTCCACCATTATTCAATATACCCATGTAACAAACCTGTATATGTCTTCTGAAACTATAATAAACAAACAACAATTAGCTCAATTCTACAAAATATAAAGATAAAAATATAGAGATTAAGTGGGAGTTGAACAAGGAGAACATATGGACACAGGAGGGGAACATCACACACTGAGGCCTGTCAGGGGTGGTGGCAAGAAGAGGGACAGCAGTAGGACAAATATCTAATGCACGTGGGGCTTAAAACCTAGGTGATAGGTTGATGGTGCAGCAAACCACTATGGCACATGTATACCTATGTAACAGACCTGCACACTTGGCACATATATTCCAGAACTTCAAGTAAAATTAAACAAATAAAACATTCCTACCCAAGAAAATATGGAGTCCTTTGTTTCTGTGGAAAATATAAAAATAAGGGACATTTTAAACTAAAGTTCAATATACTATGCTAAGCACCATTCTGAGCACAACATTAACACAGGGTAAATAATATACTATTGATTGATGAGCAGATTAACAGATTGACAAAGAGAAAACAAAGTAGCTCTTTTGCTAGCAAAAAAAATATTGGAAATGAGCTGGGGCACATAATTTACAATAATTCCAAATAAAATAAGTTTAAATGTAGCATTTTATGGCTTATGAGGAAATATAGAGCAAATTGAGTAATTATCTGCATTTCTGGAGGGGAAACTGAAGCAGAGAAGTGACTTCCCTCAGTGAGTCAGTGACAGTCTGCGATGTGAGATCTGGTCATTTGATGCAAAAGAAGCATAATAGCAATACCGTAATATGTGTGGAGATTACTATCTCTCACAGAGAGTTATGACTCATCATTTCACTACAGCCAGTTCATGCTCCACAAGGGCCTAGGCAGAACTATGCCCAACACAAAACCGTCTACCATAAACTGATCCTTTGGAATAGTGGTTGACCAAGTCTCATCCTGAAACATTCTAGATCATGCCCCCTTGGCTCTTTTCTAACAACCTGAGAACCAGTTGGCTCCCTGAGGATGAGAGATGTGAAATTACAAAACACATTCATAACTAGGGAGACTTGAAAATCTCAGTAAGAAACAACTTTCCACTGCTCCCTCCTCTTATCATGTGCCTTTTCTTTTTAATTTTAGAGAAAGAATCTGGCTTTCCAGATTCTGTGGCTTACAATGCTAATAGTTATAAAGGAAAGGTTATAAAAATGAGACTTAATATGGAAACAAAGCCTGGGAGAATAAAACTGAGGCTAGAGCCAGGTCTTGTACTCCTGAATGTCACTCCCCAGTCCATTTCCTTGTATTTTGCCCTTTGCATTTTGGTCCTAACCACTGATCACAGGACACACTGCATTCAGTCGAGACACAGCAATTACCCTTTATGAGACTCACATTCAGTTATTCAAATCTTAATGTTCTGGTCACCTTTGGAGATCTTTTCATTATAGGCACACAGTATCCAAGCAAGAGAATAAGGAATTTCTTCTATCTAAAATGCTGTGCTAAAGGTTTCAACTTCAGAGACCTGCAAACTGTGGTTTAAATAATACTTGCTAAGGGTTAGCTCTTATAGGCATCTGAACCCTCATTTCCATCTGGGGGTTCATGCCATTCCTATTGAGACCTTTTCATTAAATCAATGACTTTTCCCTATGACTTTGATACAGACAGTTTCTTGTTACCCTCACCTGAAGTCTCCAGATCTATTAATCACTTTAATTTGCTAACTAGGATAGAGTAAAGGATGAGTGTTTTGAGGGCTACTGATTTGCAGTGATTATCTAGTACAGGCTAAAACAAAACCTTTTAGTCTTTTTTTCCCAAACATTATTCCACTGTACTATAGAATATGCTATAGGGAACAATCTCTGCTGGCAGGCAATGAATGAGATGACCTTAATGGAGATCTCTTACACCTAATATCTATGACTCTTTAATTCAGTGATCCTTCAGGCATGAGAAGAGCTCTCCATCATTACCCCTAATTTGTCTAACTATCAACATTACTTCAAAAAAGCATCCCAAGATATGTTCCACTTTTCTGTCTTGCTTGAACTTCTGTTTCATGTCACTGGCTGCCTCTGTTGATGTAGGATTTCAGCTCTGCCAAAATCACTCTCTGGTGTTCCTCCAGATTGTTACTGATATACTTGATAAAATGTCTCTTTCCATGACAGATGTGAAAGCATTCATCTCACATTTTATGACAGGTACATTTCTAGCATCACTCATTGCTGCATATTTATATAGGTTAATATTCCAGAGACAGAAACCAAGCAGTTTACATGTATAATTTATGCATAATCATTTGCTTCTCCTGTTGTTTGAAATTTGAGATACTGTCTTCTGAATGTTTTTAATCTTGAATAAGCAGAGCTCTAGGCAAAACATACCCTGATGCTGTCTTCTCTGAATCAACAGTGGAGACTTGCCAGAGAAGTGATTTTAGATAAAATGAAAAGATTTAAAGAAACAAGGAAATAATAGACTCATACAGTATTCCTCTGACTAGTGGAGTGTAGGTGGTATTAATGATATCTAGAATTTTACATGTGGAGTTTACAAACTATACATGTGCATTTAGGGACTTGGCTGAGTTTATTTTTTAAAATTAGTTTTTCTTTCCATGGCAACTGGCTTCAGGAGTAGTCACGTGACTTCAAGGTATAATCCACTTCAAAATGAGTAGATGGACTTTAAATAAAACTGTGTACAAATACAGGGAAAAATGCATATATTACAAAATGTTTATAAAAATTCTCTGAGCAGGGCATTTCCAGACTAGCTTACAGAACCTTTCTTGAGGATGTTATGTTTTTCAGGGATATGTAAGCAACAAGTACTGACTTTTTCTCCAATCCTTCATCTTATTAATGTGCTGCCTGAATAAAAGATATGGCCACTGATCCAGTAGGAAATGTCCATCTGGTTTCCATCACCAGTTGATATGTTTAGAATGGCATGATTCCATTAATTCTCTGCCTTGTTTATTCCCATTCAAGGGCTCAGGATCACTCTCAAGTAACTAGTATACTCAGAAAAGGAATTTCAGTTTTCTCTTATATATTACATTATGGAAGGAACACACTCGCTCAGTGTAAGAAGCATTTTGGTATAAATTAAAAGTATATAAGTAGAGACATTGATATAGGTTCAGATGTTGATGTAAGCAGAGGCAGAGATGGCTTTAGAAGTGGATTTACTTCTTATGAAGTCCTCTTTTCTTTCCTATAAATTCTGTGACTTCAGTTAATTGATCTTAATATATGTCCTCCTGGTAAAAAGGGAACTATAAATGACCCCACCTAATAGGATTCTCCTCAGTAATAGATTCATGAAAGTGGGAGCACTGGCAAAGAGTAACATCCATAAATGTTAATTATTGTTAAATAATACACACTACTGGAAAATGTAATGTTAGAACTAAACTTTTCATTTTTCTTCTTCTGAAAACCTTAATACAGATACATGTTCTCCTCCCCCACCCACCTCTCAATATACATAAATACACCAATTCCAATCAATCTAGCATTTGTAAGCTACTTTTCCACTCATAGTCCTCACCACCAAACCATTACCACCACCAATGCATCATAGGCACCACTAAGTACCTTGCTTATGTGTACATCTGAAATGCTTTCCTCTCTTTACTGATTATTTAGCTGGCTAATTCTTATTATTTTCTGTGATTTACCTTAGGTTTGACCTCCTTTAAAGAACCTTCATATCATCTTGCCCTGCATGAAATGCATTAGAAGCCTTCCCTCTGTTCTTTCATAATATTTTAAAAGGATATTATCATTTACAAAATGGAATTCCAATGACTTGTTCATATGTCCATCTTCAAGTGGTCTGTCAAGTAAGCATGCACTTATGTGAGTCTTTCCAGAGGATATCATTAATCTCTGAGTAAATAGTTGAGAAAACTAATCAAACAGATGTAAGTCCATGTTTTTATTTGTAAATAAATGTTTTGCCAAAAAATTACACACAAAGAACAATGTCTCAAGAGACATGCAATAATCAACATCCACAAACTAATACTTACATATATTTTTGTTTAGAGATTTGAATAAATGAACTACAATTTAAGGAGAATATTGCATTTCTTTTGAGATAACCCCTTAAATTTTACATTCTGTATCAAGGCAATCATTTGGAGTAATAAATAAAGTTTCAAGGCTTACACCTAAAAGGGAATGCATATTCTTTATAGTCAAATAAGATCCTGCTAGCAAATAAAGCAGGAAGAAGGTTCAGATTTAAAACTGCCACATTTAAAACCACTTTACTAAAATTAATCCATAGTGATGATATGGAAGAAAACCACAAGAGTCTTGAGAAAATTAACTAGCTACTGTCTGGCTGATACTAGAAATAGAAAATATTACAAGGTAAATATAAAAAGGATGACACGAAAAAATAAAAATGATACCATGAAGTATTATGAATAAGAATGACTGATACTCATTAGAAACAAATCTGCAAATAGACTATTAGGAATATTAAAAATAAAAACAAAGAGGTAAATATGATGCCACTGAAGAAACAAGCAAAATTCAAGTAAGTAAAAGATAAATAAGAAATCAATGAATAAAGTAATAAACTTTGAAAAGGGAAAGAATGCACTAAATTATTATCCATAAAGATACCACAATAGGATCACTGCAAGTAAGAGTTCAAAAACCATGACTATGTAAAAGAGACTTGTAAAAAATATATAATTTCTAAGAGGCCACAATATACATTAAGTTAAAAATATAAAAATGTTTTAGTATTTATAATTTAACATAGACATAGACAATAAAAGTTATGGGTAAGAGAAACAAAAGACAACAATAACATCCCTACTTATATATGCTCACTATGTTTTCAGGATACCTATTTTAACTTTCCAAATTCTAACAATTATGTAGAATTTCATACAATAAAATTTAATATAGCATGTTTGAATCACTTCAAAGCTTAATGAGGATTTAATTGATAAAATTTTACCATCTGATCATAAATTAAGCAAATGTGACTACAATGACATTTTTTATTCTGAACTTAATGGTTATTTGTTAATAATCACTGCACTCCTTGGGAATGTTAACATTGTAAACTTGACAAATTAACAAGAGAGTTCTAGGTTGACTCTTTTAAATATTAAGTTTATGAGTTGCTAAAAACTTCTAATAAGGACACAGAACTTATAGTTTACCCTTTGCTTTGTGTCACAAGACTTTCTAAACTGAGGCAGATATGAGCACTAGTTATCATGCTCCAAGCACCCTGCTTCCTGCACTTACCATCTCCTGCACTGCCTATTTTTCCTAGCAAAGGATTTAACAATCAATTGAATATGTTTAATTTTGGAAGTTTTAAAGGTGTAATAATATTGTGCAAAATAGAAAGAACTGAATATAGTACACCAAGGATGAAAATATCATCTTCTGCATGGCCTATATTTTCTAGCAAAGGATTTAATAGTCAATTGTATATGTTTAATTGTGGAAGTCATAAAGCTATAATAATTTATATTGTGTAAAATAGCAAAGAAGTGGAATTCAGTACATCAAGGATGGATAATGTTTGTGCTCCTCATTCTCCTGTGACTGGGGTAGAATTTAGTAGTCTATTTGTAAACTTTTTTTTCCCTGAGTCTCAAAATTCCTCTCAATGCCCAGTTCTAGGCAGCCATTACCAATTGCTAAGAGTTAGCATATGGGTGAAAACTGATTTGACATCTCTAATTAGAATATCAAGTGCTGGCATATAAATTACAGATCAAGAGATCACAGGTATCTGGATAAGTAATATAATTCAGTTACAAAAGAAATTGTTATGCAGGGTTAATGTGAAATCTGAGAACTATGTAAAGCATTTCTCAGATTAAAGCCATGATAATAGTTACCATGTAGCCTAAACTGGCTGTGGAACCTAGAGAACACATTAAGTGTTACTGTCTTAGATAGCTGGAATAGATCACTGGGACTACTCTTTTATATGTTAACTCATTTACTACTCATAGCAACCTTATATGTTGGGTACTACAATTACCATCTACCTATCCTCAATAAAACAAACAAACAAACAAACAAAACAGATCTTAGTATCATCACTCAAGTTAAACTGAGTAACGAAAGGTAGAACATGAATTTTTAACTCATCTATCTTCACAGCCAGTGTCTCTAACTTCTAAGTTCTCTACTTCCTGCTGCCTACTCAAGTCTGTTACAAAAATCAAATAAGAACATGTGGGTAAAAGTGATTTTAAAGCACCAGCAGATGTAAGGAGTTGATATTAGTCATGAATCCATGAAGTGGGCAGGGTGACTAATGGTTGAGTTTGCAAATAAGAGAGTTCATTTTAATATGAGGTATGCTATGCCCATTCAATCAGTAAGTGCTAAAAATATAGAAGACTTTACTTCACTGGAGTAATATTTGCATTTTAACATTTTGTTATATTATCCTCAAGAGACCAAACAAGGGAGTCAATGCAAACATTTCGGTGATTTTCTGTTTATACTTTTCTACTAGTATTCTGTTGATTCATCAGTCTTACACTTTACCAGGAACTCCTTGAAGGTAGGGACAATGATCATTAGAGAAGGTATTAATAGAGTAGGTATTCTATAAATGGGTGTTAAATGAATGAGTTAATCATAATGCTATTTACATTGAGCTTTTAATCAGATAAAATGTTAGTATCATTTTGGGAGGATTTAGCTTTAAATTTGAGTCTCTGAATTTGTGCTAACAACAGTTTATATACACAGAAGCCTACAGATATCTGACCACCATACCCCCAACACACACACACACACACACACACACACACACACACACACACCCTAGACTCTTTCCCTGTAGTAGCTTTCATCACAATTCTGAACTTTCATGTTCCTTAAAATCTGCATCTCTGCTGAGCAGAAGAGAAATTGGTTATGAAAATTGTTAGATAGTTGTTGTAAAGGGTCTGTTTCTAGCTGAAAAGATGTCTAAACAATGTCTTGAATTTTAAAGAAACAGGCTCAAGTATCAATGAATTAAGGGCAAGACAGTTATAATACAGCAGTCAGTCAACAGTGTAGAACTGCAAGACTTCTCTGGAAAAATCAAAACTCACTTCTATATTTCCCCTTGCTTTTGTGATTATGTGTTTTTTTAAAAAAATACATCATTTTATGTGGGTTTTCAGCAATATAAAATCAAAAGACTTCAAGGGTTAATTTAAAAATTCCTGACAAGACATAAAGAAACAGGAGTTATTGTTTGCAAGGTTTTTGTTGTTGTTGTTGGCAACTTTGAAACTATTTCAATGTCAACATCAACTGATTCAAAACTGTCATTTTAAAAACAATTTCATATACCTATAGTTGCACTATTAAATTGGGAAACAGATGGTAAAATACTTACAAAAAGAAAGGAACTCATCTTGAAATTGAATCACAAAGAGATATTGTCATTATTACTAAATTATAAATACACAATCATAATTAAAGGTAACACCTGAGAGATAAATCCTATTGCCATATGCAAACATGTTTGTGGTTAGGAACTAACACATTCAAATTTCCAACAGCAGGTTCTGATGTATTCCTGAATACATTTTTAACTTTGATTGTACCAATTGTTTCTTTCCTTGATATTTTACTGTTTTGTTTGTTTTGTCTTTTAAAGAACGAGTTTAGCACTGTATTTGAGATGTTGCTCAAAATAAATATTTCCCGATGTGGATTTATAGGTTGGAATGTAGTATATTTTAACCTCACAGTTTGGTTATTTTTATGCTGCTTTAGATGTTTCTAAAAGTTTTAAGTGTCAAATCACATAAATTTCAAATGTCCCTTATAGCCATTTAGATGTTTTTCTCATTACTGATGATGAGTAAAAATCATTTTTGGAGGCAGCAGTATAAGGGCTTCACTATCTCATTTACCCTAGATATGAGTTTGTTTCATTCCTATTTTTTATAGGTAATAATGCAGCTGTGCTAGACATTTGCCAATTGTTACTCTTTTTTGTGTGTGCACACAGGAACTGATTGGGATTTAACAGTCCAACACTCAGGCAAACTATTCTTCCTATCCTCAAATTCCCACAGGAAAGACACCAGGTACTTAGTATTTCTGTGTGCCAGTATTCTCCAGGACTTTCCTAGTTGTCCAACTATTTTCTGAGTCCACAGTAATAAGAAAGAACCTGGATCAGAGGCCATCAAGCTTCTCACTCTAGACCCCAACACACAGCATGATATTCATGTGGTGAACAAACAAAAAATATGAGATGGGCTGTGGATGAGGAACAAATGTTGGTATTGTTTCTCTCACTCCCCTTCCTCCTCCTTCAAGGGAGAATTAACAAAGAATAGAAGGAAAGTTATGACAAAGGATAGCTCAATTCTACTCCAGTTTCTTTTATGTAAACTCTAAGATGTATTGTATTTTGTAAATATTACCCTTGGAGACGTTGTGGTGTTGATGTGAGCTGATGTCAGGAATAGGTAGAATTGGGGACTGGGGAAGTCAGGATGGAGTATAGAAGCCAATAGCCACACCCAGGAACACAGACTAGCAGATATTTACTGACTTCAACACAGAGGCCAGAAATATTTCCAGGTACCTTGGTTACTACCAAGATAGGGAACTAGCAAAGCTGTAAGCTACCCCCTCTAAAATTAGCTCTGGAGAAATTATAGGAAAAAAAGGGGAAAAATGGATTTCAGGAAGTAAGTTTAAAATCAAATAAAACCAGAAACACCTGACAAGTCTTGGGAGGCCAAAGGCTCTGTCTAAGTGTTGTGGATGTCAAGGGAGAATAAGGGGAAAGTGGAAGGAGGATGGGCAGAGAGTAGATAAGGTAACAATAAGAGGACTGGTTTGAGAAGAGCTTTTACATTTTTTCATCCCCCATTCTACCTCATCATCCCATGTTACTTTGAGACAGTCTTTGTCCTTTCATTGCAGGAATCAGCTGTGCCAGATGGAATATTTCAGCACAGATTTCCTTGGAATAAGGACAGAATGAATGCAAATCTGGGTGAGGAGCTAGTGAAAGGAGGTATGGACTCACCAGCTGGCCCTGAGCACTGATTCCTCCATATTCCTCCATCCTCTTATAAACTATGAAGCTACATGAAGCTGTTGCCCAAAGCTTGAAGATTTAATACCTTCCCAGATTATTTTGTATGAGGCATAGCAAGTGGAGGTGATCAAAATAGATTGTGTATGAGTCTTCTGCCTTATCCTTCAATTCACCAGGATTGACAGAGAGCTGGACCAAACCTTACTTAGCTCCTTCCTCAATGCACATAACCAAACAGAGTAGCGATACACTAGAAGAATGTGAATTTAGAAGCTTAAATGATATACCACCTTAGACATTTGAAGACAAAAGAAAACAAACTAGATAACATATACTATTTAAACAGAACTAATGTAACACAGGAAACAATCATTTAGAATATTTGTAAAAACATACAAACAAGATAGGATATTGGCATGATGCAAGAAAAACAAATCATAAACATAAATTAGGTGTAAAATATATTCATTGAAATAATTATACAGAGAAATCCAGCTTGGAAGGAAAAAAAAAACAGTGAATTAAAAGACCAGATTGAATCTCTATCCTAGAAGACATCAGAAAAGAATGAAGGGAAAATTTTATCTTTATCTAGATAGATAGATAGATAGATAGATAGATAGATAGATAGATAGATAGATAATGACAACTAAGATACGATAGCATTGAAACCATTAGTATACATACTAGGTAGGCATAATAAAGGAAAGTTGTCAAAAATATGAGAAAAGAGCTGAAAGAAGAGTGGATATAAAGTTAGTATTAAAAGTAAAAAAGACCAGAGATTGAACAGTTAGAGAAAAAAAAGAAAGTTCAAATTTTCTTTTATTGATATATTATGAAACATTTTTAGGAATTAAAAAAATGAGAAAAGTATAAATATTAAGAGAAAAAGCAGGTTACTTCTAATACAATGAGAATCAGTGTGAAAGGAGACTACTACTAATAATAATAATAATTGGGGTGAGGAAAAAATTTTGGAAGGTATTCAAAGTGTTTGTGGCCTTAGTGGTGATAATTTCTCGGAGGTACACTTATTCCCAAACTCCTCAAGTTGTATACTTGATGAGTTTGTACATATTGATGTTGTAACACACATTAAAGTCTGTATCATATATTAAAGTTGTATACACATATTTATTAAATATGTGTAGCTCTTTACATACATTGTACCTCAATAAAATTTTTAGAAAAAAAAACTGAGTGACATCAAAGTTTTAATTAGTGACCCTTGTTAAAAAAAAATGAAACTTTGGTACTGAAGAAAAATAACTTTGAACCAAATTTTTAATTAAGGGTGGACTGCAATAAAAATATTGGCACACACAGAAAGTCACAAATAATTTACTGCATTAAATGCAATACTTTTAGGAGGAAATGCTGGAGATAGGAGAATTAAGGGTATTCAAGTGTTCTGATAAAAATTTATTATTGTTCATTATCAAGGTAAAAAAGAAACAAATGAAAACAATGTGTACACAAAATTAAATGCAAATAACTTGGTGACTGGAGATGGAGGGGTGAAATGGGGGGCATAAGAAAGGACCAAAGTACTTGTCTTGTTGGGAAAGCATATAGAAAATGATGTATTTAAGAAGGTAGTTGCAAAAATAAACATGAATATAGGTCTTTAATTCATAGCAACAACCTAAGAAAAATAAAATTACCAATTCCTACATCAGCCAAAGAAAATGTTGATCAAATAGAAAGGGAACCAAAAAAGTACAACAAATAGAATATATAAATAAAATGCCAAATAAATCCTAATATTATAGTAAAAAGTGTTAAATCACTTAATAGAAATAGAAATACTTAAAAAAATTTTAGAGTAGTTTTAGGCTCACAGAACAATTAACCAGAAAGTACAGAGTTCCCATATATACAAAACTCCACATATGCCTAGCCTCCCATTATCAACGTCCCTTACCAGAATGGTACATGTTATAATTCATGAACCTACATTAACATACCATTATCACCCAGAGTCTATAGTTTATATTAGGGCTCACTCTTGGTATTATATAATGACATGTTATCCTTGTATCCACTATTATGGTATTATATAGAGTATTTCAATTGCTCTAAAAACCCTCTGTGCTCTATGTATTCCTCCCTTCCCCCTACTCTTGGCAACTACTAATCTTTATACTTTTTTACTATACATAGTTTTACCTTTTCCCAGAATGTCATGTAGCTGAAATTATACAGTACATAGCTTTTCAGATTGGTCTTTCACTTAGTAATGTGAATTGAAGATTCCTCCATGTTTCATTATGGCTTGATAGTTTATTTCCCTTTAGCACTGAATACTGCTCCATTGTCTGCATGAGCTGCAATTCATCCATTCACCTACTCAAGAACATTTTGGTTGCTTCAAAATTGTAGCAAATATGAGTGTAACAACCATGCTATAAACAATCATGCTCAGGTTTTTGTGTGACATATGTTTGCAGTTCCTTTGGGTAAACACCAAGGAGCATAATTTGCTGGATCACATGGTAAGAATACATTGTTTTCTTTAAACAAAAAACATGACATCACCTCATCCACACTCATGGGCAAATTCACTAAACATGAGATTTGCTGCCAAAAAAATTTCCAGTTGTCATTGTCTTACAGTACATCTGGCCAATAATTAAAATGAAGACACACTTTCCTTGAGCATCTGAAAATGTATAGATCTTAATACAAACTTTTAATGTTTAACATTGCTTTATTATTTTCCCAATTTATAAGCACAATACTTGATTATTTTAACTATTATTTCCAAAGTTCAGTAAAACACTTTAAACCTTGGGAAAGATTTTCTCACAGTTCTACCACCAAATGTCAAGCTTCACAAATACCTAAACTCATCTCCATTTCATCCTTCAAGGTTTTTCATTTAGAAGGCTGAGACTACATTTGTAAGCACAACTTTATAATTACTTTTTTCTTAAATTATTAAAACTCTTTGCAGGATACATGAGAATACTCATGTGTTTCAGTGGCACCAAACTACTTGACAATACTTATTTTTGGTACAACATTTTATATTTGTACATCACACTACCCTTTTAATGCACTTTTAAATATACTAATTTGAACTTTGTAACAGTACCATGTGGTAAAGGAATATTATTACTACCAATTTCTAAATGATTTATTTTATTTCATTTGGTGGGTCATTACATCAATAGGTAATTCCAAGATTTTAGCAACAATATACAGCCCATTATCTACCTTCAGTTTTTGTGTTTTGGGTTTTTCCCTCCAAGCTTTGTTGAGTTATGATTGAAAAATCAAAAATTTTATATTTAAGGTGTACAGTGTAGTGTTTTGATATAAGTATGCCTCCTGTAATGATACCCACAATAAATCTAATTAACATACCCTTCACTTCACATAGTTACAATAATTTTACAAAACAGAAAACAGCAAAGGATCATGGGATACTGCTGAATTCTAGCAGCACTGATAGAAACTGAAGATTGTTGCTGCCCACTGAAAGGGACAGCTTCTCAGACTATGGCGGCCTGTGGGCCAGCAGCACCAGCATTAGCACAATGTAAGACAACCCAAAACAACTGTTGCAGAGCCTATGACTAACAGGATTTGTAGCTAATCTACAGATATTTTAGATTTTGAAAGCAACTGGACATACTGAGCATTCTGATACATGATCCTAGGAAACAGAATCAAGGCTACAGGAGTAATCCAGGAGAATGAGTGTGGTCTGAACTATAATAGTGAATGATGTTAGGATGGGGAGAGGAGAATGCATTTGAAGATATTTTGGATTTATAATTCATGGGTCTTGGTGACTAGAGTTTAAACAAATATAAAAAGGAACTATAATAATAAAAATATAAACAGTCTGTTTTCTTACAAAGTTTCAGAGTTTTCCTCTCCCTCTTCCCCAAAAGAATGACAAGCTACTAAGTTCAGAAGGGAGGGTGATTTGAGGCCATGGTCCAGCAAGTAAAACTTCTGTTGTGATGAGCAAACAGGTTAAAAGATTAAAGTCCATATTACACAATGCCTCTTTTCTTGTCTCTGGTCAGTTAACTCTCTTTGCAGTCAATTACCTTCATGCTGTTGGATGAGTAAAATGTACCCGAAGTGGCCTGTTCTTTAGCCTTCCACCATAAAATGGCCTAATATTCAGCTGCAACTACTCTGCTTGAGATCTTAGAAGAAACACTGTTTACCCCCCTATTCTATCCCCATCCTGTTAGGGTTATCTTTACTTGCTTCTCCTTACCACTGAGAAGGCAAAATATCAAGGAGCAGGATAATGGTGTGGGACTAATTGGGGGAAGGCGAAGCAATCATTTAATTCTGTATTAGTTCAAAACAGTAAGATCTGACTACTTTTAGGCAAAACAACTTCTCAGTTGCCTGGGATTTCACAACAGGGTTTCCTGCCAAAATCTCCATTAATAATAGCCAGAGTAACTTTTTTTCTCCAGATTATCTCCTAACACGTCTCTTTATATATAATTTGTGCTAAAAGTAAATAATGCATTCTGCACCTCGGCATGAATAAACAGCTAGTACTATACCTGCCATCTTACTGTAAACAAAAGAACATGGACAGACATGCCAACAGTTTTAAGACAATGGGAAACAGATGGTGTTCAAGTGTGAGCTGAGAAAATAAAATACAGCAAGGTAAGCCCTTTAACCTACAGGTTTTATACCTGGAAGCATTTTCCACTCTATATACAAAGAGAGAGAATCCAAGTAGAGCACCATAATTTCATGATAAGTTTTCATACATACAATATCATACTTATAAGACTAAACACTCTCCCCATAAGGTCTTGTTTAGTCATGGATATTTATTGTTAGTTCAAGTCAATACTGTAATGATGTCCTAGTGATATAGGAGATTGAAAGAAATTACTTAGGCAGATAGTGAGGGTAAAAGAAGTCCTCAGCAAGGCTTCCCTTTCAACAAAAAGCATCCCCAAAATAATTTCTTTTCTAACAAAGAGCAGCCTGAAAAATTGAGCTTCAAGCATAAATAAGCAAGTTGGAAGCTTGCACAGGTGAATGCCAGTATCTGCGCCAACAGAAAAGGGCTTGCTAAGGGCCAGCCATGTTCAATATGGAGGCTCCATTTTCCCTTTTCCATGCATGCAATAAAAAAACAGACAACATGGAACCAGTCAGGTAGAAAACTCATTGACATAATAAAAGATTGTGGTGGGGAAGTGAGCTTCTTTGAGCATTATGCAAATGACACACCTGGTCTGACCAATCTTTCATGCCCTATATAAATCAGACACTGCCTCCTCAAATCATCTATGGCACCTTTCACATTTCACTGTAGAAGTGGCAACCCATTTTCTACAGGACCGTCTTTCTACAGGAACACTACAGGATAAGTGTTCCACTTATCAGATAAGAGGTATCCACTGGTAAGAGGTATCCACTCTGAACCTTATTCTTGTGTGTCACATTCTAGGTGTCCGTGCCTGTGGGAAAACAAACCTCAGGTATTACCCCCAATGAATGATGCCACTTCACTAACTAGTGCAATTATAAATACAGATTCAAAAGGAAAAAGTAAAATATATTTGCCAGTATCCATGTTAAAATAATATTAAATTCATATGGATTTTAAAAAATAACAAAAAGCCTGCTAAAATAAGAAGTGAATTTAGCATGACCACAGAATACAAGGTCAATATAACATATACGTTGTATTAGAATATACTAATAATTGGAATTAAGTTCAAAAAGCATTAGCAGCATTTAAAATCATGATGACTTAGGCATGAATTTCACACATACAAGATCTTTACACCAAAATCTATAAAAGATGCCTGAGATAAATTGAAGACAACCAAATAAATGGAGAAATATACTATGGTCAAAAATTGGGAGACTTAATACTACTTAAGAAGACAGTTCTCTCTAAATGAGATCATAGAGTTACATATAAATTCTACTCAAAGCCAATTGTAAAAATTGATAAGCTGTTACTAAATTTATAGGGCAACCAAAAAACAAAGGAAAGGCAAAATAATTCTGAAAAATAAGAAAATGGTTAGAGGATTGATACTATTTTCAAGACTTATTATAAAGCTATAATAATCAAGACAGTATGGTGTTGCTGTAAAAACAGACATATTAATTAGTGTAAAAGAACAGAGAGTCCAGAAGCGGACCCACATATGTATGGTCTGTTGAATTTCCAACAAAGTGTAAAAGTAATTCAATGGGAACAGGTAGGTTTTTCAACAAATGATTCTGGATTTTCAACCTTCAACAAATGTACTAGATTTTTGTTATAAACAACAAATGCTGGAAATGTGATCAAAATAAGCATGACTTCTAATCTTTCCTATTACACACAAAAGTTATAGAAATGGATTATGTACCTAAATATAAACCTAACGTTATTAAACTAAATAAATAAAACAATTGTAAACAAATTAATAAAATGATTACTTGAAAAGGACATAAAAAGTAGTATCTATAAGAGAAAAAAGTGACAAACTGAATATATCAAACTTAAAATTTTCCCATTCTTCAAGTCACCATTAAACAAACAAAAGAAATGCAAGCCTCAGACTGGGTACAAATATTTGCAATCTGGCAAATGACTTGTATGTAGAATATATAAACAGGTCTTATTATTGAATAACAAGATTAGTGACTCAATTCAAAAGGAAATAAAGGATTTGAACTGACACTACTATATATATATATATATATATATATATATATATATATATATATCCAGTAAACACATAAAATAATACTCATCATAAAATTTTTAATTAGAAATAAAATGAGATTCCTCTATTCCCCATTAAAACAGCTAATATTAGAAGACTGACCTACCAAGTCTTGCCAAGTATATGCATTAAGCGTAGTTCTCATGTATTACTGTTGGGATTACAAAATGCTACAACAACTTTGTAAAAAAGTTTGGCAATTTCTTATAGAATGAATGGTACACATTACATGTAGCAGACAGAGATGTGTATCTGAGATTTCCCTTCGAGAAAATACATTAGCCAGTTGCAAGGAGTATGTATGTCTAGTCGACATTTTCTAGCTGTAACTCTGTACCAATCTGCCTTAACTTTCTTTTTTTTTTTTTTTTAATTTTTATTGCATTATAGGTTTGGGGGTACATGTGCAGAATGTGCAAGATAGTTGCATAGGTACACACATGGCAGTGTGCTTTGCTGCTTTCCTCCCCTTCACCTACACTTGGTATTCATCCCCAGGCTATCCCCCCCAGCCCTCCTGCTGTCCCTCCCCCATTCCCCGCAACAGTCCCCAGTGCCTTAACTTTCAAGATGAGGTCATGCTCTTCTCAGTGTGGCCCCTAATCAAAGACTGAACAAGGATGTAATGGGAGGGCCTGGCCATTTCTGCATAACATAGGATTCCTTTAATTGAGGATTTTTAATATAGAGTTCTTTATTGGGCTGGAAGAGATCGTTCAGGTTTACATTGCTGTTCAATATATTCCCCTACCCAATCCTGCTTCATTGCTTTATTTTCATGTTACTTTCCAATAAAACTTTGTACTCCTAACATCTCCCAATGTGTGAGTCCCAGAAAACCTAACCTATCCCAGTGGGGGCTAGATTAACCATCAACTCGATGGGAATGAAGACTCATTTCTCATAGTAGACAGTGTAAAGAGAGCTCCCGGCAGAAGACAAAAGTTCAGTTGTTAACTTTCACCTGTTGTGGGCTGGGATAATGGTGGTGAAGGAGCATGACTTGGTGAATGTGCTGATAAATACAAGGGAAATAGAAGTGGATAATTATTACCAAGTTGCCTTAAGGCCTTATAGGCAAATGAATAAAAACTTAAGACAATTAACAAACAATTGATAACTGAATATGAGAGTCAGATAGTTCCTTTGGTAGCTTACAAACCAGCCTTCATTTCAGGTAGTGGCTGTGCATAAGAAAATGAAGAGCAAGAGAATTGAATGTAGGGGAATAGACAGGAATACAGACCTGTAAAGATTTCTTCCAGCCTCACAGGAGCTCCATATCAATGATCCTCAATTAAGGCATCCCAAGATGTGCAGAAATGGCAAGGCCCTCCTATTACTTCTTTGCTCAGCCAAGGCAGAAGTGTTATCCCAAAGTCAGAGCCCTAATTTGGAAAACCAGGGATGCTAACACACAGGATGGGAATATCTGGATAAAAGACCTCAAAGTGTTTACTCCCCAGACTTACTCCAGCTTCTAGGCCTATAGAAGTGGCCCATCCTTGCCCATTAAAATTAGCATGCTGTCTATGAAGACCATGTCTAATTATTTCATCCCAAAGGCAAATGCAAACACTTCAGAATCTGCCCCCACCTCCTCTCCTGGCTGCCTATATAACCCTATAACCAGTGTTAGGTTACAGTGTAATTCATCCAGCTATGAATTGTGCCTGATAAAGAGAGATTAAGGAGTTTACACCAAAAATGTTATCTCAGAGAATTCAACACATAATATCATATTACTAAGTATTTCCACTCCTAGGTTTTTACCAATGAAAACAGGTAACTGAATTATCCAAGAAGCAAACATCAAGATGGTATTTGTGCAAGAGACAAGAAGAAACACCTAAAAGGTAAAGGGGAAGTTACATGGTGAGAAGTTTCAGGCCATAACACAGGTCTCACACCTGTGAAACAGTAAGTGAGGCAAGGATTTGGTAGAAATAATCTTAGACTGCCATTTTGAGAGGACACTTAAGCAAATGTTGTGTGCTAGGGCAGTCCTGCAATGGGTGAAAACAGCCAGCCAATGGTTCCACTCCTAGTCATTGGCTGGGAACAGCCAGGAATACCTGCGGGATTGATACCAACATGAATGCCACTTCAGCAAATTAAAGGTTGGACATCTGGAAGTTGCCAGTCAGCTGTGCTCCCTGGGGCATTCTATCCTGAAAAGAGATGTGAGCTATACAACTGCACGGCCATAAAAATACCACAACTACCAAGATAATTGCACACAAATGTTCGTGGAATTTTTATTCATAACTCGAAGCAGCAAGCAATTCAAGTGTCTGTCAGCAGATGAATAGTTAAACACATTAGGGCATATCCTTACAGTGAAATATTACTCAGAAATAAATTGGAACAAACTACTGTGCAAGAATATGGATGAATATCAACACCTACAGTGGGTGAATACAGCCAGAGAAACAAGAAAATGCATTATATAATTTCATTTACATGAAGTTCTAGAATATACGAAACTGATCTACAGCAGAAGACATTTGATCAGAGATTGCTCATAGCAGGAATTGCGGGGGAGTTCATTACAATGGGTCAGAAGAGAACTTCTGAGAGTTGCAAAATTTTCAAAATTGTAATTGATACCATGATTATATGGATGTATACATTTGGTAAATTTATCAAGCTCTTAAAATGGTTGCTTGTTACTGTATGTAAATTACATCCCTATAAAGTATATTTTTTAAAAGTGGCTACTTATACAGTTCTATATATAAGGAACACATTGATTTTTCTGTTTCAGCTAATGAACCAAATTCAATTCAGTAAGTATGGGGGTGCTACTAGATGACAGTTCCCACATGTCAACCCTTCTAAAAGAAAACTTCTAAAGTACATGCCATTATTCTCTAAGTGAAGCATTGGAAACTCAGCAATATAAGTTATCTCACATGAAATCAGACAATTTCTGTGGGGTAGAGCCAAGTCAATATGAAGCAAATTCTAAGCTCTTATACTCAGCTCCACTGCCTCATATTTTGATAGCATGATAGGAAGCCAGAAAATCCTTCCAACCATCAACTGGCATACAGGTCTTCAGTAAGGTTCAAAGAAGAAAAGTAAATCTGCTAACATCCTGAAATACTTATTAGCTTGATTATCACTCCTGTAATTTAAGTGACACACTACTCAATTATATTAATGCCCTACCCTAAATTGATAAAACTGTTTTCCTTCAGAGTTGTTCATTAATAAATTCAGAATACAGCTCTTCTGAAATGTTGTTTCATCAGCTATTTACAAGATTGTTTAATACACAAAAGAGAGTTACAAACTTAATAGAAATAAAATTAGCTTTCAGGGGAGATTTGAAGGTAGTTAAGGCCATTGATTTAAGAAGACAATTGAGTATTAAAATGGTCTTGAGGACATAAGAAATGGGGCCTTTGTATATAGACATCAAGAAGGCAAGCACCCAAAAGATAAATGATAGTAAGTAAGAAAATAAAGATCAATACACAAGGAATTTAAAAAATTAAGAAAGTAATTTAAAAATGGATTTCAGAGTAAATATGAACCAAGTGATTTATATAAACCAAAATAATGTGTATTTGTTCTTAATTACAGTGAAGAGACAAGTAAGTACCATTATAGGTATTATAACGTATGTATAAAAACAAACAAAAAAAACCCTTCTATTTCAATTCAGATAACCTTTAACAAGTGTTTCCAAATGTTAACATTCCTTTATTCTTTGATGTATGAATCCTACTTTATTTTTATTTCTTATTTTTCAGTTACTACATCATTAGAGACCCAAACCTAAATAGTTGTCCCCTCTCATCCATGGGGATACATTCCAGGAGAGCCAGTGGATGTCTGAAACTACAAATAATACTGAACCTGACATCCATCAATTGAAACACCTTTCTGTTCATGTCTTCTACCCATAAATATAATGACTCTTGCACAATGGCCATAATTTTTACAGTTTGAGGTATGACAACAAAATGAGCACAAATTTTTTTCTTCTTCACAATTTTATACATAGTAGATTCATTCTTACTATAGACATTAACAAGCTGAACATATGGTGTTTTACATTCCTGATTAACTGAAGAACATTTACCTTTTCACATAAAGAAAGTACTTTATGGCTTCTCTTTGACATATCTGAATTGGCAGCATCACTATTCCTGTGCTTTGGGGCCATCATTAAGTAAAATAAGTGTTATGTGAATGCAAGCACTGCAATAATGCAACAGTCAATCTGATAACCCACATGGCTACTAAGTAATTAAAGGGTGGTGAGAGTAGACAGCATGGAAACACTGAACAGAGAAGGTGATTCGTGTTCTGGGCAGAATGATGCTATATTTTATCATGCTACTCAGAACAGCAGGCAACTTAAAACTTATGAAATATTTCTGGAATTTTCCATTTAATACTTTTGGACTGCAGTTGACTGCATAACTGAAACTGTTTAACATTAAACTGAGGATGGGGGGAACTACAGTACTACTCATCAGATTGCTGGTCAATTGTTTTGGCTAGGATTTCAAGCTCCAAGTCTCCATTTGCATTGAGGTGACATTGAATTTATATTTAGTTACTCCTTGCATATATCTGGACATGAGACATTATTAGAAGATGATTCCAATTTGATTTTTCTTATCCAAAAAATAATTTGTTTGGTATATCACAAAGAGATATTTACTTATTTGCTCTGAATGACACATTTAATGAACATACTATTGCTGATGTAGAAAACTTAGATAACATACTCTGATTATTGCTGCAGAAAATGCAGCAATTGATTATTTTAACAAAAGTAATGGAGGTTGCTTGACCTCCAGGGAATGAAAGTTCTTAATCCCACCACCCCTTTCATTTTACTCTAGAAAGAAGAGTGTGTTAATACAATTGGCTAGAGTTTTAAATGGTTTTTGGCCAAATTTTTCCAGGTATAAGACCCCATAGAAATCATTTGTCCTACACTGCATCACAGTGCCTGTCACTTCTTTTGTGTCAGTTCTAGAAGGTTTGGCTTTTTATTAAATGTGCATTGTAAGGTCTGGAACCCATGCTTGGACATTGGGTAATATCCAGTAACCCTCCTGAGACCAAACTGATTGCTGGTAGAAGCAGCTTATGCATCAGTGGTTTCACAGTAGGTTAGTAGCAACAAGCACCATGCCCAAACAATGTGGAAAAAAAAAATGTGTACAATAAATGAGAGTCAGTTCCTAAATACCTTAAAGTAATTAGAGAGATAGTAAATTGGTATTATATCTGGGGTCACACTTTGAGGGGAATCAGTCTCAGCGATTAAGCCAATGGGATTCACTGTTTATTGACTTACAACTCCACAAAGCTCTAATAGTCTTGCACAGAATAGCAGCTAATTAAATACTAGAGACCTATTTGTTTCTACAATGGCAAACTGTGCTATTTTCTTAAAGCTCTGGAATTGGTAGAGGTGATGTTGTTAATAGTGATATTTTATATTTCAAATTGCATCAAGCCATTCATATAAAATATACTATCTTTTATACTGATAATAGGCAATATTCTTTATATAATGTATATTTGAGTTTTTACATTATTTCATATAATCTTTGCAACAACTATGAAAAGTTACATAGAAATGCATTGACAGTCTCACTTTACACTTCAAGAACTAGAGATCTAAAGAAGATATGTAACATGCTACAGATATCCAGAAACACTTTGGGATGTAAAATACTCTATATATAATTGGCCTTTTGGCTCATGAAATATATTTCCATTTTAAATTCAGAATGCCCCAGTTAGATCTAGTAGCATGGCATAGGATCAGAAAATAATCATAATCTTAATTTTAAATACTCTTTAGGTACAAAAAGTATCCTGCTTTATCACAAATGTGTTTGAAGTATCAGACATAGGAAAAAAGATAAAACAAGAATAAAAGCAATGAATCTGAGTGTGTTTGAAACATAGAGTTAACAATAACAATAGTATCAAGCATATTATATTTGTCTTATGTCTGACCCCCTGAAAGCAGAGCCTGAGATGGGATAATTTCATGAGCTATTTGTTGAAGAAATATGGAAAGAGAGTTAGGATGTAGAAAAAGCCAGGAAAAGACATGCCATTAGGAGAAATCTAGTGTGAGTCTGATACTGGGTAGAGCTTAGGGGTGTGCATCATGCCACAAAGGTTGTATATCTTAGAGGCAAGATGGCAGAGCCATTACATTCCCTGTATCCAGGCAAGATGGCCCTCATCAGCCCCATCAAGTCTGAGAAGATCGTGCAGGTATAAAAAGTTAGCAGCCAACATCTGTGGCTGAGGGCAATAAAGGGATCTGGGAGGATCCCAAACAGCTGCCTCAATGATGCATATGTTACCAGTCTGTGAAAAATTCATTTAAATTTACTTAATGGAAGTTACAGAAGAAGCTCCTACTTTGTTTGGATATTGACATTTCTGTGCTAAATTTTCAAGCATTACAGAAGAGTTTTGTGTTGGAAGAATGACTATTGAACATAATCCATTGGAGAAATAAGGATATGATTTTAAAATATTTTCAAGACATTTTAAGAACCATCTTATTTTTCATTTGTGATAATCCTTAAAACTTAGTTAACTTCATTTCAGCAAAAAATACAAAATAGGAAATTTAAACCATAGTTGTTTAAACATGCTTGATGTGAACAAGTAAAATCATTACTAGCTTCTAGGAAATATTTAGATAAAGTATTTTCAAGGCATATGCAGATGGTTATATTTGTAATTCACAGTTAAATAATGTCAGAAAAAATAAAAATATTTCTAAAGATCCAGGAATTTAAGAACTACTATGCACCCCATCAAACTACCATTGAATTTCTTCACAGAACTGGAAAAAACCACCATGAATTTCATATGGAACCAAAAAAGAGCCCACATAGCCAAGTCAATTCTAAGCAAAAAGAACACAGCAGGAGGCATCACGCTACCAGACTTCAAACTATACTACAAGTCTACAGTAATCAAAACAGCGTGGTACTGGTACCAAAACAGAGATATAGACCAATGGAACAGAACAGAAGCATTGGAGGCAACACAACATATCTACAACCATATTACCTTTGATAAACCAGACAAAAACAGGCAATGGGGAAAGGATTCCCTATTTAATAAATGGTGTTGGGAAAACTGGTTAGCCATGTGCAGAAAGCAGAAACTGGACCCCTTCCTGACACCTTACACTAAAATTAACTCCAGATGGATTAAAGACTTAAATGTAAGACCTGAGACCATAAAAACCCTAGAAGAAAATCTAGGCAAAACCGTTCAGGACATAGGAGTAGGCAAGGACTTCATGAACAAAACACCAAAAGCATTGGCAACAAAAGCCAAAATAGACAAATGGGACCTAATCAAACTCCACAGCTTCTGCACGGCAAAAGAAACAGTCACTAGAGTGAATCGGCAACCATCAGAATGGGAAAAAAATCTTTGCAGTTTACACATCTGACAAAGGGCTGATATCCAGAATTTACAAAGAACTCAAACAGATTTACAGAAAAAAAACAAACAAGCCCATTCAAAAATGGGCAAAGGATATGAACAGACACTTTACAAAACAAGACATACATGAGGCCAACAAACATATGAAAAAGTGCTCATCATCATTGGTCATTAGAGAGATGCAAATCAAAACCACATTGAGATATCATCTCACACCAGTTAGAATGGCGATCATTAAAAAATCTGGAGACAGCAGATGCTGGAGAGGATGTGGAGAAATAGGAACACTCTTACACTGTTGGTGGGAGTGTAAATTAGTTCAACCATTGTGGAAGACTGTGTGGCGATTCCTCAGGGACCTAGAAATAGAAATTCCATTTGACCCAGCAATCCAATTACTGGGTATCTATCCAAAAGACTATAAATCATTCTACTATAAGGACACATGCACACGAATGTTCATTGCAGCACTGTTTACAATAGCCAAGACCTGGAACCAATCCAAATGCCCATCGATGATAGACTGGACTGGGAAAATGTGGCACATATACACCATGGAATATTATGCAGCAATCAAAAATGATGAGTTTATGTCCTTTGTAAGGACATGGATGAATCTGGAGAACATCATTCACAGCAAACTGACACAAGAACAGAAAAAGAAATACTGCATATACTCACTCATAGGTGGGTGAGAAAAAAGAGAACACATGGACACAGAGAGGCGGTCTACTATACACTGGGGACTGTTGGGGGAAATGGGGGAGGGACAGTGGGGTGGGCTTGGGGGGATAGCCTGGGGATGAATACCAAGTGTGGGTGAAGGGGAGGAAGGCAGCAAAACACACTGCCATATGTGTACCTATGCAACTATCTTGCACGTTCTGCACATGTACCCCAAAACCTATAATGCAATAAAAATTTTTAAAAAAAAAGAACTACTATGCAGAAAACACAATCATTTCAAGAACAAATCAACAACTGATTATCAATTTTTTTTGTTTTTGATTTTAACCAAGATGATAGATTGGAGGCATAGTTAATATACCTCTCCCATGTGAAAAAAAAACAAAAAAGTGTGTAGAGACTCAGGCTGTCAACTTTTCTCCAAGAAACACCCCAGGAACTTAACAGGAAAACCAAAAGAAACCACAGACCATCTGACAGAAACAGCTTCAACCCACACTGTGAGTCAGGCAGAAAACTCACTCCCAGAGTGTGGGGGCAGGGCAACTGCTTCTGGGATATACACTCTCATTGGAGAACCTGGTAATCTAAACCTTGGGGAAAGGCCTTATCCATACCCAGCACTGGAGCTGATTTGGTGAGCAGTGGGTAGTATATGAGAAGGAAGAGCTTTGGGTCATGCTTTGTGTGCACTCCCAGACTACAGCAGGAATAGCAAGAAGCCATTCTCGAATCTAGCTCACAGGTGACCTCACAGAAGTTTGCCAGCTAACTCAGGAGGTCACTGGTAGAGAGAAGCTCCCAAATGATCTTTGTAATATAATCTTGAGTGGGGATGAATCAAGTTGGCCAGAACTGAGGGGTGAATGAGAAGAGCCTTATAGACACAGGCACAGGAAGTCCCTACAGTTCACTTCCCACTAGGACAGGGAGGGGTGTGTCCTGAAAGCTGGTTTCTGCCTCAGCAGGAAAGACTTATGGTCTGGGGCAGTTTCAAGTTCTGAGTGCAGACTGCCTGAAACCTAGCTAGCTGCTGCTAGTAGAACACTGCAGATTTGAGATCTGACTTGCTAAATGTGTGGCAGCTGAATGGGGCTTACCACCACCTGCTACCCCCCATCCTTTCTGTGGACTCTTCTGCACAAAAGCAGCAGTTGTGCTCCTCCCTGGAACATTGCTCCAGTGACCAGAGAACTTCCCTTTGATTGGCACTGCGGCTGCTGCTTGCCTCTCATTTGGAGAGCCAGAGAGCAGACTTGTCTGAACCAGTCCCAACCTGGATTTGCCCCTCTACCTGCCCTGGTAGCTTAACACAAAGGACAAACTTTTGGGAGCTCTATGGCCCTGCCCATAGTGTGAGACACCAGAGTACCTCCCCTGTGTAATGTAAGGCAAGCACACATCCCACTACTACTACTGCAGCTGGTGAACTTTTCAAGTACCATCTTCTGGCTGGAGGCCAAGCTACAGAGTCCTTTATAGCATCTGTAGACCAAATAATATGACACCAAGAAAAAAGAAAACCTGTGCATGACCTCAGCTATCACCACTGCCTGCATCACCCAGACTAAACAGAAGATCCTGAGTCTGTTCATGTTACCAGTCAGTTCATTGCTACCACAAATGGGATCTGAGGAAGCCAACACAATAAGCCTATTCATAACAAAGTAAATCTCAGAGTTTCCATCACTTCCCTGTCACCCCTATCAGAGCTCAGAGCGGGTGCTGGTGTTCTTTGCTAGAAGACTTGAAGACAGGTCACATTACTGAATTCCTTATGGACATTCCCCCCATCACCAGCCTGGAGTGTGGCAGCCCCACTGGGCATCTAGATCCAGAAAAGCAGCATAAATAACAGTAGTCTAGCCCTCAGGTCCACCTTCTCCTAGGGATGGGGGAGTGTATCACATTGAGGAAACATTCTATGTAACAAAATAATCCAAGTCTTGAGTCCCAGAACATTACACCTGTAGAAATTTTCTTTAAGAGGCACAGGTGCAGTGCTGAGCTCAGTGGGGAAATCTGTGGCTCTATACCAACAATCAGAAGGGTCTTGGAGAATAGGACTTCTTCCCCTAGATCACCACTGCAGAAAAAGCTGGGGTTCTTCCATGGAAGCCCAGCGTAGGTGCACCTGTAGACAGCCTATCTGGAACACTGCAGGGTGACTGCATTCCCACAGAAAGAGTGCCTTCAAGGTTCTGGCTTACATGTAGGGTAGAGTCACTATCCCTCTATACATGAAAGTGCAACATTCTTCCAGATGAAAAGAGGTTCCTGTCTGATCTGAATAGCCAGAACACTGAGTCAGGAGTATGACCAAGAGGTAAATTGCTTTCCTGCTTCTCTGACAGGGTGAGCTGAGGTGGCTCCCTCTCTTCCACTGATAGTTTCCCCAGCTGCCTCTGTCAAGGCTGGGATATCTGCCCACCATTGGGTATTACATTTACCAATCTGCTTTAGCTACAGCTGGCATTTACCCAAGGGCACTTCCCACTGGCCTGAAGTCTAAACTGGTAAACCTAGTGAATAAAATACTGAAGGAAAAATAAAGAAAAAAGTGCCCATCATTGAAGAAACAGATAAGCTTGATAAGAACTTCTGCCATTCCAACCCCACAGGACAGATAGTGAAATTGCATACACATCAAGCACATTGCTACTATAAACAGCATCTAAGAAAGCCATTATAAGAAGACTCTCTATAACCAAAAACACATGTAAAATCTTCACCCCTGAAAGCACCCAGTGCTGAATTAGGTTACAATTAACTATAAACATTTAAGTCATATCATCGAGAGGAATTAAAAAATCTAAAAGTACAGTTGAATGAAAAATTAAATTAAAAATAATTAGAATACTCTACCCAAATTAGAAGAAATCAAAAATATTTCAGAAATATGAAAAAAACAATGTTTTATAACACCCCCCCCCCCAAAGATCACACTAGCTCTCCAGAAATTAATCCAAACCAAGAGGAAATCTTTGAAGTACCAGATAAAGAATTCAAAAGATTGTCTTTTAAGTTACTCACAAGGGAAAGGTAAAAACCAACAAAGAAATTAAAAAAAAATAATGACGATATTAATGAAAAATTTTCTAAAGAGGTATTTTAATGAAAAACCAATCAGAACTTGTAGAAATGAAAGACACATTTGGGTGATTATAAGATGTTGCAGAAAGTTTTAACAATAGATTAGGTGAAGTAGAATAAATAATTTCAGAGCTCAAAGACAAGGCATTCAAATTAGCCCAAATGAAAATTTTAAAAAGAATTAAAATATACAGAGTTTTCAAAAAAATGGAATTATATAAAGTGGCCAAACCTATGAAAAATTGATATTACTGAGGGAAAAGAAATAGCAAATGTTTGGTAAATTAATTTGAGAGAATAATTTAGGAAAGCTTTCCTGCCCTTGCTAGAAATCTAGATATTCAAACACAAGAAGCTCAAAGAACTCCTGGGAGATTCATTGCAAAAAAGTTATCACCAAGGCATATTTTTATAACATCTAAAGTTAACATGAAGGAAAGAATTCTAAGATAAGTGAGGCAAAAGCATCAGATAACCTATAAAGGAAAACCTCTCAGACTAACAGCAGATAGCTCAGCAGACACCTTATAATCAAGAAGGGATTGGGCTCCTATCTTTATCTTTGGCACCCTTAAACAGAAAAAAAAATAATCAGCCAAGGATTTTGTATCTGGCAAAATTAAGTTTCACAAATGAAGTAGAAATGAATTATTTTTCAGACAAGCAAGTGCTGAGATAATTTGCCAGTAACCGACCAGACCTAGAGAAAAATGCTTAAAGGAGTTCTAAATCTTGAAACAAAAGTTCAGTATACACCAGAGTAAAACCACTTGTAAGTATAAAACTCACAGGGTCTATAAAATGGTAACATAGTGAGTTAAACAAAATAGTTAACAATCAGCATAATGACTGAAACAGTACCTCACATCTCAATATTAATTTTGATGTAATTGGTCTAAATGCTCCACTTAAAGGACATAGATTGACAGAATGAATGTTTAAAAATCACAAATCAAATATCTGCATCTTCAAGAGACACACCTAACATATAAGGGTTCTTATAGCTTAAGAAGTAGAACAGAATGAAAACCAAAAGCAAGCAGAAGTGGCTATTCTTGTATCAGATAAAACAGACTTTAAAACAACAACAGTAAAGAAAAATAAGATCATTATATAATGATAAAATGATCAACCCAGCAAGAAGATATTACAGTCTTAAATATATATGCAAGTAACTCTTCCATATATTCATAAAACATTTACTACTAGACTTAAGAAAACAGACAGAAAAACCATCATAGTGGAGGACTTCAAACCTCCACTGACTGCACTATACAGATCAAGACAAAGTCTTGAAAGAAAGAAAGGAAACAAAGGAAAGAAAGAAAGGATGGAAGGATGGGAGGGATGGAGGGGGGAGGGATGAAGGAGGGAGGGATGGAGGGATGGAGGGATGGAGAGGGGAGGGATGGGGGGACAGAGGGATGGAGGGATGGAGGGATGGAGGGACAGAAGGAAGCAAAGAAAGAGAAAGGAAAGAAAAGAAGAAAAGTGTGAAAGTTCAGAAACTGATATTCTAATATCATACCTCAAAGAACTAGAGAAACAAAAACAAAACAAACCCAAAGCTAGCAAAAGAAAAGAAATGACAAAACTTAGAGCATAACTCAATGAAACTGAAACAAAAACAAAAAATAAAACATCAATAAAACAAAAAGTTGGTTCTTTGAAAAGATAAATAAAATCAATAGACCATTAGCTACATTTTCCAAGAAGAGAGAATATTCAAGTTATCCCAATTACATATCAAAATTGAGACATTGCCTTTATCCCTGAGATGCAAGCCTGGTTCAACACATGCAAATTAGTAAACATAATTTATTACATAAACAGAACTAAAGATGAAAACACATGATTATCTCAGTAGATACAGAAAAGACTTTCAATAAAATTTAGAATCCCTTCAGGTTAAAAACCATCAATAAATAAGCTCTTGAATAAACATAACTCAAGATAATTAGAGCTGTTTATGACAAACTCACAGCCAATATTATACTGAATGGGCAAAAACTAAAAACATCCCCCTTGAAAAGTGCCACAAGACAAGAAAGCCCTCTCTCACCATTCATAGTCAACATAGTATTAGAAGCTCTGGCTAGGACAATAAGGCAAGAGTAAGAAATAAAGCGTATTCATATAGTAAGAGAGAAATTTAAACTGTCTTTGTTTGCAGATGACAATCCTATTATCTAGAAAACTCCATCAACTCAGCCCAAAAGCCTGTTATGTTGATAAAAGCAATGTCGGCAAAGTCTCAGAATACAAAATCAATCTGCATAAATCATAAGCTTTTTTTTTTCTGAGACGGAGTTTCACTCTCATTACCCAGGCTGGAGTGCAATGGCGTGATCTCGGTTCACTGCAGTCTCTGCCTCCTGGGTTCAGGCAATTCTCCTGCCTCAGCCTCCTGAATCATAAGCATTTTTATGGTCCAACAATAGACAAGCAGAGAACCAAATTATGAATGAACTCCCATTCACAATTGCCACAAAAATAAAATAAAATACCTAGGAATATAGCTAACAAGGGAAGTGAAGGACCTCTTAAAGAAGGACTAACAAGCACTGCTCATGGAAATCTGAGAGGACAAAGCAAATGGAAAAACATTCCATGTTCATGGAAAGAATCAACATCATAAAAATGGCCATACTGCCCAAAGCAATTTATAAATTCAATGCTGTTTCAGTTAAACTACCATCGATATTCTTTTAAGAATTAGAAAAAAAAAACTATTTTAAAATTTATATGGAGCCAAAAAAAAGCTCACATAGCCAAGACAACCCGAAGAAAAAATAACACAACTGGAAGCATCACTCTACCCCACTTTAAACTATACTACAAGGCTACAGTAATCAAAACAGCATGGTACTGGTACAAAAATAATCACATAAATGAATGGAATATAAAAGAGAAGTCAAAAATAAAACCACACATCTACAACCATCTGATCTTTGACAAAACAAGCAATGGGGAAAGGACTCCCTATTTAATAAATAGTTCTGGGAGAACTGGCTAGCTATATGCAGAAAATTGAAACTGGATCCCTTCCTTACACTTTATATAAAAATTAACTCACAATGGATTAAAGCCTTAAATATAAAACCCACAAATTCAAACACCCTAAAAGAAAATCTAGGCAATACCATTCAGGACATAGGCATGGGAAAAGATTTTATAATGAAATCACATACACACACACACACAAACAATTGTAACAAAAGCAAAAATTGACAAATGGGATCTAATTAAAGATCTTCTGTAAAACCAACAAAACTATTATCAGAATGAACACACAACTTACAGAATGGAAGAAAATTTTTGCATTCTATCCATTTGACAAAGGGCTAATATCCAGAATCTACAATGAACTTAAATTTACAAGAAAAAAAGATGAACAACTCCATTAAAAAGTGGGCAAAGTATATGAACAGACACTTCTCCAAAAAAGACATACATGCGGCCAGCAAACACATGAAAAAAAGCTTAACATCACTGCTCATTAGCAAAGTACAAATAAAACCACAATGAGATACCATCTCATGCCAGTCAGAATGGCAATTATTAAAAAGTCAAGAAACCACAGATGCTGGCAAGGTTATGGAGAAATGGGAACACTTTTACACTGTTGGTGGGAATGTAAGTTAGTTCAGTCATTGTGGAAGACAGTGTGGTGATTTCTCAAAGATTTTTAACAAGATATACTATTAAACCCAGCAATCCCATTACTTAGTATATACCCAAAGGAATGTGAATCATTGTATTATAAAGCTACATGCACATGTATGTTCATTGTAGCACCATTCACAAAAGCAAAAACTTGGAATCAACCACTCATCAATGATAGACTAGATAAAGAAAATGTGGTACATATACACCATGGAATACTATGCAACCATAAGAAGAAATTAGATCATGTCATTTGCAGGGACATGGATGAAGCTAAAAGCCATTATTCTCAGCAAACTAACACAGAAACAGAAAATCAAACACTACATGTTGTTACTTGCAAGTGGGAACTCAACAATGAGAACACATGGACTTCATGGAGGGAAACAACACTTATTGGGGCCTCTTGGGGAGGGCAGGAGAAGGGAGGGAATTAGCTAGAAGCTAATGCATGCTAGACTTAATACCTAGGTGATGGGTTGTTAGATGTAGCATACCATCATAGTACATGTTTTCCTATGTCACAAACCTGCATCTCTTGTCCATGTACCCTAGAACTTAAAAAAAAGGAAAGGGGGCCAGTAAAATATTTTTAAAAGAAGATGTTGGTATGGATTTGGTGAAAATGGAATGCTTACACTGTTGGTGGAAATGCAAATTAGTACAATTTCTATGAAAAACAGTGTGAATATTTCTCAAAGAACTAAAAGTAGATCTATCATTTCATCTAGCAGTCTCTCTACTGGGTATCTACCCTAAGGAAAATAAGTCATTATATCCAAAATACATCTGCACAAGTATGATTACTGCAGCACAATTCACAATTGCAAAGATAAGGAACCAACCTTATTGTCTACCAACTGATGAGCAGGTAAAGAAAATGTGTATATATACACACCATGGAATACTACTCGGCCATAAATAAGAAAAAGATAATGTTTTTGCAGCAACTTGGATGGAGCTGGAGGCTACTATTCAAAGTGAAGTAGAAGAGGATTGGAAAAACAAATACCGTATGTTCTCATTTATAATTGGGAGCTACGTTATAGGTATGCAAAGGCATACAGAGTGGTATAGTAAACCTTGTACACTCTGAAAAGGGTGGGTGGGAGGTGGGTGAGGTATAAAAAATTACATATTGGGTACAATGTATATTACTCATGTGATGAGTGTACTAAAATCTCAGACTTCACGCTATGCAATTCATCCATGTAACCAACAACCACTTGTGCTCCTACAGCTTTTGAAATAAAAAAAACAAAGAACTCATCATGAATTATTATTTTATTCTCTATATAAAGTAAACCTAAAATAAAATGACTATATTATATACATTCTATTAATAGAATTAACATAAAAACAAATACATATCTTATAGATTTCATAGACAATCTCCAAACTATTTTGCTTTTTAAAAATCTGACAAAGGAAGTATGAGACTGAATTAATGCATTCAAAATATAAATCCTGATTATTTGTTTAGAAGTCGGAAAAAAACACAATTTCTATTTAAACAGATGGGAAGAACTATAGAAATAAAATTAAAGATTTAGAAGAATCTTTCATTTATTCATTCATTCATTCAACAAATAACCACTGACAATCTGTAATATGCCAGGTATTTTGCTAGACTCAGAAATACATGGGTCGCAAAGCCAGCCAAATTCCCTGCCCTTATAGAACTTATATTCTTTTGAGTGTACAGAAAATTACACTATAAATAAAATATGAAACATTTTAAATGGTGAAGGAAGCCCAAAAGAAAAAGAAAATTATTGATTGTGGAGAGAAGCACAATGTAATTTTTAATAGTAATGGTAAATAGTTTTGAGATGGCAAGTCATGCAAATATTGGAAGAGAAAGCTTTAAAACACCAGAAACAGTACAAAGACCCTGAGGTGGGATCATGTGTAGCATGTTGGTCGAGCAGGAATGAAGCCAGTATGGCTGAGTTGAGTGCTCAAAGCAGGATGGGATGGCATTGAAGGGTATAATACAGGTTTTTTGCTTTTGTCTAAGAATAGGAACGATTGGAGGGTTTTAAACAAAAGATGAGTGAAATCTGATCTATATTTTAACATGACCATTCTGGCTGCTGATTTGAAAATAGCAGCAAAACAGTAAGACCAACCAGTTAGAGGTCTCTTGGAATACTCTGTCAATAGAGAGTGGACTAAAGCAGCATGATAGCGGTCGAGATGGTAAGTAGTGAAATGAACCTAAACAGAATTTTAAAGAAGTATCAAGAAGATTTTTTGATTTTATGCAGTACAACAACAACAAAAAAGGAGTAAAAAAAATGTTTTGGTGTGACTTACAGAGGGATTGGAATTGCTGTTTATTGACATAGAGAAGACAGGTTTAGCGGGGAAGGGAGAACACGAATTCAGTTTAGGACATTGTAAATTTGAGGCATACATTCAAAATTCAAACAGAGCTGTCAAATAGCCAGTTAAATATTTAAATCTGGAATCTGGAATTCCATTCAGCTTCCTTCCTTCCACTGACTTCCGTTCAGAAACAGTTTTCCCTCTTGCCATCTAGAAAATCCAATGCTGTAATACTGCACTTTAATTCCATGAAAGCATTTCTGAAGGAAGCTATGACATTATGTAGTAATATTGCTTTTGGTAATACAACTGACTAAAAATATAGAAAGTGCCTTTCCGACAGGATCAACTCATGTCAAGTGTTCTTAAATGCTTTCTAACAATTTTATTATGAGATGACACAATGTAGCACTAGTAGTAAAACAGTGTGAATTTAAATTACTATCCTCTTAAAACTGAAATTAAGAAACTCACTCCTCAAATATGTGAAGGTAATGTTTTATTTGTATAAGGAAAGATGTGCCCAATGCATTTGCTGTTGAAAACAGATTATACATATTTTTGGCATGTTTTGATAAGATGCATATTTGAGTTTGTGCCTGCATGTAATAGGAAGTTAAATGAATCTTTTTCTATTATCTTAGTACCACGTTCATTTTAAGAGTCATCTCAAAGCTAGGAAAATAAATATTATTCGAATGACCTTTGCAAAGAGAGCAGCCAAAGTCACCATACACACTCCTGCAGTTTTTGTTTTAAGGCTGTAGAATGTGGTCTCTACCATCATATCGCTACCTTTACTTGTCTGTGTAAACAAAAAGTTAGAAATTCAAAAATCACCATAGCCTTATAATGAACTAAGTTAAAAGGGCTTTAAGAGCTTTACTTATAGAGGGCACATAGCCCTGTCAGTAAGAGTAACTGGCAGGTTATTACCAGGTTGAATTTGCTTTTAGCTTTGAATTTGCTGATAATTTCCTCTGAAAAAGAGAAAGGCAGCAAGCACTTGGGGACATAGAGGATCTGGGATATGAGTATCAGTGAAGTTTTGATGTTGCTAGGAGATGGCCTGGAACCCACAGCTAAGACTTGGGTGTTCTGTTCTATCACAGAACATCAATACCACAGAAGGCCATTCCATGATAATGATGATAGATTAAGACAGCAACAAGATCATTTCATAATCATGTCTGAAAAAAGACAAGTGAATAATACTGTCCAAGCCACAATAATGACCAAATATCCTACCAACTACCAGCTTATCTAATATGAGAGATGGTTTATTCTTTACCAAATATACCTTTAGCTTTACTCTAGTTTTCTCTTTTTTTCAGATAAAATATATGATACCTAACCTTAGAATTACTCCTACTTGCTGACAGAATATAATACAGAGAAGAGCTCTACTTGCATAACCCTCCACAAAATTACCCAATACAGGCCCAAATCCTATAGTCCTGACACATTCTTACCTAGACTCACACAGTTCCTTGTGGTGTACATTCTCCTTTCCTGCTATGAGCAATAAACCAAACTTGTTCAATTACAGTTATGTCCCTGATGGTCTTTGGCTGGAGGGCAGTGATATATGCAAGGCTATTGGAACAAGAAAAGGAATTCTGGAGACAGAAGGCACAAAGAGGGGCAGCTTTCCACTTCTGTAATTAAGCAAAGATGCTTTAGCTTCCTAGAGCAAATGGAAAGGTAGCCTGTTTTTTCAATATGCTACCCAAGAGGGCTCATCAGGCCAAAGTAGCACAGAAGTTGGGAAGAGTAAACTGTAACAACAGAGGAGATTTGGTGAAAGTCAATGCAATATACCTTTTAACTCAGGAGCTGGACTATTGGAAGAGTCCTTGAAAATTGACATAAATGCCCCCATGGGAAAGCCAACATTTAGGGGCTTGAATATACAGAGAGCTTCAAATGGAGTAGGGAAATGTGGTAGAAACAGCAAGTCGAAGACTCTCCAATTTTTTTTCCATGACTTACCTCATTTCATACCATTCTTAAGCAAAATGGGGATCTGTAAACTGCAGAAAACAACAGAATAAGTAGAGTAAAAGATCAGACCTAACTTCTATCTCAGTATAGGTTTTCAGGTCCCAATCCCAGCATAAGCTACAGAACAGGAAAAGCATACACATGCTTAGAAGACTGGCATCTAAAAATTGGCTAGACTGGAATAAATGTATTTTAACAGGAAAGATATTCAATATAGCCTACTTAAAGGTAAAGTTGAAGAAAAAGCAATTATATTGCTATTTTGCTCAGTTCAGATTAAATGATAAATTGGTTCTACTAAGAAAAATATCACTAAGTTTGTACAACTAAGAGTTGAATGGCTTTGCACTTCTTTTTTGGGGTCTATCTGTACTTATATTTTCTCTAGAATGAACACTGCTTGTATATTTTAATAATAAAAGTTATTTTTAAAGACAAGCATTTCTAGCAACATGTTACATGTAAAATACTATAGTAAATAAGGGTTTTCCTTTTTGAGCATGATTAATACTGCTTAACATTGAAATATGAGATAAGAGACATAGTGACCTCTGTTGTAAGACTGGCTTAGTCACACCCTACTTCTGCTACTAAGTAGTTCTAGGATCTTGGTCAAAATTCCTAACCCATGTCTCAGTTTTTTTTTTTTTTTCTGAAAAATGGATATGATAATAGTAAGTCACTCAAAGATTAATGCGAAGACTAAGTGATGCATTCCCAGTAATCAACCCTGTTGTCACAGAAAGCATTCAATACATCCTTTTGCAAAATTTTAATGGGGCAAATAATGTTGTAATATTGTAGGACAATATAAACAACTTTGCACCTAAATTGCTACAAAATTTCTCCCATTGACTTAGGAGATTTTTAACAACTATCTAACTATTGATTTTCAAAAAAAGTTTTGGAATTTATAATATTCAAAGAAATCAGTGAATGCCTGGAGAGTTCAAAAAAGTAACCCACCCAAATGATATTTAAAATTAGTTTCTCTATGAAATACACCATCAAGAGAAGGAGATGACAAGCCATAGAATGGGAGAAAATTACAAAAGACAAATTGGATAAACTTATCCAAAATATATGAATAACTCTTAAAACTCAAAAAAATGAGCAATCCAATTGAAAAATGGGCAAACAACTTGAACAGATGTTTAACCAATGAAAATATACAAAAGGCAAACATATGAAAAGATGTTCCACATCATATGTCATTAGGGAAAAGCAAATTAAAGCTAGGAATACAAGTACACACCTATTAGAATGTCCAAAATTCAGAATACGGATTACACCACATACTGATGACCATGCAGAGTAACAGTAACTCTCAGGCATTGCTGGTGAAAAGGCAAAATGGTACAGCCACTTTGGAAGACAGTTGACAGTGGCTTAGAAAACCAAACATAATCCTACCACATGACCCCAAAATCATAATCCTTGGTATTTACCCAAGTGAGTTAAAAATTCATGTCCACATAAACACTTGAACATGGATGATTATAGCAGCTTTATTCATAGTTGTTAAAACTTGGAAACAACCAAGATATTTTCACTGGATATAAAATTTTAGGTGGTTTCACCATACTGGCCATGCTAGTCTTGAAGTCCTGACCTCATGATCTGCCCACCTTGGCCTCCCAAAGTGCTGAGATTACAAGCATGAGCCACCGTGCCCAGCCTTCTACAGCACATTATCTGTTACTTCTGAAAAGTAATTTAGCTTCATGGGCATAGAGGCTATTCAGTTTGATAAGCATGAGTTGGGTTCTGCAGAGCAAGACAACCAATAGAATATGTATTTGCAATGTAGTACACTGAAGTCAGAGGTACAGTCTTGACTTGGGCTCTTTAAATTTTCTAGGATCTGTTTTCTATTTCTCTCTTAATGCAGCTAAGTATGAAGTCATGGGAACTAGGTAGATGTTACATACATGATCACAGTTCCTGGGTTAAAAAATGGGAACTTTTACATATGCATATCCAAAAGTAATTGTTACCATAATTTTACATACTATTTAATTGTTCAAAAACAGATACAGAGCTATTTTAATGGCTAGCATGTCAGATAAATGAATGTTGATCTGAGAATCAAAATTGGCAGTAAATGGAAAGAAAATGAGTTTCCTAAGAAAATCTGTATATAAAATATTTCCCCTTGACATACAGTCTTTGGGCTAAACATTTCTTTCTTAAATCTCAGAAATAAATTATGTACAGTTAAACATCTGCCAAGTTAACCAGCCTTTAGAAAGGAAACCTGACACTAAAGGATGACATTTCTACTGCCTAAAACTCTACCCTGTTAAAAACTGAAAAAAGGGGGAGAACTAAATTGCCTCTTACATTTTCTTTGCCAGAAGTGCTTTTTAATGACTAATTTGGTGTAGAATGAAGAGCTAAGAGTAACATTGCTTATGTTTCTCATTAGAGTTGGATTTTTCTTAAAAAAATAAAATAGCCCCCCCCTTTTTCCTGCCCTTAATGAAATGTCAGGAGATGAGTTATTTAGCAGTACATTAAGCAGAGTAATAACTACAACGTTTCTCAAGTAAAGTGAAAACCTTTGAGATTTGAAGAAAAAAGACACCATTGCATGTACTTGGCCTAGGAAGATCACCAGTAGCCCAAAGCTAAATATTTGGCTTTTTAACTTTCAATTAGTCAGTGTGAAAAAGAAAATATGTAACTTTTAAAAAGGGCTTTATGTTTAGTGATTAGTCTAACAGCCACCATCCCATACTTCAGAGTATGGCTACTAAAGGCAATTTATCCTGCATGCCAAACTTTACACAATTGTTGAAGCTGCCAGGGGCATTATATTTAACAAATTCTGAGGCTGAATTTGGGTCATTTCAGGAAGAAAAAAAGGCATCATTGATACACTCATCATTCATGTTCTGGAAGGCAACAGAATATATTCCAGGTTGTTCAAATGAAATTTAAGGAAGGTACTACTTAGAGAGTCATGGCAGTATTAAGGGATTTTTTTGAGACCCACTGTCTTTGTTGCCCACACTGGAGTACAATGGTGCAATCTTGGCTCACTGCAACCTCTGCCTCCCAGGTTCAAGAGAGCCCCAGGGAATCTCTGAATGGTATAGAGGCAACCAATCACAAGCAACAGAGAAAACTCTAGGATAAAAAAGATGTAAAGAAATAATATTACCATATCTTCTGTGAGAGCTGAATCTATGAAGATAATGGCCTTGAAAGGAGTGGTAGAGGAGAACTGAGGAGTCCTTTCAAATACGGAGCACAGAAGCCAAGAAGGATCAAGGAAGAAGAACCTCAAATTCTTTTTTCCTGCACTGTGATCTCCTGCCTGTATCTCCCATTGGTCAAACCAGAACTAGGCTGCTTAATAAAATGTTTTAAAAATAACATTCAAAAGAAAAACAAGAACAAAAGCTTGATTTTAGAGTTTGTCAATACCTGTGGAGTAATCACTCTCACTATGGCTGACTTCAACCTAGCAATGTCTTAGCTCTGAATGAGATGTGGGAAGAGATGCACAGAACTCACTATTGAAACTACTAAGTTGGCTGCAGCACACACTGCTTAAATGTAAACAAAAGCCAGCCACCAAGGAGTCCAGGGGAGGAAATATGCAGATTTAGAACAAGGTGGAGACTACAATGAAGGGAGGTATGGCAGTGATCAATCAAGATAACTGCATGATTAACGGGCTCTATGACTTGCCCAGAATTTTTCCATACTTGACTCACCTAGGACTCAAAGCTAATACAAATGCAAATGAAAGAGTGTCTCTCCTACATCGATCTACCTCTTTAATGCCTAAATAGGAAAACAATGTTCTATTATATATGCAGCCATCAATTTCATAAGGAAAATAACTTGATCCAATCTAAATAAAGCTAAGATTTGGAGATAAAAAGTGATTTAGTTGGAAGTTAACTTCTGGATGGGTTTGCAAAGGAGAAAATACACTTTAGGCTTACAAACTGACCTTTCTGATCTTTGAGTTTTTAAAATGGAGAGGGGCAGCTGAGAAAGCTTTCAGTAAAATCTAGTGATAAAAGAGCAAAGAAAGGACTGCAGCTCTACTTCTAAAAGTTTGTTCAGACACCAACAAGGAAAAACTCAGTCTTTTACAACTTATGTCCTTGACAAGGCTTTTGGAAGCATTCAAATGGTGGCAGTTATAATTAATGTCTATAGATCTTTTTAAAATTGAAAGTTGATATAGTTGAATAATCTAGGTTGAAAATTAATTAATTTTTCTTATGAAATTATAATCACAAATTAAAGTATTTCATTCATTGCAAGTCTATCATTTATATAGCACTTTTATTTGTAACATATGTTGGGAGGTTAATATGAGACTTTCTCTGTCTTAGATTTGATTGGAAGATGCAAAATGCCATGAAGAAATCCATTGGTGACATGTCCTCTCAGTTTCAAATGGAAGAATTATGAGATTATTTTAAGTGTCTTAAATTTGCTTTAAGACTCTTACTCTAGTCCCTAACCAGGACTGTAAATGAGTAGAGTTTGAGGAATTTGAGACAGTAGATTACATTTATTTTTTAATTTTATTTTTTTTAGAAAAAAAGGAGATAAGGAGAGGAAGGAAGAGGAAGAAAAAGAGGGAGAGAGAACAGGAATATTGCTTTATTCTAAAAATAGGTATTAATAATGACCGATCAATATTTTGTGCATTTAAAGTGGAGAATGTATATTTTGTGTATTTAAAGTGGAGAGCTCTATAAATACTTATTAAGTTTACTTGTTCCAGATCTGAGTTCAAGTCCTGGATATCCTTTTTAGTTTTCTGTCTCATTGAGTCTAAATCTCTTTATGCGTCTTATGTATCTGGGTGTTAGGATCGTTAGCTCTTATTATTGCATTGATCCTTTTACACTGTATCTTTGTTGCTTTGAAATCTGTTTTATCAAATGTGAGAATTGCAACTCCTGCTTTTTGTTTATTTATTTATTTTGCTCTCCATTTGGTTGGTAAATCTTTCTCCAACCCTTTGTTTTGAGTCTTTGTGAGACAGTAGATTACTTTTAAAAAGTGTTGTAAAATTTACCTCTCCTTTGCAGAAAAGGCTTTCCTCTCACCTCAGTCTATGTTAGAGGGGTTTTAAGGCAGCTCTATTGAGAATTTTCTGTGAATTTCTTGTCATTTGGGGAAAAAGGGATCTGCTAATGATATTAATCAAGAGATTAATTCAATATATTAATCAAGAGATTTAACATTGAAAGGATGGGTCTATCCACCTGTATTAGTCTGCTCTCATGCTGCTAATAAAGACATACTTGACACTGGGTAATTTATAAATAAAAAGAGGTTTAAAGGACTCAGTTCCAAGTGGCTGGGGAGGCCTCACAATTACGGTGGAAAGTGAAAGGCACTCTTACATGGCCATAGACAAGAGAAACTTAAGAGCCAAGTGAAAGGGGAAATCCCTTAGTAAGCCATCAGATCTTATGAGACATACTCACCACGAGAACAGTACAGGGGAAAAACAATTGTATCCCACCTTATCCTTCCCACATCATGTGGGAATTATGGGAGCTACAACCCAAGATGAGATTTGCATGGGGACATAGCCAAACCTTATCACAGTTCACGGCTTGAAAGAAATGGACAGAGGAAAACAAGAAGTGCTCTCATGTTGAATATTAATAATGGGTCAGAGTGGGCATTTAATAAATTAAAAAAATGCATGAATATTAATCATGGGTCAGAGTGGGCATTTAATAAATAAAATTCATGAATATTAATAATGGGTCAGAGTGGGCATTCAATAAATAAATAAAATGCATAAATATTAATCATGAGTCAGAGTGGGCATTCAATAAATAAATAAAATGCATGAATATTAATCATGAGTCAGAGTGGGCATTTAATAAATAAAATGAATGAATATTAATCATGGGTCAGAGTGGGCATTCAATAAATAAATGCATGAATATTAATCATGAGTCAGAGTGGGCATTCAATAAATAGATAAAATGCATGAATATTAATCATGAGTCAGAGTGGGCATTTAATAAATAAAATGAATGAATATTAATCATGGGTCAGAGTGGGCATTTAATAAATAAATGCATGAATATTAATCATGAGTCAGAGTGGGCAATCAATAAATAAATAAAATGCATGAATATTAATCATGTGTCAGAGTGGGCATTCAATAAATAAAGAAAATGCATGAGTATTAATCATGGGTGAGAGTGGGCATTCAATAAATAAATAAAATGCATGAATATTAATCATGAGTCAGAGTGGGCATTTAATAAATAAAATGAATGAATATTAGTCCTGGGTCAGAGTGGGCATTCAATAAATAAATAAAATGCATGAATATTAATCATGGGTCAGAGTGGGCATTCAATAAATAAATAAAATTTATGAATATTAATCATGGGTCAGAGTGGGCATTCAATAAATAAATAAAATTCATGAATATTAATCATGGGTCAGAGTGGGCATTCAATAAATAAATAAAATGCATGAATATTAATCATGGGTCAGAGTGGGCATTCAATAAATAAATAAAATTCATGAATATTAATCATGGGTCAGAGTGGACATTCAGTAAATAAAATGCATGAATATTAATCATGGGTCAGAGTGGGCATTCAATAAATAAATAAAATTCATGAATATTAATCATGGGTCAGAGTTGGCATTCAATATAATAGACTGGAGCTCTCAAATTCTGCTTAAGGCAGGGATGTAAAGGTGATGTAATCTTGTCAGAAAAGATCAACTCTCAGAAGCCCAGGAACTGAGAGAACAAAGTAAGTGACCAGATGGAAAAAAGCAACAACAATAACATCACTGCATCTTAGGAAGGACAGTCCAAGGCAAAAAAAAAATCCCAAAAGAATGAGCATTGAATATTTACAAACCCCAAAGTCCTAATATTAAATGAGGACAAAATCTGACAAGTAATTATTGTCCTTAAGTATCCTTTATTAGCTCCAAATTCAGTACACTCAAAAATGGAGCAGTCAGAAACCACAGCTTGCAACAGGTAAAGAAATACAAAAAGAAGAAAAGCCAGCAAATCCTTTTTCCAAGTATAGTATTCTCAAGCATAAAACAAGCTCAAAGTGAGAGAAGAAATTTAAAGTTTTTACTGCTGCTTGAGAAAATACTTCATTTCTACAGGTAAGACTATTTCATGATTTGAAGTGATTCTTAAGTATCTGAATAACTGAAGAAACTGTAGAGGCATAAAAAGTACAAATGTCAAAAGAGATAGATATGATGATTACTATTTTTAAAATAAGAAATTATGATGAACAGAGATGCAAAAATCTTCAATAAAATACTGGCAAACCAATTGCCACAGCACATCAAAGAACTTATCCATCACGATCAAGTAGGCTTCATCCCGGGGATGCAAGGCTGGTTCAACATACACAAGTCTATAAACATAATTCACCACACACACAGAACCAAAGACAAAAACCACATGACTATCTCAACAGATGCAGAGAAAGCCTTCAACAAAATCCAACAGCCCTTTATGCTAAAAACTCTCAATAAACTAGGTATTAACAGAACGTATCTCAAAATTATAAAAGCTATTTGTGAAAAACCCACAGCTAATATCATACTGAATAAGCAAAAACTGGAAGCATTCCCTTTAAAATCTGGCACTAGACAAGGATGCCTTCTCTCACAATTCCTACTCAATATAGTATTGGGAGTTCTAGCCAGAGTAATCAGGCAAGAAAAAGAAAAAAAGGGTATTCAATTAGGAAAGAAGGAAGTCAAACTGTCTCTATTTGCAGACAACATTGTTTATTTAGAAGACCCCATTGTCTCAGCCCAAAATCTCCTTAAACTGATAAGCAACTTCAGCAAAGTCTCAGGATACAAAATCAATAAACAAAAATCACAAGCATTCCTACACACCAATAACAGACTTAAAGAGAGTCAAATCAAGAATGAACTGCCATTAACAATTGCTACAAAGAGAATAAAATACCTAGGAATACAACTAGCAAAGGATGTAAAGGACCTCTTCAAGGAGAACTACAAACCACTGCTCAATGAAATAAGAGAGGACACAAACAGATGGAAAAACATTCCATGATCACAGTTAGGAAGAATCAATATTGTTAAAATGGCCATACTGCCCAAAATAATTTATAGATCAACACTATCCCCATCAAGCTACCTATGACCTTCTTCACAGAACTGAAAATAACTATTTTAAACTTCATATGGAACCAAAAGAGAGCCCGTATAGCCAAGTCAACTCTAAGCAAAAAGAACAAAGTTGGAGGCATCCAACTATCTGACTTAAAACTATACTACAAGGCTACAGCAACAAAACAGCATGATACTGCTATCAAAACAGAGATATAGACAAATGGAATAGAACAGAGGCCTTGGAGACAACACCACACACCTACAACCATCTGATCTTTGACAAACTGGACAAAAACAAGCAATGGGGAAAGGATTCCTGTTTAATAAATGGTGTTGGAAAAGTGGCTAGCCATGTGCACGAAGCTGAAACTGGACCCCTTCCTGACACCTTACACTAAAATTAACTCCAGATGAATTAAAGACTTAAACATAAGACCTAACACCATAAAAACCCTAGAAGAAAACCTAGGCAAAACCATTCAGGACAAAGGCACAGGAGAGGACTTCATGAGTAAAATGCCAAAAGCATTGCTAGCAAAAGCCACAATAGACAAATGGGATCTAATTAAACTCCAGAGCTTCTGCACAGCAAAAGAAACAATCATTAGAGTGAACCAGCAACACAGAGAATGGGAAAAAAAATTTGCAATCTACCCATCTGACAAAGGACTTATATCCAGAATTTACAAAGAACTAAAACAGATTTACAAGGAAGAAAACCCATTGAAAAGTGGGCAAAGGATATGAACAGACACTTTTCAAAAGTAGACATATGGGAGAACAACAAACACATGAAAAAATGCTCATCATCACTGGTCATCAGATAAATGCAAATCAAAAGCACATTGAGATACCATCTCACACCAGTTAGAATGGTGATCATTAAAAAATCTGGAGACAACAGATGCTGGAGAGGATGTGGAGAAATAAGAACACTTTTATACTGTTGTTGGGAGTGTGAGTTAGTTCAACCATTGTGGAAGACAGTGTGGCGATTCCTCAAGGACCTAGAAATAGAAATTTCATTTGACCCAGCAATTCATTACTGGATATACTTAAAGGATTATAAATCATTCTGTTACAAAGACACATGCACATATATGTTCACTGCAGCACTGTTTACAATAGCAAAGACTGAACCAACACAAATGCCAAAAGATGATAGACTGGACAGGGAAAGTGTGGCACATATACACCATGGAATACTATGCAGGCATAAAAAACGATGAGTTCATGTCCTTTGTAGGGACATGGATGAACCTGGAAACCATCATTCTCATCAAACTGACACAAGAACAGAAAATCAAATACCACATGTTCTCACTCATAGGTGGGTGCTGAACAATGAGAACATGTGGACACAGGGAGGGAAGCATCACACACTGAGGTATGTTGTGGGGGATGAGGAGAGGGACAGTGGGGGTTAGGGATTTGGGGATGGATAACATGGGGAGAAATGCCAGATATAGGTGATGGGGATGGAGGCAGCAAACCACATTGCTATGTATGTGCCTATGCAACAACTTTTCATGTGCTTCACATGTACCCCAGAACTTAAAGTGCAATAAAATATATTTTTAAAAAAGAAATTATATTTATAAAACACAATTGAATATAAAAAGAACTACCATAAGCTTACAGGGAAAGGAAATCAGCCAAATAGAAAAAAAAATGGAAAAAAAATGGGAAAATACCATTAAAATGATTAAAATGGCATTTTGCAGAAAACATGAGTATAAAACATTTGAAAGATGTTCAACTCTTGTGATGAGGAGGGATAGACAAATTAATCAGTGAGATGCTGTTTTATACATACTAGATATGCAAAAGAAAAGCCTGACAAATCAAGTGCTATTAAGAATGCAGAACAGGATAAGTGTATATACTGCTGGTAGGAGGTATATAGATACAACTTTGGAAAATTATGTGAAATTATCTATTTAAACTTACATAGTAGTAATATACTGTTTCATTATAATAAACATGGAAATTTGAATCTCCAAATTCACTTACTTATCTGGTTTCTTGTTCCAGTTTGCAACTTGAGAAATTTACATGTCATTTGGTTAGCGTCCATGAAGAGTGAAATCGATAGTGCCAATGGGTTCCAGTTTTCTTTTTTCTTTACTCTTCATCTAGCCCAGCTCTTTCTGTTAACCATAGGATGTTTTTCTCTAAACTCACAGAGATAATGTCCATGAAAACGCTACACATTTCCTGTGATACTGAATATCAAAGTAATGAGAATAAATAGGTATTTGGTCTCTGCCCTTTTTTCCTGGCACACAAAATCCCTGAAATCTCCAAAGTAATAACTTTTTTATATGAAATGATTAATGGCTAAGGGCTCTTTGACTAACCATGGATGGGGGCTAGTTGCCAGGGGAACCAACCATGTGATTAGAAGGTTAGAACTTTCAGTCCCATCCCCTGACGTCCCAGGAGAGGAGAGGGACTGACAGTTAAGTTGGTCACCAATGGTCACTAATTTAATCAAGACCATGTATACTTAATGAAGCCAATGTTAAAAAAAAAAAGCCTGAATCAGGAGAGCCTCTCAGATTCCTGACCACATGGAAGTTCCTGAAGGGTGGTGCATGCGGAGAAAGTATAGAAGCTTGGTACCCCTTCCAGTATACCTTGTTCTGTGCATATCTTCCAACTAGGTCCTTTGAGCTAACCTTTATAGTAAGTATGTAAACATAAATATTACCTAAAATCTGGAGCTACTCTAGAAAATTAATCAAGTTCAAGGAGAATGTGATGGGTACCCCAATTTATAGCCAGTTGGTCAGAAGCACAGATCATCATCTGGTGCTTGCAATTGGTACCTGAACTGGGGAGCAGTCTTGGAGGGCTAGCACTTGATATGGTTTGACTCTGTGTCCCCACTGAAATATCATCTCAAATTGTAATTTCAACACATGAAGGGAGGAACCTGGTGGGAGGTGACTGAATCATGGAGCAGTTTCCCCCATGCTGTTCTCATGCTACTGAAAGAGTTCTCACAAGATCAGATGGTTTAAAAGTGGCAGTTCCTCCCTTGCTCTCTCTTTTCTTGTGAAGAGAATGTTGCTTCCCCTTTGCCTTCTGCCATGATTCTAAGCTTCCTGCTGCCTCCCCAGCCATGTGGAACTATGAGTCAATTACACTTTTTCTTCATAAATTACCCAGTCTCAGGTAGCCCTCTATTCCCATGTGAAAATGGACTAATACAGCTCTTATCCCATGGGACGTGATGCTTTGTTATCTGTAAGTAGATAGTGTCAGAATTAAGTTAAAGTTATAGGGCACCCAGCTAGTGTCCATGAAAACCAGTTGCTTGGTATTAGGAAAACACACACACACACACACACACACACACACACACAGGTGTGAGAATTGTGTTGAGTAAACTCGTGAGAGGGGGAAAAACAAATAAACCAAAAAATTTTTCTTTTGTCTCTAATACTTCTATAGATTTCTGTGCCAAACCCCTCTGCAGTTCTACTCCAGAAGCTTGATGTGTGTAGCTTCCTGCAAGCTTCAACTTTTCAGCCACATTAGGAGTAGTTAGTAACTTCTCTGAATATTTTCTAGATTTTTCTTTCTCCAGTACTTCCTATATTTTAAAATTAAAATTAATTCCTATGATAAATTTCACATTCCATTATATAGTATTTCTGATACACTGAATACAAGCTGACAAATACAATTTTTTTATTTTTGTAAATTGGTTGTTAGGTATCTATGTAGGAGTATTTCCTGTTCCTATAAGCCAGGAAACACAAAAAATCTATTTGCATTTTGGAATTCCATTGCAGTACACTTGTAAGAAGACCGAATTCAACCCAAATAACTATCAAATCTAAAAGAAATAATAATATAGCATTTAACAAAGAAAATTAACATATAGCTGCCACATCAACATGGTAAAATCCTAGGAAACACTATATGAAAAGACAATTCATTAGTGGTTCAATTTATAAAAAGTTAATTGTCTTTAAAATGTAAACAATACCTTTTATGGTTGCATCTACATAGCCAGTAAAATAGTAAAATAATAGTAATAATAATAAGTATAGGCCATGCGTGGTGTTTCATGCCTGTAATCCCAGCACTTTGGGAGGCCAAGGCAGGTGGATCATGAGGTCAGGAGATGGAGACCCACCTGCCCAATATGGTGAAACCCTATCTCTACTACAAATACAAAAATTAGCTGGGTGTGGTAGTGAACACCTGTAAGAGAATCACTTGAACCCGGGAGGCAGAGGTTGCAGTAGTCTGAGATCTGGCCACTCCAACCTGGGCAACAGAGCAAGACTCCATCTCAAAAAAAAAAAAAAAAGAAAAGAAAAAGAAAAATAAGTATAATGATGATCATTAAATTCAAGATCATCATTACCTCTGGAGAGAAAGATTAAAGTAGAAACTGGGAGAGCCTAAAATGTGTTATAATTTGAATTGTATCCTCTGCCAAATTCGTATGTTGAAATCCTAGTTCCTTGTACTCCTGTACCTCAGAATGCAACCTTATTTGGAGATAGGGTCTTTGCCAACATGACCAAGTTAAAGTGAGACCATTAGGATCTACCCTGATCCAAGATGACTGAGTTCATCATAATGCAAATCAATTATGTACAAGGACCAACATTTGTCATTAAAATGCCACAAGACTAGCCTTCAACTTCAACTCTCATTATTTCAGAAATTCATTCACTATAGAGATGTGCTGAGGTCACCTTCTCTGTACCAAATACTGTGCTAATCTGTTTATAGAAAGAGCTATCATGCATGTGTGCATTTATTACTTTGAGAAACTGCCTTAATTATTAATAAACTTATACATTCATCTGTGAGATAGGATACATTTTACTCATCTCATATGTTATTGTGACAAATAGTTTATCAAAACAACTTAAAAGCAGTTTAGAAAAAACATAAACTATTAGGGGCAAAAATGCAAATAGTCCCTATAGTAATGTGTCTATACCTGAACTAGGCACATCTGCTTTAAAAGCATGTTTTCATAATTACAACTCTATCTTTTAATTTAAAGTAAACCTGATAGCTTAAAACAAAGTCAACATTAAAATAGTTTTTATATCAGAATGTGTGTTTTCCCCAAAGCAAGTTTGATAAAACCCATTTAATTGTGTACTCTTAACTTCTCATTATCGCCTAACTGAAATTAGTAATGATACATATTTAAGCAGCAAATTCCAATTACTGTTAACATAAGCAATTCATTCTTCCAAATGTAATCAATGTAGCTATTAAACTACTGTAAACAGAATCATTATCAATGTGAATTATATTACTGCACCATAAACAGTCCATCCGATTTACTTTTGATGAGTTTTATTTTTTGTACTTTGTGTATTTATGAACCACATATGCTGTGCACATATATGCAAATATGTCATTTGTGAACATTCACCTTTGTCATGTTTTTCTTTTTTCAAACTTGTCAACAAAAGTAAAAAGAATGCTACATATTTATAAATAAGAAATGCCAACAAAAATTACTTTTATTTTACACTGAAACTGTTTACTAAATACAGCTGGCAGTGACTTTCATGTCCAATTTTAAGTTCTGTCTCATTCCTATGATTATTATTTTACTTTTATAAAGAAGTATGACATCATATTGTTATCACTTAGATAAATGGAAACATGTTTAAGTGAAGCATGGACTAAATTATGGTTTAAAGTAAGACATTCCAGAGAGTCTTTGATATGGTTTGGCTGTGTCCTACCTAAATCTCACCTTGAATTGTAATAATCCACACATGTCAAGGGTGGGGGCAGGTGGAGATAACTGAATCATGGGAGTAGTTTCTTCCATACTGTTTTCATGGTAGTGAATAAGTCTCATGAGATCTAATAATTTTGTAAGTAGGAGCTCCCCTGCACAATCTCTCTTGCCTGACACCATGTAAGATGTGATTTTCTTCCTCATTTGCCTTCTGCCATGATTGTGAGGCCTCCCCTGCCATTTGGAACTGTCAGTTAAACCTTTACACACACACACACACACACACACACAAATTATCTAGTCTTGCGTATGTCTTCACTACCAGTGTGAGAACAGACGCATACAGTCTTAATCTGCCAGTTGTTCAGGAGATGTCAATGGTGGTGGTAGGTCATGTGAGAATGGGTGAGATGCAAAGAAGAAACACAAATTGAAACAATGGCACCACAGATCAAACTTGGTGCATCCTAAGTCAAACCCAGAAGACTCCACACCAACACACATAGATTAAAATGCTATTAGTATTAAACAGCCAACCAATGCATTATAAAGAGCAGTTATTATTTCTACTTTACAGAAGGAGAAGCTGATTCTGTAAACTGTTTAAACATATTTTAAAGTTGATTAGTTTATCTATATGACAGCAAAAAATTGAAGGTTTACCAGATACTACATTAATTATTAGATAAGGAAAGACAACATCATCTAAAGGTCCAGTGGACATTATGAAAACAAATGTGAAATAATTGTCCAGTAAATAATTGGGTGAGCAAGATGCTAGGAAAGTTATTTTTGTCAAGTCTTGATGGGTAGAAAGGGAGGGAAACTGCTTAATTTTGCCCAATATTTTTCAATCTCTCTGTGAATGCAATCTGCCTTTTGTTTGCACAAAATTATTTTGTTATATACTGATACAGACAAATTCTATTCTGAAATGGAATTTTAGGCCAATAAAAAACCAAATGACATAATAATGAAATTTGCCATCATTATAGGTAGAGTTGCTTTTCATATTTCTTTTTCTTTATGGAAAAAATTCTCTAAATCCCCTTTTTTCTTCCTACTGACCAGAAGTTGAGGCTTGGATTCTACAGGAGGAGAAGAAAGCTCAGGCCCATTCCCTTGAGGCAATAAGGTTATAGACTGGCCCCTACAACTTAGCAACAGGCTGGAAGAACAGAAAGGCCAGGAACAAGGCCTTCTGAAAGACCTTGAGCTGGAGTAGTTTTCAAGGATTTAAAGTTTGCTGTTTCCATTGTCTTCAGTTTATTCAAGCCTTCACATACATTTTGTTAAATGGCCAAGCCTGGTACCAATAATCACTCTGGGAAAAATATAGAAGAATTCTAGACCCTCCAAGTTGTACAATAATAAAGCAGAAGCAGGACTTGCCTAGAGTATGGTTAGCAGAAGGAGGCCACAGAAAGAACAGGAAAATCAATGGTCTAGAGCCCTATCGGATAGTTAGTTGAGGTAGCAAGTAACCAGAATGCATTGATGAAATAAACAAACTTTCCTCATGAATTCCTAGAGAGACCTAAAGAAGAGACTCAATAAGATAGTAATTTCTTATAGCCAACTATGAGACTTGTACCTTAAGGATTTGTTACACTTTATTCTGGAATCATCAGCTGGAAGTATTATATCCAGATCTGTAACCCAACAACACAACCATATAGCTCATGATCCAGGTTCAAAGTTTCCATACCCTGAAGCATAAACAGTACCAGGGTTGCTGCAGGTTGAAATTTGAAGCAGTCATTACTGAAATTTCATTCTGCAAACTTGAAGCAATTCATGTCACGGTTCTTATCAATTAATATTCTGAGGCTGATACGTTGGTCACTTTTTGAGTATAATGACTTAATAAAGACATCATCTTTGGAACCCAAGTTTGAGATGACCAAGATTTAACATAGAAGTAGTTACCATGCAGTCCTAGTCTCATCTCTTCTAACCTGTGTTATGGTACATTAATATTCATAATATTTTCAAGTTATTTTAAATTGCCATACTTTATAATTTGAGTTACACTGAGCTTTGACTGTAGCAGCTGAGCCTTCCTGTATCTATTAATGTTTCATTTATTTTTAATAAAAAATTTAGTATGAGAAAATAACCAAATAAAACCAGCATGGTAGTATTCCATATTGGAATCAGGTCTGCTAAGTAAGGACTCATCATCTGGTCCTACTAATGGAAACAAGGATTAAGCGGAGATCAGAGCCTATCCAATTTCCATTTGCTCTTGTAACAAATTGAATGCTAGACATATGCATGGCTAAAATAGTAATTAACATGGAGAGGGTGCTGGTACCAGGATTTAGGTGAATCTTAGCTTTCTCTTAGCTTGAATGAATATGAATAAATAGCTTGAAAACTGCATTGATTTTCTCTTGTGCTTATAAATGATTTGCACAGCAATGGCAGCCTGTTACAGAGCTCAACCACATTAGTGGGGAGAACAACTTTAAAAATGTGAGATTGCATTATCTTCCCAAGAACACAAGATGAGAACTGCCAGGCACACACAATGAAGTAAAAGTGGAGAGCGGAGATTGGGGACTAAGAAAGGAATACAAATTATCTATTCATCTTTAAAATGGCACTCTAAGGTATTATTATCTCTGTTGTATATATGGGAATGGGAAATCAGGCTCGAGGAGGTTAAAAAACTTGACTAACATCATTTACATATTAAGTAACAGAGTGCAGAGTTGAAACCTAGTTCTTTTACTTTATGACCCATTCATTGCCACTGCCCCACAGTGCCTTATGATTTAGGGTGAGTATCTCTTCCAAATATTCCACCATCCCACTTGTTGAGCCATCACTTCATTATATCTTTTTGAGTTTTTTTCCAAAACTCAGTGTAAACAGAATTTAATTTTATGTCTTTGCTATATTCAGACTATATCACACACACACACACACACACACACACACACACACACACGAACTCTAGGTAATAGGCATGGTTTTTTATAAATTGAAATAATTAGTATTAAGAATGAGATCTCATTAGAAGACTCACTTGGCTTATTCAGTTAATGTAACCTAAAAGAACAAGCTGATTTTACTTTATGGCATACCTGGCTTTATGCTGTTGTTTAAAAAAAAAAAAAAAGGCAATGTGAATCCAGAAAAGAAATTCTGTATCTCAAAGGAGAGTGAATTTTCCTTTAAGAGAGGCAGTTATATTACATTTCCTATTCTAGCTCTCTTCTTTGTTGTTCACCAGGACTAAAATAACAGAATCATCTGCCCTAAAGGTAGACATTATTAGTTGCTCACTTGTATCAAGGAAAGTTTGCCTCATTAACAGAAAGCTCCCCCATGCTGTGGTTAGTCATGGTTGTGCATTAAGCAGAAAACTTCATTAAATCAGCACTTCAACATTATTTTACCTTTACATCGGAATTTATGCAATGAGCTTATGCAACTCCCTCACCTTTGAGGACTTTGCACAATTGATTAGATCATTAAATGCCATCCAATTTATGTGTATAGCTTTTCTTTGTAAATATACCCAAGCCTATCATAAGGATCACATGCCTAAAATTATATAATTGTACATTTATCATGGGTATGAGAGCTGGGCATTGATTATTACTGGTACTTTAAAAGAGAAGACATCTTCAAAGTAGTTTTAAGTTTCTCAAAAGCATGTTAAGAGTCACAGCATCAATGTGTGCCTCAAGATATGCTCAGCTTTATCTAACCTTATTTTATTTTCTAAGAAGCATTATCTTATCCATAAAAGATAAAATGACCATGAAGATATTTTAGAAATAATTCAAGTACAGAATTTTCTGAGATTTGAACGAGATATTTGGATTGGAATCTCACCTGTGGTCTTTTCAAACTGTGCTTTTTTAGCTGTTCAGGGTAATCCTTTAAATAAGTACCAGTTCTAGTAAATTAGTACTACTCCAGAAAGAGTTAGCATCACATATCTATTACCTCAATCATGCATAAACTCAGATTTTAATTTTAAAAAATTCTGGAAATGATTTCAAGGACAATTCATTGAATAATAAGGAATCAAATTAGTCTTTCACTAAATCATTTTGCTAAAGTGATAGTGTTTTACAAAGCTTTTTCTTGTTTTGATTGAGATTTTTGTGGAGTGAAAACTAGTTGAAGAAATTCTGTAAATATGTGAGCTGTCAGAAATAGTCACTAACAGAATGTGCTTATAGAAAACAATTTAGTACAAAAACCAAAGGCAACAGTAACAATGTATACACTGCCTCAGGTTTATATAACAGCCTTACCATGCTTCATGTTGCCCTAGCATGTTGGGTCACTTAATCAGCCCTCTAGACAGCAGCTTCTCAGCTTCATAAAAAGATCCTAATTATGTCCATTTGATAGAATTATATGATAGGATTAATGACTTAAGCTGTGTGATTTTTGTGCGAAGTGCAAGATACTATGCAAATATTGGCTATTACTATATTTTTTTTGCTGCCATCTCCATAAACATCCAAATTTGGGGCTGAATTTTATTCAGTTTATTCCTTAACATCTGCTTTCTCTCACTTAAAAAATCATCCTGTCATCTCAAGTTCTATTTCCCCCTTTGTTTCTCACACCATGGTCTTTTGGTTTGCCTATTCACAAAAGACATACTTCTTTTTATTCATTTATCTTTCATTTAAATGGGACCGTCACTTTTTAGAAAGTTATTTTCTATTAATAGCTGAAGCATCTTTAATAATAGTCTAACCCTTAACTCCCAAGTTAAGTTTCTTTTCACCTTTTCCCAAAAGTGATACTTGAAGGACATGGTAGATTTGTAGAGCAGCTCATGTTTCCATTGGAATCTTGATAATTTTTCTGGTCATAAAAGACAGTGTTCCTAAAATACATGCATGAGTGTCTAGTGCACATATACTGCTGTGTATATGGGTGTGTATGAAACTCTAAGAACACATTAATAAATTAGACAAAAAATAATATTATTAAAAGCTGAAACTAGGAAGTAGCAGTTTGATACAGCCACATAACAGAGCCTGTAATACCTGCATCTTGCTGGAGACCCCCAAACTAGAGGCAGCAATATGTCCTGCCAGATACCTTCTAGAATGTTCTACTTTTGGAAAAGATCAACTGAAACTGGCAAATTGCTCAATTTCTACTTGGAAAAAAAAAGTGAGCTGCTCACAGTGGCTCATGCCTGTAATCCCAGCACTTTGGGACACCAAGGTGGATAAATCACCTGAGGTCAGAAGTTCAAGACCTTGCCAACATAGTGAAACCCTGTCTCTACTCAAAAATAAAAAAACCACCAGGCATGGTGGCGCATGCCTGTAGTCCCAGCTATTTGGGAGGCTGAGACAGGAGAGTTGCTTTAATCCATGAGGCCAGAGTGTGCAGTGAGTTGAGATCACACCACCATGCTCCAGCCTGGGTGACAGAGACTCTCTCTCAAAAATAAGTAAACTTAAATTAAAAAGTCAAGTGGAAGATTACTCAACTTTTATCCTTCTTGTTTACATTTGCAAACATCTGAGGACAATAGCATTGACGGAAGAAAAATTAAGTCAGGCATCACCCTTTTCATAGATGAACATAGATTTCTTAATGTGTTCTGCAGTACAATTTTAAGTACTGAAATGGGTTTTCCTAAATCAATGTGTACCTTTTGTCCTGACATGTCTAAATTAGACTTGATTCCATTTCTTCAATTAAAATTAGAAGCAAAATGAAGATAATTTAAAAATGAGCATTATGAAAACATCTAACTTTTTTCAAAAAAGTATAAAAGATTTCTAACATCTGAGGAAGGATAAAGAAAAACTAAGCTATAGAGAAGACAGTGTAGGCTTACAAAAACATCAGCTATTCTCAAAGGTCTATTTCTTTTTTAACAGCTTTACTGAGGTATAATATACAAGGAACTGTACATATTTAATGTGAACAATTTAATGAGTGTGGACATACGCAAACTCCCATGATATCATTGCCACAATCGAACAGACACATCCATCCCCTCCCAAAGTTTTCTTGTGATCTCTTTTCCCCCAACCTGTTCTACTCCCCAGGACTCCAGAACCCATATCCAACTGCACCGTCAAGACCTTTAGATTTTTACAAACATCTGTCTAAACTGAACATTTATAGAAACCTAACACTTGATCTCCACTACCCCCCAACTCCCATTATTTCAATCTGTTCTTCCCCTTAGTTTTTTCCAGTTGCTAAAAGCGAATTCTAATCTTCTACTTGTGCAGTCTAAAAACACTGGATATTTTTTCTTTTCTTTTCTTTTTCTTTTCTTTTTTTTTTTTTTTTTTTGCCAATCAATGAGAGCTTGTGAGGTTGCTGAGGTTGGTTGGCCTTGAACTCTTGGTGTCACCTTTGCAAGTGCCACGACATCTGGCCGGAGCCACTTTGGGCCCCCACTGGATATTTTTTCACATTCCACATGGAATTTGTCAGTTAATCTCATTGTCTTTATTTTTAAACTATATCCAATATCTAACAACTACCATCTGTACTGCTACCTCCATGCTGGCCCCTGGCATATCTTACCTAACATGTTTTAGCATTCTTCTAACTGGACATGGTTTCCCTCTCACATATTATTCTCAATACAGTAATCACAGTAATTGGGCTAAAAGAGAGTAAATGCCATTTTGGCCCAGATCTCTGAAGTCTTCTCATTTTACTTAAAGTAACAGCCAATGGCCTTACAGTAATCTCTCTGGCTGCTGCTCTTTCCTTGACCTCATCTCCCACTCCTCTTCTCTTACTCTGCTCCAGCTACATTGTCTCATGCACTCCAGCCACATCTGCCCAGGCACTCTGCACTTGTTTTTTTCTACAAACTTCTTCCAAATATTCAAGTCTTGTTCTCTCACCTTTTTTTTTTTTTTTTTGAGATGGTATCTCTCTGTCACCCAGGCTGGAGTGCAATGGCATGATCTTGGCTCACTGCAACCTCCACCTGCTGAATTCAAGTGATCCTCCTTTCTCAGTCTTCCAAGTAGCTGGGATTACAGGCCACCACCACTGCGCCCAGCTAATTTTTGTATTTTTAGTAGAGACAGGGTTTTGCAAATTGTCCAGGCTGGTTTCCAACTCCTGACCTCAGGTGATCTGCCTACCTCAGCCTCCAAAAGTGCTGGGATTACAGGTGTGAGCCACCACACCTGGCCTCTCTCACCTTTTTCTAGTCTTTACTCACACACTCCTTTTTAGTGAAGCCGTTCCTGACCACACTATCAAATACAAACCTTTCACGGCAGCCCTTCCTTCTATAGTGGTTATCACCATTTGACTTACAATATATTTACGTCTTTATTGTTGCTTTCTTGTTATTAGAATCACTGTCATCATTACTAGAATTTAAGCTCAGTGAAAACAAGGATGGTCTTCTGATTTGTTTTCTGTTGTATCATAGAATTCAGACTTTCACCTTGTAAAAGAATTTGCTGATTTGAATAGCATGTATGCAGGAAAAAGGAAAAAAAAAACAGACAATAAAACAGTCTTCATGTGGTAGTGCCTTCAGATGATCCTTACTACCAGGAGAAAATAATTTTATGGATTAAAGGAATGATGTTCAAGTACAGAGTTAGAGAAAATGAATTCTGAAACAGATTAAAGGAATAGTGTTTAGGTAAGGAGTTAGCATAATACGGGTCATAATGACCAGGTTTTTGCTCATAAGGCTGTAAGAGGGAGAAAGAGGAATGAATGTATATCATGTCCTTTGGAATAAAAGTGGAGTCTCATCCTGATTTCCTTTATAAGTATTTGTGCTCCATAAACTCCCCAGTTCTCAGTAAGTTACTAAGAATTTAGTTCCTTTATGTCATATGGTCGTGCATCATGTGACTACATATAGGTTCCAAATATCAGAAAAATAGGACATATCTAGTTTGAGTCACATTTACTTCACTTTAAAAAAGTACAGCCATAGTCAGAAATGAAAGAAAAAAATACAGAACATGTAAAGCTTAATAGCTCTTACCAATACCTTTACTTTTGATGTTGCATCCCTCCTCTCAGATTTCATGCCTTATAAATGAAAACACTTGATGCTTAATTTGAATGTTACCAGTGTCAATTTCTAGAATGAGTATTCTCAAGATATCCTGACTATTTTCTTGAAAAAAAAAATGTTTGGAATGGCTTTTGATGGTTATATAATTTCTAAAACTGTAAGCTAGCAGAGATTCTAAAAGGTAGATATTTTTCTCTGATAATTTGAGTTTACATCATGGAAGGATGAGACTCAAGTTGCACTGGAAAATGTATATCCTATGGCTAGGTGTGGTGGCTCACTCCTGTAATCCCTGCACTTTAGAAGGCCAAGGCAGGCAGATCATCTGAGGTCAGGAGTTTCAGACCAGCCAGGCCAACATGATGAACCCTCATCTATACTAAAATATATATATATAAATTAGCCAGTTTGGTGGCATGTACCTGTAGTCCCACCTACTCAGGAGGCTGAGGCAAGAGAATTGCTTAATCTCTGGAGGTAGAGTTTACAGTGAGCCAAGATCATGCCACTGCACTCCAACCTGGGTAACAAGAGTGAAACTCTGTCTCAAAAAAAAAAGTGTATCCTTATGTATACAAGCTTTAGCTATAAATTTAGTTTTTCTGTACCTGTTGAAATCTAATTTACCTTCTACATTACTTTCATCTCTCTGCTCCAAAGCTATGGCCAGTTGATGACAGAAACAGCTATCTAGGAGTAAATTTCAATATTTAAATATCTGTAAACATTTTGCTCCAAATTTAATCTATAACCAAGTATTAAGCCTTAAGGCTCTTTAGTATCCACTATTCTTTTTTAAAAAATCTCTTTCTACATTAACTTTACAACATAAATATTTATTGTATTTCTGGTCTTATTTACATGGAGCCATTTATTCAAGTATTTTTATTTAAGGCATTTAGTTTCTCCTTGCATCCATTTTTATAGCATCAAAGAGTATTATTTACAGATAAGTGAACATATGGTTGTCAGAAGGCTATATGTTATGAATAGTGATGATTTGGGGATGGAGACTGGCTGAGTGCTGAGAAGTATGGAATCTGTACATATAAAACACTTAATAAAGAGGCTGGAGAACAGAAAGGATTCTGTAAATGTTAGCTCCGCTGATGCAGTGACTGCTCAATTCTGGCCATATAGAATAGGGACCAGGGTGTTTCATCTTATTTGGTGGATTTCCAGATGTAGATATAGAAACAATTTCAAACGTTTTCCCACTGAACCTTAAAAGGAAATTTTCCAAAATTTTCCAATATGAGTTCAGTTGTTCAATGTTTATTTTGTCCAAGATCTCCTAGTGTATTAAAATAAAATGCAGCAAAAAAAAATCCAGCTCTATGGCACTGTTGAGGAAAGGAAGTTCATAGAATTGCCATGGCTCTAAATGATTTGGTTAATGCTATTGCTATTTGATGCATCTTAATTACTAAATCACTAGTTACACTGTCCTACTTTATTTTAAACTTTTGTAGTAAATAGTCTGAACATATAATCTGATACTTATGAATAAGCCATAAGACTTTAAACTAGTGTAAGCAGTAAAACAAATGTGCAAATGTCATGGGTGGCTTCACAGCATTAGAGAGTTGCTCTATTGATGAGCTCTTGACATCAACTAACAGGTAACAAGAGATTCTAAAACTCAAAGTTTCAAGAAAAGCCCCAATATCTACACTACATAACTGTTACATAATCTCTGGACTTCAGTGTTCTCATTCACAAGTTGAGGAATATTGAGCAGAATAATTCAGTCAACAAATACTTTTTCAGTGGCTGCTGTGGTTCAAAAAAACCACATTGATTTGAACTGGTTAACTTGAAAATTTCTTCAATTTCTTTTCTTTCATCTTTTAGTCTCACCGTCTACCACATTTTATTCTAACCAGGAAGGTTGTGTATGCGATGAAATATTTATGCCTTTGATTATCTTTCCTTACCTTTTTAAGTTCTTGATTTTTCCCTAGGGCAAAACTGAAAAACCTGCTTTTACCTGAAACACAGGATGGCTCTGGGATATACTTTGTTGATGTTTCCTCTTTTTAGTGTATATCCCAGTGTTTCTACTGAAATCCTAATATGCCTTTTGTGTTCTGTTTTTACATGGCAGATATCAGAAAAGAAGAAATCTATTGAGAAGTTAAAAGATGTTATTTCCATGAATGCTTCAGAATTTTCAGAGGTAAAGCTGACTGTAATTCCTGCAGGATATTAAAACCATATCATAATTTTATTGAGGTGCAAAAATTTGGTATGTTCTAAAATGTGCAAAAAATGAAAACTTACGTGATGTTGGGTTGGGAAAGTAACTTTTTTTTTGTTTTCCTTGGAATTAATTCACTAATAGGAGTGTTTTGCATTAGGTTCAAATTGCACTTACTGAAGCTAAACTTAGTGAAGAGAAGGTGAAGTCTGAATGCCATCGGGTTCAAGAAGAAAATGCTAGGCTTAAGAAGAAAGAAGAGCAGGTAAAGGAAAGTACATGCCATGGGTCATGTAAAATAGAGAACCCAGTATCATACCACAGGAATGCCTTTTCTCAGATCTATTTTTAAGGTAATGTACATACAGGATTCTGTTCTTAGATATGCTAAGCTTAAACTATACTTCCAAAATTGAGTATAGGTATACATTTTCTGTCCCGGATTTTCTGTACAGTTTATTTTGCTTATCAGAGTGTTTAGTCTTTTTTTTTTAATTGCTTTTTAGGTTTGGGGTACATGTGCAGAACATGCAAGATAGTTGCATAGGTACACAGGTGGCAGTGTGATTTGCTGTCTTCCTCCCCTTCACCCACATCTGGCATTTCTCCCCATGCTATCCCTCCCCAGCTCCCCCCCACCATCCCTCCCCTATTCCCCCCAACCAACCCTAGTGTGTAGTGCTCCCCTCCCTGTGTCCATGTATTCTCGTTCAACACCCACCTATGAGTGAGAATATGCGGTATTTCATTTTCTGTTCTTGTGTCAGTTTGCTGAGAATAATGTTCTCCAGATTCATTCATGTCCCTACAAAGGACACGAACTCATCATTTTTGATGGCTGCATAATGTTCCATGGTGTATATGTGCCACATTTTTCCAGTCCAGTCTATCATCAATGGGCACTTGGGTTGGTTCCAGGTCTTTGCTATTGTAAACAGTGCTGCAATGAACATTCGTGTGCATGTATCCTTATAGTAGAACGATTTATAGTTTTTTGGATATATACCCAGTAATGGGATTGCTGGGTCAAATGGAATTTCTATTTCTAGGTCTTTGAGGAATCACCACACCATCTTCCACAATGATTGAATTAATTTACACTCCCACCAGCAGTGTAAAAGTGTTCCTATTTCTCCACATCCTCTCCAGCATCTGTAGTCTCAAGATTTTTTAATGATCGCCATTCTAACTGGCGTGAGATGGTATCTCAAGGTAGATTTGATTTGCATTTCTCTGATGACCAGTGATGATGAGCATTTTTTCATATGTTTGTTGGCCTCATGTATGTCTTCTTTTTAAAAGTGTCTGTTCATATCCTTTGCCCATTTTTGAATGGGCTTGTTTTTTTTCTTGTAAATCTGTTTGAGTTCTTTGTAAATTCTGGATATCAGCCCTTTGTCAGATGGGTAAACTGCAAAGATTTTTTCCCATTCTGTTGGTTGTTTATTCACTCTAGTGACTGTTTCTTTTGCTGTACAGAAGCTGTGGAGTTTGATTAGGTCCCATTTGTCTATTTTGGCTTTTGTTTCCAATGCTTTTGGTGTTTTGGTGATGAAGTACTTGCCTACTTTTATGTCCTCAATGGTTTTGCCTAGATTTTCTTCTAGGGTTTTTATGGTGTCAGGTCTTCTGTTTAAGTCTTTAATCCATCTGGAGTTAATTTTAGTGTAAGGTGTCAGGAAGGGGTCCAGTTTCTGCTTTCTGCACATGGCTAGCCAGTTTTCCCAACACCATTTATTAAACAGGGAATCCTTTCCCCATTGCTTGTTTTTGTCTGGTTTATCAAAGATTACATGGTTGTAGATATGTTGTGTTGCCTCCCATGCCTCTGTTCTGTTCCATTGGTCTATATCTCTGTTTTGGTACCAGTACCATGCTGTTTTGATTACTGTAGCCTTGTAGTATAGTTTGAAGTCTGGTAGTGTGATACCTCCCACTGTGTTCTTTTTGCTTAGAACTGAGTTGGCTATGCGGGCTCTCTTTTGGTTCCATATGAAGTTCATGGTGGTTTTTTCCAGTTCTGTGAAGAAATTCAATGGTAGTTTGATGGGGATAACATTGATTGTGTAAACTACTTTGGGCAGTATAGCCATTTTCATGATATTGATTCTTCCTGACCACAAACATGGAATGTTTCTCCATCTGTTTCTGTCTTCTCTTATTTTGTTGAGCAGTGGTTTGTAGTTTTCTTTAAAGAGTTCCCTTGGATTCCTAGGTATTTTATTTTCTTTGTAGCAATTGTGAATGGCAGTTTGTTCTTGATTTGGTTTTCTTTAAGTCTGTAATTAGTGTATAGGAATGCTTGTGATTTTTGCACATTGATTTTATATCCTGAGACTTTGCTGAAGTTGCTTATCAGTTTCAGGAGTTTTTGGGCTGAGGTGATGGGGTCTTCTAGGTATACTATCATGTTGTCTGCAAATAGAGACAATTTGGCTTCCACCTTTCCTATTTGAATGCCCTTTATTTCTTTTTCTTGCCTGATTGCTCTGGCTAGAACTTCCAGTACTATGTTGAATAGGAGTGGTGAGAGAGGGCATCCTTGTCTAGTACCGGTTTTCAAAGGGAATGCTTCCAGATTTTGCCCATTAAGTATGATATTGGCTTTTGGTTTGTCATAAATAGCTTTTATTACTTTGAGATACATTCCATCAATACCGAGTTTATTGAGGGTTTTTAGCATAAACGGCTGTTGAATTTTGTCAAATGCCTTCTATTCATCAATTGAGATAATCATGTGGTTTTTGTTTTTGGTTCTGTTTATGTGGTGAATTACATTTATAGACTTGTGTATGTTGAACCAGCCTTGCATCCCTGGGATGAATCCAACTCTATCATGATGGATAAGCTTTTTAATGTGCTGTTGCAATGGGTTTGCCAGTATTTTATTGAAGATTTTTGCATCTATGTTCATCATTGATATTGGCCTGAAGTTTTCTTTTCTTGTTGAGTCTCTGCTGGGTTTTGGTATCAGGATGATGTTGGTCTCATAAAATGATTTGGGAAGGGTTCCCTCTTTTTGAATCACTTGAAATAGTTTCAGAAGGAATGGTACCAGCTCCTCTTTGTGTGCCTGGTAGAATTTGGCTGTGAACCCATCTGGACTTGGGCTTTTTTTGTGTGGTACGCTCTTAATTGCTCCCTCGACTTTAGACCTTGTTATTGGTCTATTCATAGTTTTGGCTTCCTCCTGGTTTAGGCTTGGGAGGACACAGCTGTTCAGGAATTTATACATTTCTTTCTGGTTTAGTAGTTTATGTGCATAGAGTTGTTTGTAGTATTCTCCAATGATGGTTTGAATTTCTGTGGAATCTGTGGTGACTTCCCCTTTATCATTTTTTATTGCATCTATTTGGTTGTTCTCTCTTTTCTTTTTTATCAGTCTGGCTAGTAATCTGTCTATTTTGTTGGTCTTTTTGAAAAACCAGCTCTTGGATTTGTTGATTTTTTTGAAGGGTTTTCGTGTCTCTATCTCCTTCAGTTCTGCTCTGATCTTAGTTATTTCTTGTCTTCAGCTAGGTTTTGAGCTTTTTTTATCTTGCTCCTCTAGCTCTTTCAATTTTGATGATAGGGTGTCAATTTTGGATCTCTACACTCTTCTCATATGGGCACTTATTGCTATATATTTTCCTCTACAAACTGCTTTAAATGTGTCCCAGAGATTCTGGTATGTTGTGTCTTTGTTCTTGTTGGTTTCAATGAACTTCTTCATTTCTGCCTTTGTTTCATTGTTTATCCAATCAACATTCAAGAGCCAGTTGTTTAGTTTTCATGAAGCTAAGCAGTTCTGAGTTAGTTTCTGAATTCTGAGTTCTAACTTGATTGCACTGTGGTCTGAGATACTGTTTGTTATGATTTCAGTTGTTTTGCATTTGCTGAGGAATGCTTTACTTCCAATTATGTGGTCAATGTTGGAGTAGGTGTGATGTGGTGATGAGAAGAATGTATATTGTGTGGATTTGGGATGGAGAGTTCTGTAAATGTCTATCAGGTTTGCTTGTTCCAGGTCTGAGTTCAAGTCCTGAATATCCTTGTTAATTTTCTGTCTGGTTGATCTGTCTGATATTGACAGTGGAGTGTTAAAGTCTCCCACTATTATTGTGTGGGAGTCTAAGTCTCTTTGTAAGTCATTAAGAACTTGCCTTATATATCTGGTTGCTCCTGCAATGGGTCCGTATATATTTTGAATTGTTAGCTCTTCTTGCTGTATCGATCCTTTTACCATTATGTAATGACCTTCTTTGTCTCTTTTGATCTTTGTTGCTTTAAAGTCTATTTTATCAGACATGAGAATTTCAAGTCCTGCTTTTTTTTGCTCTCCATTTGCTTGGTAAATCTTCCTCCATCCCTTTATTTTGAACCTTTGTGTATCCTTGTGTGTGAGGTGGGTTTCCTGGATACAGCACACTGATGGGTTTTGTTTTTTTATCCAATTTGCCAGTCTGTGTCTTTTGATTGGTGCATTTAGCCCATTTACATTTAGGGTTAATATTGTTATGTGTGAATTTGATACTGCCATTTTGATGCTAGCTGGCTTTTTTGCCCGTTGGTTCATGTAGATTCTTCATTTTGTTGATGGTCTTTAGCATTTGGTATGCTTTTAGGATGGCTGGTACTGGTTGTTTCTTTCTATGTGTAGTGCCTCTTTCAGGAGCTCTTGTAAAGCAGGCCTAGTGGTGACAAAATCTCTGAGTACTTGCTTGTTTGTGGAGGATTTTATTTTTCCTTCACTTATGAAGCTCAGTTTGGCTGGATATGAAATTCTGGTTTGAAAGTTCTTTTCTTTAAGGATGTTGAATATTGGTCCCCACTCTCTTCTGGCTTGTAGAGTCTCCACCAAGTGATCTGCTGTGAGTCTGATGGGCTTCCCTTTGTTGGTGACCGAAACCTTCTCTCTGGCTGCCCTTAGTATTTTCTTCTTCATTTCAACACTGGCAAATCTGACGATTATGTGCCTTGGGGTTGTTCTTCTTGCGGTGTATCTTTGTGGTGTTCTCTGTATTTCCTGGACTTGAGTATTGACCTCCCTTGCTAGGTTGGGGAAATTTTCCTGGATACTATCCTGAAGACTATTTTTCAGCTTGGATTCATTCTCTTCATCACATTCTGGTATGTTTATCAAACGTAGGTTGGGTCTCTTCACATAGTCCCACATTTCTTGGAGATTTTGTTTATTTCTTGTTGTGCTTTTTTCTCTAATCTTCATTTCTCATTTTATTTCATTGAGTTGATCTTCAAACTCTGATATTCTTTCTTCTGCTTGGTCAATTCGGCTGTTGAAACTTGTGCATGCTTTGCAAAGTTCTCATGTTGTGTTTTTCAGCTCCTTCAATTCATTTATATTCCTCTTTAAGTTGTCCATTCTTGCTATCATTTCCTCGAATCTTTTTTCAAATCTTTTTTCAAGGTTCTTAGTTTCTTTGCATTGATTTAGAACATGTTCTTTTAGCTCTCTGAAGTTTCTCATTATCCACTTTCTGAAGTCTGATTCCATCATTTTGCCACACTCATTCTCTGTCCAGCTTTGTTCCCTTACTGGTGAGGAGTTTTGGTCCTTTGTAGGAGGTGAGATGTTTTGTTTTTGGGTGTTTTCCTCCTTTTTGTGCTGGATTCTTCCCATCTTTGTGAATTTATCTACCTGTCATCTTAGTAGTTGTTATTTTTCAATTGGGTCTCTGAATGGATGCCCAGATTGTTGATGATGAAGTATTTCTGTTACTTACGAGTGCTGAGGTCCAGTCCAGGCCCTGCTTGTCTGGTGTACACCTGTAGCAGCTGCAGAACAGTGAGGGATGCTACCAGTTTCTTCTGCTGCTATCTTTGTCCCAGAATAATGCCCGCCAAATGTCAGTCTGATTAGTCCTTTTTTGGAGGTGACTCTTTGGATATACAGGGGTCAGGGAACTGCTTGAGGAGACAGTCTGTACTTTATAGGAGCTCCAGTGCTGAGCTGTAAGCTCCGTTGTTCATTCAGGGTTGTTGGGCACCTGTGTTTCAATCTTCTGCATCAGAACTTATAAAACCCACCCCTTTTTTCCCCCTCAGATGCTATATCTCAGGGAGTTGGGGCTTTCTTTATGAGTATCTGTTGCACTGTCCTGCCCAGCTAGGAGGTAGTCTATTCACTATTTGCCTGCCAAGGCTCCACCTTGCTAGCATGGGTCCTCCCTGCTAGTGCAGTCCGTCCTGCTGCCACGGGGCTCACTTTTGCTGTTGTGTGCTCCTCCCTGCTGGGAGAGTCTCTCTGTTATGATGGGTTGCATTGGCAATGGCAGGCTGTGGCAGCACTTGGTGGTACTTCAGTAGGGGCAGATTGCATCCATAGTGGTGGACATCCCTCCCCCACTGGGCTGCACTGTCCTAGATTCTGCTGTGTCCACGGCAAAACTCTCAACCCCAAGCGCTTCCATTCATCGCCCTGCTTGTCTCCATGAGGGTGGGACCTGCCGAGCCTGATCGCCTTGCTCCCTGACTCAGAGTCCGTCCTCTCTCTCTCTCTTTTTATCCCCAATTTGAATGGTTGGCTCTCTCAATGGTGCCCCAGTAGCCTGCTGATAAGGCACTGGGTTCCGTGCGATCTTCTGTGCCACTGCCCACTGCACCGGCTCAAATCACGCTTCCCAGGAATCTCCTGGTCTGGCTCCAGATGTCCAAGTCCCATTTAGCCAGATGGACATGTGAATCTGCCCTTCCAAATCTCAGATTGCTTGTTTAATAGGGCACCCAGACCAGTGATTTTTGTGCCAGATGCTGCTGCGATGCAGTGCCGGCTGAACCAGCTGCATGAGCCAAAACACTGGCTCCACTGGCATCCCGTGTCTCTCCTACACCTGGGACTTTCCCTGTTCTGTGGGCAACAAAGGTCCATCTGAGAATGAGGCTAGGACTCACCCTCTGCGCCTTCACTGAGAGCTGCAATCCTGAGTTGTTTCTATGGTGCCATGTTGGAAAAAATCACTCTCCAGACTTTTAGTAGGGAAAATGAAGTCACTTTGAATGGTTTCTCAGTCCATTTTCAGAGACAGCAGCACCATCTACTGGACGATTTTTATTCTAAGTAACACTGAGCATTAACATCCTCAACTGTTAGAACTTAGAAGAGCTGGAAAGCAGAGGTGGATGTTGGTGTTGTCTTTGGTTCATTTGTTCTAAGATCACATTCCAAGGCTAAATAGATGAAAGACCATGGAAGAGTTAAGGGAATGCCATGACCAGTATTTCACATTGAAAGACTTTCAAATTATGATTTTAGAATGTAAAGAGAACTTAGAAGACAATGGTGAAGCAGCAACAGTTGGAATAAAGCTGTACATTTTTGCTTCACTGAACAGTTTTGAAAGAACTTTCACATTATTTGACCCTCAAAGTAGCCCCATTAAAATAGACAACACAGATATTATTATCTCCATTTTAAATGAAAGGAGAATGAGGCAAAGGGAAGTTAAATTATGTGCACAAGGAATTGTGACTTTGTGCTGTGAACTTTCCATTACACTATACTACCTGCTCCAGACTGTCATTCTATAGACAGAAAAACTGACTTCAAAGAATCTAAGTAATGTCTCTCAAATCCAACGGTAAGTTAAGTAATATCAGAACAAGAGTTTCCTGATTAACAGTCAGCATGCATTCACAACTCTACTTTCTCATGTTGTTTTAAAATGTGTCTAAATTTAAGGGGTACAAGGGCAGTTTTTTTAACATGGATATATGACACAGTGGCAAAGTCTGGCTTTTAGTGTAACGATTGCCCAAATAACATACATCGTGCCCATTAAGTAATTAATTTTTCATTCTTAACCCCTCCCACCTCTTGACCCTTTTGAGTCTCCAGTGACTATTATTGCACACTCTACATCCATGTGTATGTCTTATTTTGCACCCACTTTTTTTTTTAATTTTTATTGCATTATAGGTTTTGGGGTACATGTGCAGAACGTGCAAGATAGTTGCATAGGTACACACATGGCAGTGTGTTTTGCTGCCTTCCTCCCCTTCACCACACTTGGCATTCATCCCCAGGCTATCCCCCCAGACCCCCCCACTGTCCCTCCCCCATTCCCCCCAACAGTCCCCAGTGTATAGTAGACCACCTCTCTGTGTCCATGTGTTCTCATTTTTCTCACCCACCTATGAGTGAGTATATGCGGTATTTCTTTTTCTGTTCTTGTGTCAGTTTGCTGAGAATGATGTTCTCCAGATTCATCCATGTCCTTACAAAGGACACAAACTCATCATTTTTGATTGCTGCATAATATTCCATGGTGTATATGTGCCACATTTTCCCAGTCCAGTCTATCATCATTGGGCATTTGGGTTGGTTCCAGGTCTTTGCTATTGCAAACAGTGCTGCAATGAACATTCGTGATTTTGCACCCACTTTTAAGTGAGAACGTGCAGTATTTGGATTTCTGTTTCTGAGTTGTTTTTACTTACAGTGGTGGCTTCCAGGTCCATCCATCTTGCTTCAAAAGATGTGATTTCATTCTCTTTTATGCCTGAGTATATTTTATTGTGTATATACACTATATTTTCTTTATCCAACCCTCTGTTGATGGACACTTAAGTTGAAATCATATCTTTGCTGTTGTGCCTCACTTTGCTCTAACCCTAACAATGACAACACCATCAGTGAAAAAAAGAGAGGTGATGATGAAACTCTCAGTGGAATTATTGCTCTGAATTGTGAATGCAGGCAGGTGAAGCATGAAAAGTCTTTTTAATTGATTCTGATACGTGCCATTGGTACTGTCTACTCCAGGGTAGTGCCTGACCTGAGGTTGAAGAAAGAGGGTGGGTAAGATGGCTCATGCCTGTAATCACAGCATTTTGGGAGGCTGAAGTAAGAGGACTACTTGAGCTCGGGAGTTGGAGACCAGCTTGGACAACATAGCGAGACCACATCTCTACAAAAAATAAAAAATTAGCCAGGCATGGTGGCACATGCCTATAGTCTCAACTACTCAGGATTCTGAGGTAGGGGGATCACCTGAGTCCAAGAAGTCAAGGCTGCAGTGAGCTGTGATTGTGCCACTGCTCTCAGCCTGGGTAACAGAGCAAGACTCTACTTCCTGACACCTCCACAATCACCCCCCAAAAGAAGGTGGTGAGAAGAGGGGACTATACTTTGAACCTTAGATGGACTCCCTAGATTTTCCCAGGTTTGGCTCTCAGCCACATTCTCAGGATGCCAGGTTGAGGAGGCCACTTGAACGGGGCTGCTCCACAGCTACCTTCCGACCTCTGGCTCTGGGCAGGTCCTTGCCTCTTTCTGCAGGACACAGGGCAGGTCACTATGGGAGCTGAGGGTATTTACAACACATCCTCTGCCAGGTCTGAGACCTTTTCCTGTGCAGCTCTGGTGCTAAACACCCTGGTGGAGTGAGAATGTCTTATTTTCTAGTCTCAGTTCCCACTTTTGGGAGTTTTATTGAAGATTTGATCATTCTCTAAGGGCTGAATCCTGGCACAGGAGTTTCCAGGAAATATAAAAATGTCACCTGGGCTTGCTTGCACTTAGGTAACCCTTGCTTGTGCAACTTTGAAAGAAACCAGGAGACCCGTTTAGTCAAATATTTAAAACCATTTAATTGTCAAGCCTTCACAAACTCTAGTGGTTCTCTTGCAGTTGATTAAATTTTCTAGGACCACACTTTCTAGAGCAAGAATTGCTTCATAAAATCTATTTAAAAGTGAATGTTCACCTAGATTCCAAATTTTTCACTATGTATGTACACCAAATTTCTCTCATTGCAAGAAAATACTGGACTTTTTTAAATTGTTGGGTGGAAAACTGGAGTTTTCAAATTATACTGTATGGTTTTCTCTGCATTTTTTTTAATCTATGAAGAAAACTTTCTTTTTCCTTTCTGCATAAACAGTAGTTTATGTTTCAAATGTCTAAATCTGAACTCTAGATCTTTTTGTGAAGCTTATTTCCCACTCTACCTGTGTCCTTGGAGATGGAATGCTGAAGCGAAGTTAGGACACAGAGGGGAGGAAGGTGTGGATATAAGGTTAAGATGTTACCCAAGGCACAAGTCAGGCTGAAAGAAGATGGGTAAGTGAGAAAAGATGGTTAGAAGGTAAATTTCTTTCCTCCTATTCATCATATCTTCTCCTAGGACACCAAAAGGGCCTCAGGTAGAAAAAGTTCAGATTCCAAACCGAGCAAAACTGATGAGGTTAATTGACTACAGAAACAATGCAAAGCAGCATCATTCATCTGGGGTAATACCCGAGGTTCACTGCCCCACACCAAATCAATGAAGGATGCGGACACACAAGGAGTGAGGTTGAGAGCAGAGGTTTAATAGGTGAGAGAAAGAGAAGAGCTCTGTCCTGCAGAGAGAGGGATCCTGAGCAGGTTTTCTGGTCCATGATGAAATGTGGCAGGTTTTATAGATGAGCTTGAGGAGGTGGTATTTGATTTACACAGGGCACAAAAGATTGATTGGACCAGGTGTACAGTTTGCATAGGGCATGAAAAAGCGAGCCACTCCATCCTAATCTTTTATTATACAGAGGAGTTCTCTATCTGGCTGGTGCCATGTTGCCTGTTTCCTTACTGTACATGTGGTGACAAAGAAAAAGGAAGATGGAGCCTCCATGTTGAACATACCTGACCCTCAGGTAGCCTTTTTGTATTGGCACAGCTGCTAGCATTCACCTGTGCAAGCTTCCAGTTTGCTTATCTATGTCTGCAGCTTAATTTTTCAGGCTGTTTTTTGTTGAAAAAGAAATGATTTGGGGGCTGTTTTTTGTTAAAAGGGAAATTCTGCTGAGGACTCTGTTACCCATACTATCTGCCTAAATAATTTCTATCCCCTGTAGCAAATGCATTTTTCAGATAGAGGCTCTTTTCCTCTTTGGAGGGAGGCCTTAGTCTGGGAGGTCAGCTAGGTGCCAAAAAGAAAAGGAGTCCATTTAGCAAAGACAAATTTGATATCTAAGAAACACTGAAATGTGGTTTAAATCTTCATTAAAATTTCTATAAAATGTGCAAAGGAATGGTTATGTTGTTTGACACAGCTAAACATTGTAACAATCAGTGGCTCATCCACCACAAATCTCATTCTCAAGGCAGTTTCTAAGTTGGCCAGGTAATTTATTGTCCAAATGGGGAAACTTTTGGATGTGAAAGAGCATGCGATGTATAATTTAACTGGGCACAGGTGTACACCAGGACTTTTCTTGCCCACTCCTTTCTTGTCTAACTCTTTCAATTCTGGCATGCACTGCATCACCTATGTTCACTTTTTTTTTCAACTAACTCATCTGTGGGATTTATTCTGTTTTCCCAGAGGAACTAGAATGTAAATTTACCCAGGGTGCTTGCTGAGGTTATTTATAGTGAGGGAAGATACTCATGGAGAGCTTCCATAAATAAAAAAGGTTTGCCATAAATTCTTTACTTCCCTAAAACAAGATGGGAAAGAAAGGGAAATTGTTCAGTATCCACTCCCCATGGGTCCATTTTTAACCACCACAATCTGATTAATTAAAGAAGTACTTATGGGGCTGGGTGCAATGGCTCATGCCTATAATCCCAGCACTATGGGATGCTGAGGCAGGCAGATCACCTGAGGTCAGGAGTTCCAGACCAGCTTCGCCAACATGGTGAAACCCCATCTCTACTAAAAATACAAAAATTAGCCAGGAAAATGACATAAACCTGTAATCCAAGCTACTCAGAAGGCTGAGATATGAGAATTGCTTGAAACCTGGGAAGCAGAACTTGCAGTGAGCTGAGATCATGCCACTGTATTCCAGCCTGGGTGACAGAACAAGAGTCTGTCTCAAAAAAAAAAAAGCCCTTATGAGAGTATACAGAAAATAATTAAGATAGCAGGCCTGTTATTAGAAAACCTCCTTGCAAGGTCAGCCTATGGCTGGCATCTGGGATCTTGGATTTGGGGAGGGTTCCCACCATTCCCTGATAAGAATGGACACTGTGCCTAAACTGTGTAAACAATATGGTTTGTGCTAAACACCTTCTTTCCTTCTGTAGTCTGGAATTTTGGTCTGTGCCAGGCAGGAGGTATCCACATAAGCAGTCCCCAATAAAAGCTTTGGGCACTGACTCTAAAGAGCTTCCCTTATAGACAACATTGTGCATTTCACCTATGTTGTCACAAGTTGTTGCAGGGGAAATTAACCACATCTTATGTGACTCTACTGGAAGGGGATTCTTGAAAGTTTGCATCTGGTTTCCTCCAGACTTTTCCCTTGTTATTCTCTCAAAAATGAGAATTTATCTAAAAATTCAGAATCTTGTCTTACATAACAATCATATGTAAATAAATATCAATAACCTAAGACAATGAATAATATTTATTCATTAAAAAAATTTTTTTTTTGAGTTGGAGTTTGGCTCTTGTTGCCCAGCCTGGAGTGCAATGGCATGATTTTGGGTCACCACAACCTCCACCTCCTGGATTCAAGCAATTCTCCTGCCTCAGCCTCCCGAGTAGCTAGGATTACAGGTGAGTGCCACCATGCCTGGCTAATTTTGCATTTTTAGTAGAGACAGGGTTTCTCCATGGTGATCAGGCTGGTCTCCAACTCTCAACCTCAGGTGATTCACTCACCTTAGCCTCCCAAAGTGCTGGGATTACAGGCATGAGCCACCATGCCCAGCCCTTCTAATATTTTTAAGAGCTCACTGTGCACTAGGAAGTAACAAGTTTCATAAATATGGTGGCTTTTTAAAAAACAAAAATCTTCTTTCAAAGTTCTACAAACTTTAAATGGTTGGCACAATTCTAAAATTTGTCACTGCTACAAAAACATTAAAAATAGTAAAAGCATAAAAATTAGAATTCAAATTAAATATCATAGAGAACAATTTTGCTTAGCATAATCTAAAGAACATTCTCCATTTTCCTCCTGAAGAAAACACAATTGAGTTTTTTCTCCTTTGCCTTGCATGCTAAGTGTGGCATTTAATTAATTTTTCAGTTCCACCAGTTTATATCAAAATTTCCCATAATATGTTTCAGAACACTAGACTCAATGAAATGTTCTTTGAAGGGATAGGGAGGCTTCCAAAAGCAAATAAATTTTAAAATACTACCTGTCCAAACTCTAAAATACTCAACTTACACATGCACATACTAAAGGCCCAGAGAAGCCACAAACTCTATCTGTTCAAATAACACCTATTAATTTTTTGGAACCAATGTTCCCTAGAATACACCCAGAACATCTTTGTTTTCTAATCATTTATTAACTTAAAGCCTCTGATAACTTCCTCCCTATGTGACACTGAAATAAGGCTGGCATGTCAGTATGACTTTTTTTGGCCTGCTATGAATGTTTTACTTGTATTTTTAAAGAAAATTAAACTTTTAAAGGCATACAACTTGCCTTATATTCACAATGTAGTAAAGAGTGATTTGGGGTTCCTTATTCAAGCCCAAAGAATAGGCAGGCAAGCACAAGCTCTCTCTGTAGTCACAACTGGCAGCCACAGAATGCCTCCTAGGCAGGTTAAAAAAAAAGCATATCTAAATATTAGTCAAAGTAGATATTATTTACTTTGTAAAGTATTCAATTAGATCATTTTGGAATTTTGTTTTTTTCATCAATTAGTTCTTATTCTAATCTAAGGAGAAATATGATAAATTAAAATCATGTTTTAAATCTGCTTTAGTATTCGGGTAGTGTATAAGGAAAATGTATGTACTATTTCATCCACTCCTTTCTCAATAAATACACCCTCATTTGATAGTAAATACATTCCAGGTTCTGTTCTTGATGTTAAGGATGTTGCTGAGGGAAAGACATTAAATGCCTTGTTTTTTTGGTATATTCCCTCTTGGTATTATTTATATACGGAAGCTTTATTTAGGTTAATAGCATAATATACCTATAGTATGTGAAGATCCATGGGTTTATTCAACAAATCATTTGTTGAGTACCTCAGATGTTCCAGACATTGTTCTAGGCACCAATATTGCAGCAGTGGACAAAGCAGACAAATCCCCTCCTTCCATGGAGCTTATATTGGATGTGTGGTGGCAGTAAAGTAGATAAACATAAGGCAGGTGGTAAATGCTCTAAAGAAAAATAAAGCAGGGCAATGAGCCAGCTAGTGATGAGAGGGAACTCTGTTTTATGTAGGGTGATTGGGGAGGCCCAACTTGGAAGGCATGGCACAGTTACAGTGACATGATGAAGTCAGCAAACTAGTTAGCTGAGCAGACTATTCGGGGAATTATTCCATGTGGAGGGAAAATTTCAAGTGCAGATACACAGATGCAGGATTAGGCTTGGTGTGTTTGACTGGAACCAAAAGATCAAGGGAAGAGTGTTAGGAAATGAGGGTAAAAGGGAGAAAGGAGTAAAATTAAATAAGACAGCATACTCCATTAAAAAGTAATTGCATTTTACTTGACAATGGGAAGACACAGGAAGGTTCTGAGCAGGGGAGAGACATGACCACATTGATATCATAAAATTATTGCTGTAGCTACTATTGAGACAATAGACTTTGGAAGGGCTAAGAGCAGAAGCAAGAAAATGACAAGGCTGTGCAGTTATTCAGGTGAGAGATGGGTGGCCTGGCCTGCACTGCTGGCACTGGAGATGGGGAGAAGTGATCAGATACTTTTAAAAAATTTATTTTTATTAAAACAGGGTTTCACCATGTTGGCCAGGCTGCTCTCAAACTCCTGACCTCAGGTGATCTGCCCGCCTTGGCCTCCCAAAATGCTGGGATTACAGGTGTGAGGCACCACACCCAGCCAAAGTGGTCAGATTCTGAATGTATTTCAAATGTTTATGCTGAGTGAGTCAGACAAAAAAAATATGTATACTGTATGTCCATTTATATCAAATTCTAGAAAATGCACACCAATCTGCAGTGATAGAAGGTTGTCTGAAGACAGCTGAAAGAAGGGAGGGAGGGATTACAAAGGAGCCTGAGAAGTCTTTCAGAAGTGATGAATATATTAATTATCTTGATTGTAGTAATGGTCTCATGGGTGTAGACTTCTGTCAACAATTATCAAATTGTACACTTTAAACGTGCAATTTATTGTAGGTTAATTTTACTTCAATAAACCTATTTCTAAAAAAGACATGGGATTTTCTGATGGATTGGACTCAGGTGTGAGAGAAAAGAGATCACGATGGTTTGTGTGTTTTTGGCTTGAGCACCCAGAAAATAGGAATTAAATTGTCATTCTTATTCCTATCTCAGGTAGGGTAGACTGAAAGGAGCAGAGTTTGAAAAAAAATAAAAAGAGTTTGGTTTTCAGCATATTGTTAGAGATGCCTATCACAGGGTTGGGGAGCGCAGTGTTGGGGGACCCAAACAGGCAGAGAAGGAGTCACACGGAGGTTCTGTGATGGACTGGGGCAAAGGCAGGTGATTGGATGTGAGAGAAGGACAAGAGTTCTGATTGCCAAGGCAGCGACCAGAGGAAAACACTTTGGGGTGAGGACTACGCTTCCAGTCCCATTCCTGGAGGTCTCCCTCAGTCCTTCTGGTGGTCCCTCTTAAAGTCCCTGCTGATGTGTCAGTCGGGAACTGCTCAGACCTTCCCGGGCTCTGCTGATGGGCAGCGCCTGGCTTCCCACACCCCCTTGCCCCCCTCCCCTGCATCGGGGGCTCCCTGAGGTGACCACAGCATGGGGGGTTGCTTGCAGTGGTCTCTGGCTTCCCTGGGAGTAGCTCACAGCGTCCCTTCCCCACCCCCCCATCCAGCTGGGCTCTGAGTGTTGATGTGGTTGCACATAACGCTCCTGGGCTCCCCACGCCACAGCCAAACGCTTTATTGCTGGTGCTGCAGGGACCTTGGCGGGTGCAGTACCCCAGGAGATGCACTAAGGGCTCGGTGGGCATTTTCCCAGTGGCAGGTTGATGGTGGGGCTTCTCTGGAAAGGCTCTCTGGGGCTGCCCCTTTGCCCTTTTGCTTCATTGAGATTTGGGCTTAGACGGCCTTTTGAACAGGAATTGGGAGTTTAGGTTTGGGATGAGTCCGGAGTCCAAGCACTCATTGTATTCCGAGGTCTCCCCGACTTTGATCAATCCTGTCATTTCTGTGCTTGGAAGCCTTTTTTGCAGACTGCTAAGTAGGGCAGCAGGAAAGCCAAAAGGTTTCCCTCTGCAAAGAGGCCGAGGATCTGCACCGGCCACCTGGGACTGGCAGCCTTCTCTTTTGTGCACAGGAAGCGGAATTGCTCTCCAGTCTGGGATTGGAGGTGGGCAGTGGGGAGATCTTCAGGCTCAGATGAAGAGGGTTATTACAGGAATGATAGTAAATACCCCAAGGGTCTCAAAAGCCAAGGTAGGTTTAGACTTAGCCACTTGCGTGTTGAAACCTCTTCTCTGTGTGCCCTGAAACAGGATCATTCTTAGAGCTTTTCAGCTGGTCTCAAACAACCTTGTAACTTAACAGCCACTGCAGAAATGGTTTTTCATACGTTGTTAAGTAATGCCTATAGAGAAGTATTCATTTTAGAAAGGCCAAGAACCTTATAGTTTAGCTATTTATATTCAAATTTGTTATCCAAACCAAATTTCATAATTTGAACTGTCTGTATCTGTACAACAGTAATCAAGAAAAGAGATGTCTAATGAGCGTGAAGCCATTCCTAGAGGTAACCCTGTGGCTGATGTGAATAAGCTGTCAAAAGCAGAACGACTGCCATGATTTTTCCTTTTAGTTTTCTTCGAGCAAAAGCAGGCTGTTATCCATTTGCTGTTGGCGATGGCAAGATAGTTGGTATTCTTTGCTTGCAAGCATGGCCCTGCCTGGGTTCATCAAAACAGGTTACCTGGTGAATTGTGACATCACTGATGCTTCTTCAGTACTGAGGCCTGATGTTAGAAGAGCTCACGGTTGTAACATAACTTGAGAAATGGTGTGTGTTCAAGCAGAGGAAACCAAATATAACAGGCATCAACAGGAGCAACGTCTGGATGGGTCTGTGTTGTGTTGTATGAAGTGTTTTGTAATAAGAGTGTGTACAGTGTCCTTGTGTGCTTTTCAAATAGCTGTTCCACTTTTATGTTGGCCTCTGGTATGTTATTCTAAATCCTCTATAATCTATTCTAAGGGAGAGGAAGAAAAACACTGCCATTTCCAATTTTGATCTTATTCCCAATCTTAAATTGTCTGTGGCCTTAAACCTGGCCTCTCACTCAATAATGTCTGAACTACAAAGTTGACATGTTGGAAAATAATCAGAGTCTAGCTTCAAAAAACAAATAGCTCCCTCCAAATCTATATGTTTGTATAGCCATTTAAAGTCATGTTTTAAATGTATTTTATTGCAAATTGGCTTTTGGAAAAAGTCTTATTTCCATTTTCCTTCATTGTCTCTGCTGTTTAAATATAGTTATTGTCTATTTCATCTTACATGGGAAACTGTTTATGTGGCCACAGAAAGAAAAGTACTGCTTTACAGTTTCTAGATCATGCATGATTTAAGCTGCATTTTAAGCATGAAGGGAATTACTGATCTATTCTCATAGTTTGCTTAGTCCTGGCCACATGTGATGTCGACTTTTGATTTTGTTTGTAGAACTGTATACATAAGGGTATTTTTTCTTTGTTTTGAAACTTTCTTAATGTTAGATGCCATCAACATTATTTACTTTCAGAAAATATTGCCTTGTGATATAATTGAATCTATATTAGGGTGTGATAGATATCCTTTTCCATTAATCTATCCAGACACTGTACAGAGAGAAAAACTTGGCTGTCAGTGAAATTGACAGTGTTTACTGCTACATAGTAGTGGTTTCAGACACTTGAAGGTAGAGCCTTTTAATGGTTAGTTCAAGTTAATTGGCCTCTTGGGAGTTCCTGGGTACTCTGGTTCCCTATTACCTCTTCACATAGCCATGCTTAAGCTAGTCATCATCTGGGCTCATACTTGCCAATTTGCAAAAGGAAGCTCTTTATGAATATGAAACAGAAAAGATTGAGGAACTGGGAAGTTAGAGAGGGAATCAAGAGTTTCACTTGGGTAGGAAAAGCCATGTGCGGTAGTTGACACATTGCTTTTTGTTTCTCAGTATTATCCATAGAGAAAAAAGAGAAGGTTTTCTTTTCCTCTGTCTACTTGAAGAAGATAATGATTTATAGCAGTAAAGCTCTAAGGATTTGAGATACATTGAGAAAAAAAAGAAATTCCAGAGTACTGGGAAAACTTGGTTGTTATTTTTATTGTGGTTCTTATATTTCCTGATAAATCAATATAGACTGTGAACACTGAATCTTGATAATCTGGCTATTTATTCCTCTCTCTTTTTATACAGTGTTAATGTATGGGGGTGAAGCTCTCAAAGATTTCACAGGCCCGGATTGTCATTTTGTGAATTTAACAAAAGGTGACCCTTTATATGTTTACTATAAACTGGCAAGAGGATCGCCTGAAGTTTGGGCGGGAATTGTAAGTAAACTTTTGACATACTTTATTTGCTTAATTTTTATTGGCTTGTTTAGCACTGTATATTTAAATGACTGTGGTTTTTTGGGACCTTTGATGGAATTAACCTGGGTTTGCTTTTGGGACCTTTGATGGAATTAACCAAAAGATGGCCCTGTGTCCCCAGTGGCCTTGGGTCTGCACATAGTAGGGGCTCAGCAGAGCCTTCTGAAATAGAACTGATTCCAGCAAGTTTCCCTCAGGGTCAACCTCTAGGATGCTGCATACATATTAGAAGTTGAAATGGTAAGAGCCAAAAAATTCTTTACTTCATTGCTTTAAATAGGAAAGATTCATGGGAATTAGACTTAATTCCTGTAAACTATGTGTGAGAGAGTGTTTAACATTTAAACTTTAAACATGTAAGTTTAAAGCTGATTTTGGCCAGGTGTGGTGGCTCATACCCATAATCCCATCACTTTGGGAAGCCAAGGTGGGAGAATTACAAGGGTCAGGAGATGGAGACCATTCTGGCCAACATGGGGAAACCCATCTCTACTAAAATACAAAACCTTAGCTGGGCGTGGTGGTATGTGCCTGTAGTCCCACGTACCTGGGAGGTTGAGGCAGGAGAATCCCTTGAACCTGGGAGGTGGAGGTTGCCGTGAACCAAGATCAAGCCACTGCACTCCAGCCTGGTGACAGAGCAAGACTCCATCTCAAAAGGTTTTTTTAAAAAGTTGACTTTGTGTGATTTTATATTAACATTTATGAAAAAGTGAAATTCTTGGGAATAGTTCCCTAGTCATCTGTGCTGTTATTAGTCTGTACAATAGCAAAACGTGTGTTTCTTGTGTGCTTTCTTGTGTGTTTTCTTTTTTGTTTGCAGCTTCGCGGTCATCCTTTTCCCGCATTTCAGACACTGGGTGTGAAAGTTACCCCAGGGGCTCTGTTCCCAACTGATTTTATGGGTGCCTTGATATAAGACATGGCAATCAATGACTGCATCATGCTTTGGTGTTTTAATGAAATTCACTGGGAGTGACCTCTGGTTGAGAGGCTTGTCTTATGAGTTATTATCCTTTTTAGACAGTGTGATTTGTGGACTGTGTCTTTACTTCAAGTAGTAAGGGTTCTCGATGTCTTTGGGATCGTCCCAACTGAGAGAAATACCCATCCCAACTGTGAAAGTTGTCACTCTCAATAAAACACCAAACAAACAAACAGAAAGTAGGCTTGAGAAATCCCCTTGGGAAAACAGACTCATTTTGTTGGCATTCCAGGTTCCCAGGGAATAATCTTGGGAAACAAGTGTTCAGGTTCATCCTATTTAGAGGAGCATCCCCAGTGACTCACTCCATACTAAGACAAATCTATTCTTTTTCTTTCAAGTCTGCCTAAGGAGATTTATTGGTAGTCTTTACTCTTGGAAATGTTTTTCCATGTATCTAGGCTGAGATTTTCTTGGAACAGTTAAGTTTTCTTTTCCACTCCTCATCCATTCGGATGAATGCACTTAACATTTTCCTCCCACTGCAGTTTTTCTTATAAACATATTCAGCTCTACATGTCCCATCAGTTTTTCTGGGTCGCAGCTTTTATTCTGCCTTCTTAAGGAACACTGCCTTCAGCACCCAGCCAGAAGGGATCTTTGCTGCCTGATGATTGTTTGGGTGGCATTTGCTTTACTGCTTTGTATGGCAGTTAATTTATACTGTCTTAGCTCACATAAAGTCAAGGACTTTTTAATGGAAGGGCTCATGCCTTTTCTGTCTTCCTTTTCAGTATTTTTTTTATGGGGCAATGACATTTATTTATATTTATCCTGATATTGATGTATCCAGAATTTGTTCTCTTAAGGCAATATGCTACTAACCCCCACCTCTTACCAATGAAATCAACAGTACCTTGGAAGAAGAAAGATTACTTCTCGTCATGCGGGCCTACCATTCTGTGATTTATTTTTTTTTTCTTTTTGGTCAAAGGATAAGAAATGAGATGCCACCTGTGGTCTCAATTGACAAAGATTAAGGAAATTAAATGTATAGTGCTTCCCTTTCTCTACATACCTCTGATTTTTTTTTCCAGGTTCTCCCTTAATAATAATAGTCTCCCCTCTAATTTGATGAACCTTCTTCTTAGGAAATTAAAAACTCTTTCTTCAGCTTCCAAAATGATTCTTGTTTCTGTTTCTTAGTTTTCATTCTGCAGTCTTTTTCAGTTTCTTAGCATTTTAGACTTGATTCACCAATAACACAAAGTTTAATTGCCCTTATCTAATCTTCATGGCAGTATTTTACTACTAATGCTGGCTTCCATGTAGTTATCAGATACAACAAGAACACTCATCAATAGAATAGGGATAAGATGGCCTTTTTTCTTTTTGTCCATTTGATTTACATGCCAGCCTCCTCCCTTAATGATTGGGAGATCTACCTCTTCCTTTCAGACAGTGGCTAGTAAAAGACTGTTTCTCAAGAGGGCATGTTTTACCTTAGCTACTAGTGCTGAAAAATGAATGGAATTATTTTCGATAGAGATTTGGCTTTGCATGAAATGAATGCTGGGTGTGCAGATTAGTGTGTGTTACATTGTAATTTTATTTTGTCTCCAGACACCTGTAATGTCATTTTGGAAAATGACAGTGTAACACATCAAATTAGCAAATATGGCTGATCCTAGAGCAACACAGGTTTGAACTCTGTGGGTCCACTTATATGCAGATTTCTTTTAATAAATGTATCATAAAACTTCATGGAGTTTTGTGATAATTTTAAAATTCTCTCAGATTGCATAGCCTAGAAATATTGAAAGAATTAAGAAAAAGTTAGGTATGTTATTAATATATAAAACATACGTAGATCCTAGTGTATTTTTTACTAACATAAAACATACACAAATCTATATAAAGAGTTAAAATTTATCAAAACATACACACGCAAACTCAGGTCTTACATGGCATCTTTCGCAGTTGTAAAAATGTAAAACGTAAACATAAAATATTAAATTGTAATTGCATAAATTAAGTTTACTACAGTATTTCATAACCACCTACTCTTGCTATTCTGGTGAGCTCAAGTATTGTGAGTATCCACTTAAAATGCCATGTGACACTAATTATTCCACGTGAATAATTCAATTAATCTATCCAATAAATTGTATAGTGCTTAAAAAGTGATCTCTTGTGGTTCTCATGTACTTTTTATGTTTAGTGCAATATTGTTAACCTTGAATAACACTCTGAGACCCATACAGAGTGTCAGTAATGATGTTAGAAGTGCTCTCAAGTAGCAGAGAAAAGTAATGACATTTCAAGAAAAACTTGAATTGCTTGATAGGTGCCGTAGATTGAGGTTTGCAGCTGTGTTTGCAAGATTAACAAATCTACCATAAGGACCATTATTAAAAAAAACAGAAAATTCCTGAAGCTGTTATTGCAGCTATGCCAGCAGTCATGAAGATCTTACACTTTTTTGTTTTGCAAAATACCATTTTATGTACTATGAAAAATATAGCTTTTATGTGGTTATAGCCTTGCTGTCAGAAAGGCATACCTATAGATTCTAATGTGATTTAAGTCAAAGCAAAGTCATTGTATAACAACTGAAAGCAAAAGGAAAGTGAAGGGTCTAACACCGGAGAATGTAATGCCAGCAAAGGATGGTTGGATAATTTTAGAAAATGGTTTGTGTTAAAGAAAGTCAAACCAACAGCAGAAGCAGCTTCTGCCAATCAGGAGGCAGTAGAATATTTCATAGACACCATTAAAAAAAATCATTTAGAAGAGAGGCTATATGCCTGAACAGGTTTTTAAGGTTGACAGAAGTGCCCTATCTTGGGGGGAAAATGCCATAAAGGACATTTGTTAATAAGGAAAACAAGTGAGCGCCAGGATTTAGAAGAGGAAGGGATAAGCCAACTCCATTGTTTTGTGCAAATGCAGCCGGGTTTATGATCAGGACTGCCTCTGCCTTTATCTATAAATCTGCTAACCCCTGAGTCTTGAAGGGAAAGTTGAATACCAGCTGCCAGTCTTTTGCACATACTAGTGCCAGACAGTGAGGAAGAAGACAAAGGCCAGAAAACAAGTCAGTATCAGACAGTCTGATAGAAGGGTTTCAGTTATTAAAGATGGCTATTAACTTCTCTTGTAACATGGACCAATGTCTGATATGGGCACTGAAAATAAGGCAAACAGTAGAAGAAAAATTGGTACCATACAGAAACATAATGAAAAAGCAAAAGAAGCTAGATAGAAATTACATTGTATTTCCATAAAGTTATATCAAGTGTGTGTGCCTCCTCTAACTCCTCTGCCTCTGCTACTGCTGAAACAGCAGGACCAACCCCTCCTCTTCTTCCTCTGCTTCAGGCTACCCAGTATGAAGATGATGAGGATGATTATCCACTTCCACTTAATGATGAGTAGTAAATATAATTTTCTTAATACTTTATCACCCAGGCTTGAGTGCAGTGATGCCATCATGGCTCACTAAGGCCTCACTGCAGCCTGAATCTCATGGGCTCAAGTCATCCTCCCACATCAGCCTCCCCAGTAGTTGGCACTACAGGTGCATGGCACTGTGTTCAGCTAGTTTTTTTAAACAAAATTTTGTAGAGACAAGGTCTCACTATGTCACCAGGCTGGTTTCAGAGAATGAAGGGAAGCCAGGAATATTACTCAGATGGGAAAGTGGGTTCCAGCCTCCTATCCACCCACTGCCCAAGAACAGGTGCCCAACATTGGCACAAAAGCTTCTTTAGAGCCAAACATGAATTGGGGATGATCTCAGTCATTAACATGGATAAGAGTTTGCTCTTGTGACACTTAATTAGTGACAGTTTTTTTTTTCTTGCAGGAGATAGATTTCATTTGTTCTGATAAAGGAAGAGATAATTTTGATACTTATGTCGATGAACTTTTAGGGTTCTTAAAACTGAACAATTTTTAACTGGAGATGCTGAGAAAGTTGTAGAGAAAACATCACAGGATGTGAAAAGAAACCCTGAATTATCTAAGGAAAGTGAACCTGAGCCTGAACCAGCAGAAGCCAACTCAGAGGAAAGTGACAGAGTGTTCTCAGAAAAGGCAAAGGATCTTCAGGAACAGTTTACAGCTCAGAAGCACCACCCCCATACAAACAGCCAAGCAGATCCTGCTCAGGGAGAGCAGCCTTCATTTGAAGCTTTTGAAGAAATGCTGCAAGATAAACTAAAAGTGCCAGAAAGTGAAAACAACAAAACCAGCAATAGTTCTCAGGTCTCAAATGAATGGTATAAGACTGATGCCTATCAACTTTTGAAAAAAGAAATGACTCTAGACTTGAAAACCAAATTTGGCTCAACCGCTGATGCATTTATATCTGATGATGAGACAACCAGCCTTGTTACTTCATTAGAAGATGATTTTGGTGAGGATTTGGATGCTGAGTATTATGCAGTTGGGAAGGAAGATGAGGAGAAGCAAGAAGACTTTGATAAGCTGCCATTAGTCACCTTTACAGATGGGCAAGAATTTTCTGACAGAATAAAGACTCAGACTTCAGAGTTAGGTGAAGTGTTTCTGAATAAATATTCTGATTATCTGAAGATGAAAACCTGAGGAACATCTGAAGACCTCCTGGCTTCCAGAGAAGCCTGAGGGAGAACTCTCAAAGGAGGACCATGAGAATGCCAAGAAACATGTGAGCACAGAAAGCCAGGGGTCTGCTGCTGCAGACCTTGAAGATGACTTGTTCCGTTGGACTCCCCGTGCAACTGTAGAGCCTGAGTATAGTGACAAGAGGGAGGACTTGCCCATCATAAGCAGCTTCTTTAAAGAACAGCAGTCTTTGTGGCGGTTCCAGAAGTACGTTAATGTCCATGTCCTGGAAGACTTTTTACAAAAAAATGTTATCAAAACTGAAGTGAGCACAGCAGGAGAGCCTGCCCGATAATGTGGAAAACATCCTAGATAAGGTCTTCCATGACACTGAGTCACAAATTCTGAGCATAGCAGAAAAAAATCTTGATACTTGTGTGGCTGTATATAGACACCTGGAGATGAAGGAAAATAACATATTCAAAGAGGCTGCAGTGCTTGATGACATTCAAGACCTCATCTATTTTGTTAGATATAAATACTTCACAGCAGAGGAGACAGCCACTCTATGGGTGATGGTAGCACCTCTAGAGAAAGGCTTGGGTGGAGCAATGGAAGGTGAGATTCCTATGGCCTTGTAGAATTGGGCTGGAGAAGAAGGTGGAGCAGGGTTCACTGAGGTGCCTTGTATCTCACTTGTAAAGCTCTGTTGACTTTCCAGGGTACCTAATGGAGGGACAACACAGAGAGGCCCACATATTCCTTCCTGCCTTCTTTTAGGCTGCAGCATGGAGGAGGATTTCTTGCTGTTTCCCTTGGAATAGTTGAGACTGGTTAGCATTTTCAAAAGGAAACTTTATAAAAAGTTTAAAAGATATAAACCGGAAAGTAATGTATAAAATACAGATGTCATGTAAAATTATGAAAGGATTTTGTTGAACAAGATTTTTCAATCATAAGATAACTGCTCTCTAACCATGGATTGACTGGTATAACTTTTAGATCAATGCCTTGGCTGAATTCCTGTGTTCTCTCCAGTTTTATCTTTTGTGGGTGGCTTGTTCTTCCTGTTTTCTGGAAGCACTTACTCCAGTTCAACCCTCCCAGACCCTAAGGTTCTTACATTCAGATTAATCAAGGTTGGGACAGGGATGGGAAGCCTTCTAAGGCAGCACTTGATGCATGGAAACCATTCAGTTGCATTGACTCTGAGCCAATATCTTGACATAAGTGTTCTGATTTCTAGGTCCTTGTTCTATTCTCTGCATGCAGGTTTTTCTTTCTTTTCTTTCCCTTTTCCTGGCCACCCTCCCTTCCTCTTTCTCTTTCTTTTTTCTCTTCAGACAGGATATCACTCTGTCACCCAGGCTCGAGTGCAGCGGCATGATCGTAGCTCATTGCAGCTTCTAACTCCTAGGCTCAAGTGAACCTCCCACCTCAGCCTCCCAAGCGGCTAGGACTACAGGCATGCATCACTGTACCCAACTAATTTTTTATCTATTGTGGAGACAGGGTCTCGATATGTTGCCCAGGCCAATCTTGCCCTTTTGGCCTCAAGTGACCCTCCTACTTTGGCCTCTCAGAGTACTGAGATTACGTGTGTGAGCTACCACACCTGGTGTATCCAGGCTTTTCAGACAAATATATCTGAATCAAGAGCACCAGGGGGATAGAAAGCCAAAGGCAAATGTATGTCCCCAAAGTGCTAATTTTTCCTGAGACTTGAGGGAGGTGAACTCTTTTTGCATTTAATCAAAACATATATTTTGGAATGAGAATGCAAAATTCAGGTGAATTTTCAGGGTAAAATAGACTAAAAAGAAATTCACCTTTACTGTGGATCACACTGGACTGTCCCCTGAGCCTCTTAGGGAAGGAGATGGGTTCACTTTCTTTGACTCTTTGAGGTACTTTGAAAGTATTCAAAAGACATTTCAGCAAGCTGCCCTGCCATGGAATGTCCCTGTCTGTACTAGTTCTGTGAGAAAAAGCATGCTTGTGTATGCAAGAGTTCATGTTACTTCTCAGCAGAAGAGATGTTTCACATTTCTGCTCTTAAGTGGAATTCTGTTTTGCACATTTGTTTGTGTGGGCATAGGTGAGTTTGCCAAGGAAAGAAGTTACTGAAGTCCCTACCATAAATATAATTATTTATGAAATACTCCTCGGTAGATTTCATTATGTAGGTTAGCCATCCTTTCAATGGAATAAAAGAAACTGAAATATTTATTTCCCTGCCCAGTTGTGCTCCATGGGATGCCTGTGCATGGACGGCAATGTTGAGGTGCCCTGGAGCTGGTATGGTCGGTGGGATTAGCCAAACATGTAGTGTCATCAAGCTGTGCTAGCCCAATGCATTCTTCTCACCTGCAGAGATGCAACCACCACATGAAGATAACGTGTCACAAGAGAACATAGCTGAACTGAGCATGCAGGTTCCTGAAGAGCCAATCTGCTTGGACCAACCTGTGATGAGGGACACTCATGCCTCAGAAGTGTCCCCAAAGCCACATACTGAGAAAGACTTGGACCCAGGTAAATCTTGCTGATTTTTTTCTACGAAGTGGAGACATGATAAAGAAAGACTTCTAGGAGATTCATTGTCAGAGGTAGTAGCTAGAGACATGTTAAACTCAAAGAAAAAGTGGATCCCAGAGCTAACAGAGAAAAGCAGGCATTAAAACAGATAGAGATCAACAATAGTAAAGCCACCAGAGACTGGAACTAACCTACAAACCAGTGTTTGCGTATCACAGTCTTGTGTAAATTATTTCAATCTAAAATATTATTCTTCAAAGGCCTTATGCTCTAAAACAGTAGTTTTCAACCAGACCAACAGCATTAAAAACTCTGGGGGTGGGACCAGCAGTCTGTTTCACAAAATACTGATTGATGATCCCTCCAGGAAAGACTGACCTGATGCAAATGAGCAGTGGTTGGAGAACCATTGCTCTAAAACTCACAAATTCTCTTTTCCTTCTATTTTACACCCTCTCTTTCAAAATAGAGTACAGTGCAGTGCAGTTCTTATTTTTCATTTCCTATCTGGACATGATAAAACTTCTTAAGAAAAAGTGAAGGGGTCCAGGTATGTTTACAGCATAAGCTTGTAGAAGACCTGTCTCCACTAGGGCAACATGGCAAAACCTCGTCTCTGCAAAAAAAAAAAAAAAAAAATTGCAAAAATTAGACCGGCATGGTAGCACATACAAATACTTGGGAAGCTGAGGTGGGAGAATCACCTGAGCCTTGGAGGTTGAGGTTGCAGTGAAACATGGTGGCACAACTGTACTCCAGTCTAAGGGACAGAGCAAGAACATGTCTTTTTTTTGAGATGGACTTTCGCTCTTGTTACCCAGGCTAGAGTGCAATGGCGCCATCTCAACTCACCACAACCTCCGCCTCCTGGGTTAAGGCAATTCTCCTGCCTCAGCCTCCTGAGTAGCTGGGACTGAAGGAATGTGCCACCAAAGCCAGGTAATTTTTGTATTTTTAGAAGAGACACGGTTTTTCCATGTGGCCACTCTGGTCTTGAACTCCAGACCTCATGATACATCTGTCTAGCCCTCCCAAAGTGCTAAGATTACAGGTGTGAGCCATCACGCCCGGCTTGAGTTACTAAACTTTTAAAAAAATGTTGAGACCAGCCTGGCCAACATGGTGAAACCCTGTCTCTACAAAAAAAATACAAAAGTTAGCTGAGCACAGTGGTGTGCACCTATAATCCCAGCTACTCCTGAGAGAAAGACAGAAAGACAGAAAAAAAAAAAAAGGAAAGAAAGAAAGAAAGAGAAAAAAATTTTAAAAAGAATTTGTCACTGAACATGATGGTTCACACCTGTTATCCTAGAATTTTGGGAGGCCAAGGCAGGTGGGTTGCTTGAGCTCAGGAGTTTGAAACCAGTCTCTAACACGGCACCATGGCAAAGCCTCATCTCTCCAAAAAAAAAAAAATTGCAAAAATTAGACCAGAATGGTGGCACATGCAACTACATGGGAAGCTGCAGTGGGAGTATCACCTGAGCCTTGGAGGTTGAGGTTGCAGTGAAACATGGTGGCATCACTGTATTCAAGCCTTGGGGACAGAGCAAGAAGACGTGTTTTTTTTTTTGAGATGGAGTGTCACTCTTGTTACCCAGCCTGGAGTAGCAATGGCGCCATCTCGGATCACTGCAACCTCCGCCTCGTGGGTTCAGACAATTCTCCTGCCTCAGCCTCCCGAGTAGCTGGGACTACAGGCATGCACCACCAAACACAGTTAATTTTTTTATTTTTAGAAGAGACAAGGTTTCTCCATGTGGCCACACTGGTCTTGAACTCCAGAACCTGTGATCCATTTGCCTAGGCCTCCCAAAGTGCTGAGATTACAGGGGTGAGCCATCATGCCCGGATTGAGTTACTAAACTTTAAACAAAAATGTTGAGACCAGCTTGGCCAACATGTTGAAACCCTGTCTCTACAAAAAAATGCAAAAGTTAGCTGGGCACAGTGGTGTGCACCTATACTCCCAGCTACACCTCAGAGAAAGACAGAAAGACAGAGAAAAAAGGAAAAGAAAGAAAGAGAGAGAAAAAAGTAAAAAAGAAAATGTGTCACTGAACGCAATGGTTCACACCTGTTATCCTAGAACTTTGGGAGGCCAAGGCGGGTGGATTGCCTGAGCTCAGGAGTTTGAAACCAGTCTCTGACAAGGTAAAATGTCAAAATCTCGTCTCTGCAAAGAAAAAAAAAATTGCAAAAATTAGACCGGTGTGGTGGCACATGCAACTACTTGGGATCCGAGGTGGGAGAATTACCTGAGACTTGGAGGTTGAGTTTGCAAGAAAAAATGGTGGCACCACTATACTTCAGCCTGGGGGACCGAGCAAGAACATGTCTTTTTTTTTTTTTTTTTTTTTTTTGAGATGGAGTGTCACTCTTGTTACCCAGGCTGGAGTGCAATGGCGCCATCTCTGCTCACCGCAACCTCCGCCTCCTGGGTTCAGGCAGTTCTCCTGCCTCAGCCTCCCGAGTAGCTGGGACTACAGGCATGCGCCACCAAACCCAGTTAATTTTTCTATTTTTTAGAAAAGACAGGGTTTTTCCATGTGGCCCCGCTGCTCTTGAACTCCAGACCTCGTGATCCATCTGCTTAGGCATCCAAAAGTGCTGAGATTAAAGGTGCGAGCCATCACGCCCGGCTTGAGTTACTAAACTTTAAAAAAAATTGTTGAGACCAGCTTGGCCAACATGGTGAAACCCTGTCTCTATAAAAAAATACAAAAGTTAGCAGGTTACACTGGTGTGCACCTATACTCCCAGCTACACCTGAGAGAAAGACAGAAAGACAGAAAGAAAAAAGGGAAAGAAAGAAAGACAGAGAAAAAAAAAAAATTTGTCGCTGAACGTGATGGTTCACACCTGTTATCCTAGGACTTTGGGAGCCCAAGGCGGGTGGATTGCCTGAGCTCAGGAGTTTGAAAGCAGTCTCCAATATGGCAACATGGCCAAACCTCGTCTCGGCAAAAAAAAAAAAAAAAAAAAAAAATTGCAAAAATTACAGCAGCGTGTTGGCACATGCAACTACTTGGGAAGCTGAGGTGGGAGAATGACCTGAGCCTTGGAGATTCAGGTTGCAGTGAAACATGGTGGCACCACTGTACTCCAGCCTGCGGGACAGAGCAAGAACACATCTTTTTTTTTTTTTTTTGAGACGGAGTGTCGCTTTTGTTACCCAGCCTGGAGTAGCAATGGCGCCATCTCAGCTCACCGCAACCTCCGCCTCCTGGGTTCAGACAATTCTCCTGCCTCAGCCTCCCGAGTAGCTGGGACTACAGGCATGCACCACCAAACCTAGTTACTTTTTGTATTTTTAGAAGAGACAAGGTTTTTCCATGTGGCCACGCTGGACTTGAACTCCAGACCTCGTGATCTATCTGCCTAGGCCTCCCAAAGTGCTGAGATTACAGGGGTGAGCCATCACGCCCAGCTTGAGTGACTAAACTTTTAACAAAAATGTTGAGACCAGTTTGGCCAACATGGTGAAACCCTGTCTCTACAAAAAAATACAAAAGTTAGCTGGGCACAGTGGTATGAACCTATAATCCCAGCTACACCTGAGAGAAACACAGAAAGACAGAAAGAAAAAAGGGAACGAAAGAAAGAGAGAGAAAAATATGAAAAAGAAAATTTGTCCCTGAACGCGATGGTTCACACCTGTTAGCCTAGAACTTTGGGAGGCCAAGGCGGGTGGATTGCTTGAGCTCAGGAGTTTGAAACCAGTTTCTGACACGGTAACATGGCAAAATCTCGTTTCTGCAAAAAAAAAAAAAAAAATTGCAAAAATTAGACCGGCGTGGTGGCACATGCAAGTACTTGGGAAGCTGAGGTGGGAGAATCACCTGAGCCTTGGAGATTGAGGTTGCAGTGAAACATGGTGGAACCACTGTACTCCAGTCTTGGGGACAGAGCAAGAACACGTCTTTTTTTTTTGAGATGGAGTGTTGCTCTTGTTACCCAGGCTGGAGTGCAATGGCGCCATCTCAGCTCACCGGAACCTCTGCCTCCTGGGTTAAGACAATTCTCCTGCCTCAGCCTCCCGAGTAGCTGGGACTACAGGCATGTGCCACCAAACCCAGTTACTTATTGTATTTTTAGAAGAGACAAGGTTTTTCCATGTGGCCATGTGGACATGCAACTACTTGGGACACTGAGGTAAGAGAGTCACCTGAGCCTTAGAGGTTGAGGTTGCAGTGAAACATGGTGGCACCACTGTACTCCAGACTGCGGGACAGAGCAAGAACACGTCTTCTTTTTTTTTTTTTCCAAGCAATGAGAGCTTGTAATGTTGCTGAGGTTGGTTGGCCTTGAACTCTTGGCCTCGCTTTCACAAGCGACACGACATCCGGCCGGAGCCACTGTGGGCCCCCCCTTTTTTTTTTTTGCGATGGAGTGTCGCTCTTCTTACCCAGTCTGGAGTGCAATGGCGCCATCTCGGCTCAACGCAACCTCCGCTTCCTGGTATCTGGCAATTCTCCTGCCTCAGACTCCCGAGTTGCTGGGACCACAGGCATGTGCCACCAAACCCAGTTAATTTTTTAATTTTTAGAAGAGACAGGGTTTTTCCATGTGGCCACGCTGGTCTTGAACTCCAGACCTTGTGATCCATCTGCCCATGCCTCACAAAGTGCTGAGTTTACAAGTGTGAGCCATCACGCCCGGCTTGAGTTACTAAACTTTTAACAAAAATGTTGAGACAAGCCTGGCCAACATGGTGAAACCCTGTCTCTACAAAAAAATACAAAAGTTAGCTGGATACAGTGGTGTGCACCTATACTCCCAGCTACACCTGAGAGAAAGACAGAAAGACAGAAAGAAAACAGGGAAAGAAAGAGAGAGAAAAAAATTTAAAAAGAAAATTTGTCGCTGAACGCGATGGTTCACACCTGTTATCCTAGAAATTTGGGAGGCCAAGGCGGGTGGATTGCTTGAGCTCAGGAGTTTGAAACCAGTCTATAATAAAATAACATGGCAAAACTTCGTCTCTGCAAAGAAAAAATAAATTGCAAAAATTAGACCTGTGTGGTGGAACATGCAACTACTTGGGAAGCTGAGGTGGGAGAATCACCTAAACCTCGGAGGTTGAGGTTGCAGTGAAACATGGTGGCACCACTATACTTCAGCCTAAGGGACAGACCAAAAACACGTCTTTTTTTTTTTTTTTTTTTTTTTTTTTGAGATGGAGTGTTGTTCTTGTTACCCAGGCTGGAGTGTAATGGCGCCATCTCGGCTCACCGCAACCTCCGCCTCCTGGGTTCAGAAAATTCTCCTGCCTCAGCCTCCCGAGTAGCTGGGACTACAGGCATGTGCCACCAAACCCAGTTAATTTTTGTATTTTTAGAAGAGACAGTGTTTTTCCATGTGGCCACGCTGGTCTTCAACACCAGACCTCGTGATCCATCTGCCTAGGCCTCCCAAAGTGCTGAGATGACAGGGGTGAGCCATCACGCCCGGCTTGAGATACTAAACTTTTAACAAAAATGTTGAGACAAGCCTGGCCAACATGGTGAAACCCTGTCTCTACAAAAAAATACAAAAGTTAGCTGGGAACAGTGGTGTGCACCTATACTCCCTGGAACACCAGAGAGAAAGGCAGAAAGACAGAAAGAAAATAGGGAAAGAAGGGAAGGGAGAGAAAAAAAATTAAAAAGAAAATTTGTCGCTGAACGCGATGGTAAAAACATGTTATCCTAGAAATTTGGGAGGCCAAGGCGGGTGCATTGCTTGAGCTCAGCAGTTTGAAACCAGTCTCCAATAAAATAACATGGCAAAACTTCGTCTCTGCAAAGAAAAAATAAATTGCAAAAATTAGACCTGCGTGGTGGAACATGCAACTACTTGGGAAGCTGAGGTGGGAGAATCACCTGAGCCTCGGAGGTTGAGGTTGCAGTGAAACATGGTTGCACCACTATACTTCAGCCTGGGGGACAGAGCAAGAACATGTCTTTTTTTTTTTTTTGAGATGGAGTGTCGCTCCTGTTACCCAGGCTGGAGTGCAATGGCACCATCTCGGCTCACCGCAACCTCCGCCTCCTGGGTTCAGGCAGTTCTCCTGCCTCAGCCTCCTGAATAGCTGGGACTACAGGCATGCGCCACCAAACCCAGTGAATTTTTGTATTTTTAGAAGAGACAGGGTTTTTCCATGTGGCCATGCTGGTCTTGAACTCCAGACCTTGTGATCCATCTGCCTAGGCCTCCCAAAGTGCTGAGATTACAGGGGTGAGCCATCACGCCCGGCTTGAGCTACTAAACTTTTAATAAAAATGTTGAGACAAGCCTGGCCAATATGGTGAAACACTGTCTCTACAAAAAAATTCAAAAGTTAGCTGGTTACACTGGTGTGCACCTATACTCCAAGCTACACCTGAGAGAAAGACAGAAAGACAGAAAGAAAAAAGGGAAAGAAAGAAAGAGAGAGAAAAAAATAAAAAGAAAAATTTGTCACTGAATGCAATGGTTCACATCTGTTATCCTAGAACTTTGGGAGGCCAAGGCAGGTGGATTGCCTGAGCTCAGGAGTTTGAAAGCAGTCTCCAATACGGCAACATGGCAAAACCTCGTCTCTGCAAAAAAAAAAAAAAAAAAAAATTGCAAAAATTACAGTGGCGTGTTGGCACATGCAACTACTTGGGAAGCTGAGGTGGGAGAATCACCTGAGCCTTGGAGACTGAGGTTGCAGTGAAACATGGTGGCACCACTATACTCCAGCCTTGGGGACAGAGCAAGAACACGTCTTTTTTTTTATTTTATTTTGACATGGAGTGTTGCTCTTGTTACTCAGGCTGGAGTGCAATGGCGACATCTCAGCTCACCGCAACCTCCACCTCCAGGGTTCAGACAATTCTCCTTCCTCAGCCTCCCAAGTACCTGGGACTACAGGCATGTGCCACCAAACCCAGTTAATTTTTGTATTTTTAGAAGAGATAAAGTTTTTCCATGTGGCCACGCTGGACTTGAACTCCAGACCTAGTGACCCATCTGCCTAGGCCTCCCAAAGTGCTGAGATTACAGAAGTGAGCCATCACGCCCAGCTTGAGTTACTAAACTTTTAACAAAAATGTTGCGACCAGCTTGGCCGACATGGTGAAACCCTGTCTCTACAAAAAAATACAAAAGTTAGCTGGGCACAGTGGAGTGCACCTATACTCCCAGCTACACCTGAGAGAAAGACAGAAAGACAGAGAAAAAAGGAAAAAAAAGAGAGAGAGAAAAAAAAATAAAAAAGAAAATGTGACGCTGAACGGATGGTTCACACCTGTTATCCTAGAACTTTGGGAGGCCAAGTCGGGTGGATTGCTTGAGCTCAGGAGTTTGAAACCAGTAACTGACATGGTAACATAGCAAAATCTCGTCTCTGCAAAAAAAAAAAAAAAAAAATTTAAAATTAGACCGGCATGGGGGCACATGCAATTACTTGGGAAGCTGAGGTGGGAGAATCACCTGAGCCTTGGAGGTTGAGGTTGCAGTGAAACATGGTCGAAACACTATACGTCAGCCTGGGGGAAAAAGCAAGAACACGTCTTCTTTTTTTTTGTGTGTGTGTGTGTGGTTTTTTTTGTTGTTTTGATTTTTTTTTGCCTATCAATGAGAGCTTGTAAGGTTGCTGAGGTTGGTTGGCCTTGAACTCTTGGCCTCGCCTTCACGAGCACCACGACATCTGGCCGGAGCCACTTTGGGCCCCCCCTTTGTTTTTTTTTTTTTTTTTTTTGCGATGGAGTGTCACTCTTGTTACCCAGGCTGGAGTGCAATGGCGCCATCTCGGCTCACTGCCACCTCCGTTTCCTGGGATCAGGCAATTCTCCTGCCTCAGCTTCCCGAGTTGCGGGGACCACAGGCATACACCACCAAACCCACTTAATTTTTGTATTTTTAGAAGAAACAGGGTTTTTCCATGTGGCCACACTGGTCTTGAACTCCAGACTTCTTGATCCATCTGCCTAGGCCTCCCAAAGTGCTGAGATTACAGGTGTGAGCCATCACGCCCGACTTGAGTTACTAAACTTTTAACAAAAATGTTGAGACAAGCCTGGCCAACATGGTGAAACCCTGTCTCTACAAAAAAATACAAAAGTTAGCTGGGCACAGTGGTGTGCACCTATACTCCCAGGTACACCAGAAAGACAGAAAGACAGAAAGAAAATAGGGAAAGAAAGAGAGAGAAAAACAATTAAAAAGAAAATTTGTCGCTGAACGTGATGGTTCACACCTGTTATCCTAGAAATTTTGGAGGCCAAGGCGGGTGGATTGCTTGGGCTCAGGAGTTTTAAACCAGTCTCTGATATGGTAACATGGCAAAATCTCGTCTCTGCAAAAAAAATTTAAAAATTGCAAAAATTAGACCGGCGTGTTGGCACATGCAACTACTTGGGAAGTTGAGGTGGGAGAATCACCTGAGCCTTGGAGGTTGAGGTTGCAGTCAAACATGGTGGCCATACTATACTTCAGCCTGGGGGACAGAGCAACAACAAGTCTTTTTTTTTTTTTGAGAGGGAGTGTTGCTCTTATTACCCAGGCTGGAGTGCAATGGCGCCCTCTCGGCTCACCGCAACCTCCGCCTTCTGGGTTCAGGCAGTTCTCCTGCCTCAGCCTCCCGAGTAGCTGGGACTACAGGCATGCGTCACCAAACCCAGTTAATTTTTGTACTTTTTGAAAAGACAGGGTTTTTCCATGTGGCCACGCTGGTCTTGAACTCCAGACCTCGTGATCCATCTGCCCAGGCCTCCCAAAGTGCTGAGATTACGGGTTGAGCCATCACGCCCGGCTTGAGTTACTAAACTTTTAACAAAAATGTTCAGACCCGCTTGGCCAACATGGTGAAACCCTGTCTCTACAAAAAAATACAAAAGTTAGCTGGGCACAGTGGTGTGCACCTATACTCCCAGCTACACCTGAGAGAAAGACAGAAAGACAGAGAAAAAAGGGAAAAAAAGAAAGAGAGAGAAAAAATAAAAAAGAAAATTTGTCGCTGAACACGATGGTTCACACCTGTTATCCTAGAACTTTGGGAGGCCAAGGTGGGTGGATGGCTTGAGCTCAGGAGTTTGAAACCAGTCTCTGACATGGTAACATAGCAAAATCTCGTCTCTGCAAAAAAAAAAAAAAGAAAAAAAAAATTTTAAAATTAGACCAGCATGGTGGCACATGCAAGTACTAGGGACACTGAGGTGGGAGAATCACCTGAGCATTGGAGGTTGAGGTTGCAGTGAAACATGGTGGAACCACTATACTTCAGCCTGGGGGACAAAGCAAGAACACGTCTTATTTGTGTGTGTGTGTGTGTGTGTGTGTGTGTGTGTGTTTGTTTTTTGTTTTTTTTTGCCAAACAATGAGAGCTTGTAAGGTTGCTGAGATTGGTCGGACTTGAACTCTTGGCCTCGCCTTCACAAGCACAACGACATCCAGCCCGAGCCACTTTGGGCCCCCCCTTTTTTTTTTGCGATGCAGTGTCGCTCTTGTTACCCAGGCTGGAGTGCAATGGCACCATCTCGGCTCACCGTCACCTCCCCTCCCTGGGATCAGGCAATTCTCCTGCCTCAGCCTCCTGAATTGCTGGGACCACAGGCATGCGCCACAAAACCCAGTTAATTTTTTTATTTTTAGAAGACACAGAGTTTTTCCATATGGCCACGCTGGTCTTGAACTCCAGACCTTCTGATCCATCTGCCTAGGCCTCCCAAAGTGCTGAGATTACAGGTGTGAGCCATCACGCCCGGCTTGAGTTACTAAACTTTTAACAAAAATGTTGAGACAAGCCTGGCCAACATGGTGAAACCCTGTCTCTACAAACAAATACAAAACTTAGCTGGGCACAGTGGTGTGCGCCTATACTCCCAGGAACACCAGAGAGAAAGACAGAAAGACAGAGAAAAAAGGAAAGAAAGAAAGAGAGAGAAAAACAATTAAAAAGAAAATTTGTCACTGAACGCGATGGTTCACACCTGTTATCCTAGAAATATGGGAGGCCAAGGCGGGTGCATTGCTTGAGCTCAGGAGTTTGAAACCAGTCTCCAATAAAATAACATGGTAAAACTTCGTCTCTGCAAAGAAAAAATAAATTGCAAAAATTAGACCTGCGTGGTGGAACATGCAACTACTTGGGAAGCTTAGGTGGGAGAATCACCTGAGCCTTGGAGGTTGAGGTTGCAGTGAAACATGGTGGCACCACTATACTTCAGCCATGGTGACAGAGCAAGAACACGTCTTTTTTTTTTTTTTTTTTTAGATGGAGTGTTGCTCTTTTTACCCAGGCTGGAGTGTAATGGTGCCATCTCGGCTCACCGCAACCTCTGCCTCCTGGGTTCAGACAATTCTCCTGCCTCAGCCTCCCGAGTAGCTGGGACTACAGGCATGCACTACCTAACCCAGTTAATTTTTGTATTTTTAGAAAAGACACGGTTTCTCCATGTGGCAACGCTGGTCTTGAACTGCAGACCTAGTGATCCATCTGCCTAGACCTCCCAAAGTGATAAGATTACAAAAGTGAGCCATCACGCCCGACTTGAGTTACTAAACTTTTACCAAAAATGTTGAGACCAGTTTGGCCAACATGGTGAAACCCTGTCTCTACAAAAAAATACAAAAGTTAGCTGGGCACAGTGGTGTGCACGTACTCCCAGCTACACGTCACGTGAGAGAAAGACAAAAAGACAGAATAAAAAAGAAAAGAAAGAAAGAGAGAGAAAAAAAGAAAAAAGAAAATGTGTCACTGAACACGATGGTTCACACCTGTTATCCTAGAACTTTCGGAGGCCAAGGCGGGTGGATTGCTTGAGCTCAGTAGTTTGAAACCAGTCTCTGACATGGTAACATGGCAAAATATCGTCTCTGCAAAAAAAAAAGAAAAAAATTGCAAAAATTACAATGGCGTGTTGGCACATGCAACTACTTGGGAAGCTGAGGTTGGATAATCACTTGAGCCTTGTAGATTGAGGTTACAGTGAAACATGGTGGCCACACTACACTTCAGCCTGGGGGACAGAGCAAGAACAAGTCTTTTTTTCTTTTGTTTTTGAGATGGAGTGTTGCTCTTTTTACCCAGGCTGGAGTGTAATGGCGGCATCTCGACTCACCGCAAACTCCGCCTCCTGGGTTCAGACAATTCTCCTGCCTCAGCCTCCCGAGTAGCTGGGATTACAAGCATGCACCACCAAACCCAGTTAATTTTTCTATTTTTAGAAAAGACAGGGTTTTTCCATGTGGCTACGTGGCTCTTCAACTCCAGACCTCGTGATCCATCTGCGTAGGCCTCCCAAAGTGCTAAGATTACAGGTTTGAGCCATCACACACGGCTTGAGTTACTAAACTTTTAACAAAAATGTTGCGACCAGCTTGGCCAACATGGTGGAACCCTGTCTCTACAAAAAAATAGAAAAGTTAGCTGAGCACAGTGGTGTGCACCTATAATCCCAGCTACTCCTGAGAGAAAGACAGAAAGAAAAAAGTAAAGAAAGAAAGGGAGAGAAAAAAAATATAAAAGAAAATTTCTCGCTGAATGCGATGGTTCACACCTGTTATCCTAGAACTTTGGGAGGCAAAGGCGGGTGCATTGCTTGAGCTCAGGAGTTTGAAACCAGTCTCTAACATGGCAACATGGCAAAACCTCGTCTCTGCAAAAGAAAAAAATAATTGCAAACATTAGACCGGTGTGGTGGCACAAACAACTACTTGAAAAGCTGAGGTGGGAGAATGACCTGAGCCTTGGAGGTTGAGGTTGTAGTGAAACATAGTGGCACCACTGTACTCCAGCCTGGGGGACAAAGCAAAAACATGTCTTTTTTTTTTTGAGATGGAGTTACACTCTTGTTAACTCCAAGAAAAAAAGAAAAAAGAAAATGTGTCACTGAACACGATGTAACCAGGCTGTTAACCATCTTGTTAACCAGGCTGAACTGCAATGGTGCCATCTCGGTTCACCGCAACCGACACCTCCTGGGTTCAGGCAATTCTCCTGCCTCAGCCTCCCAAGCAGCTGGGACTACAGGCATGCACCACCTAACACAGATAACTTTTGTATTTTTAGAAGAGACACGGATTTTCCATGTGGCCACGCTGGTATTCAACTCCAGACCTCGTGATCCATCAGCATAGGCCTCCCAAAGTTCTGAGATTACAGGTGTGAGCCAACACACCAGGCTTGAGTTACTAAACTTTTTAAAATAATGTTGAAACCAGCCTGGCCAATATGGTGAAACGCTGTCTCTACAAAAAAATACAAAAGTTAGCTGGGTACAGTGGTGGGCACCTATAATCCCAGCTATACCTGAGAGAAAGACAGAAAGACAGAAAGAAAACAGGAAAGAAAGAAATAGGGAGAGAAGAAATATAAAAGAAAATTTGTCGCTGAACGTGATGGTTCACACCTGTTATTCTTGAACTTTGGGCGGCCAAGGCGGGTGGATTGCTTGAGCTCAGGAGTTTGAAACTAGCCTCTATCATGGCAACATGGCAAAACCTCGTCTCTGTAAAAAAAAAAAAAGGAAAAATTGTAAAAATTAGACCGGCGTGGTGGCACATGCAACTACCTGGGAGCTGAGGTGGGAGAATCACCTGAGCCTTGGAGGTTGAGGTTGCAGTGAAACATGGTGGCACCACTGTACTCCAGCCTGGGGGACAGAGCAAGAACACGTCTTTTTTTTTTTTTTTTGAGATGAACTTTTGCTCCTGTTACCCAGGCTGGGGTGCAATGGCGCCATCTCAGCTCACCGCAACCTCCACCTCCTGGGTTCAGGCAATTCTCCTGCCTCAGCCTACAGAGCAGCTGGGACTACAGGCATGCACCACCAAACCCAGTTAATTTTTGTATTTTTAAAAGAGACAGGGTTTTTCCATGTGGCCTAGAAGTCCAGACCTCGTGATCCATCTGCCTAGGCCTCAAAAAGTGCTGAGATTACAGGTGTGAGCCATCATGCAAGGCTTGAGTTACTAAACTTGTAAAAAAAAATGTTGAGACCAGCCTGGCCAACATGGTGAAACCCTGTCTCTACAAAAAAATACAAAAGTTAGCTGGGCACAGTGGTGTGCACCTATAATCCCAGCTACACCTGAGAGAAAAACAGAAAGAAAACAGGAAAGACAGAAAGAGATAGAAAAACAATTAAAAAAAAAATTTTGTTGCTTAACACAATGGTTCACACCTGTTATTTTAGAACTCTTGGAGGCCAAGGCGTGTGGATTGCTTGAGCTCAGGAGTTTGAAAGCAGTCTCCAATAGGGCAACATGGCAAAACCTCGTCTCTGCAAAGAAAAAAAGAAAAATGCAAAAATTAGACTGGCATTGTGGCACATGCAACTACTTGGAAAGCTGAGGTGGGAGAATAACCTGAGCCTTGGAGGTTGAGGTTGCAGTGAAACATGGTAGCTCCACTGTACACCAAACTTGGGGACAGAGCAAGAACACGTCTTTTTTTTTTTCTTTAGATAAAGTGTCGCTCTTGTCACCCAGGCTGGAGTGATATGGCGCCATCTCGGCTCACCGCAACCTACACTTCCTGGGATAAGGCAATTCTCCTGACTCAGCCTCCCGAGCAGCTGGGAGTACAGGAATGTGCCACCAAACCCAGTTAATTTTTGTATTTTTAGGAGAGACAGGGTTTTTCCATGTGGCCACGCTGGTCTTGAACTCCAGACCTTGTGATCCATCTGCCTAGGCCTCCCAAAGTGCTGAGATTACATGTGTGAGCCATCACGCCTGTCTTGAGTTACTAAATTTTAACAAAAATGTTGAGACAAGCCTGGCAAACATGGTGAAACCATGTCTCTACAAAAAAATACAAAAGTTAGCTGATTACAGTGGTGTGCACCTATACTCCCAGCTACACCTGAGAGAAAGACAGAAAGACAGAAAGAAAAACGGGAAAGAAAGAAAGAAAGAAAGAGAGAGAAAAAAATAAAACAAGAAAATTTGTCACTGAACGCGATGGTTCACACCTGTTATCCTAGAACTTTGGGAGGCCAAGTCGGGTGGATTGCTTGAGCTCAGGAGTTTGAAACTAGCCTCTATCATGGCAACATGGCAAAACCTCGTCTCTGTAAAAAAAAAAAAAGGAAAAATTGTAAAAATTAGACCTGCGTGGTGGCACATGCAACTACCTGGGAGCTGAGGTGGGAGAATCACCTGAGCCTTGGAGGTTGAGGTTGCAGTGAAACATGGTGGCACCACTGTACTCCAGCCTGGGGGACAGAGCAAGAACACGTCTTTTTTTTTTTTTTTTGAGATGAACTTTTGCTCCTGTTACCCAGGCTGGGGTGCAATGGCGCCATCTCAGCTCACCGCAACCTCCGCCTCCTGGGTTCAGGCAATTCTCCTGCCTCAGCCTACAGAGCAGCTGGGACTACAGGCATGCACCACCAAACCCAGTTAATTTTTGTATTTTTAAAAGAGACAGGGTTTTTCCATGTGGCCTAGAAGTCCAGACCTCGTGATCCATCTGCCTAGGCCTCAAAAAGTGCTGAGATTACAGGTGTAAGCCATCACGCCAGGCTTGAGTTACTAAACTTGTAAAAAAAAAGTTGAGACCAGCCTGGCCAACATGGTGAAACCCTGTCTCTACAAAAAAATACAAAAGTTAGCTGGGCACAGTGGTGTGCACCTATAATCCCAGCTACACCTGAGAGAAAAACAGAAAGAAAACAGGAAAGACAGAAAGAGACAGAAAAACAATTAAAAAAAAAATTTTGTTGCTTAACACAATGGTTCACACCTGTTATTTTAGAACTCTTGGAGGCCAAGGCGTGTGGATTGCTTGAGCTCAGGAGTTTGAAAGCAGTCTCCAATAGGGCAACATGGCAAAACCTCGTCTCTGCAAAGAAAAAAAGAAAAATGCAAAAATTAGACTGGCATTGTGGCACATGCAACTACTTGGAAAGCTGAGGTGGGAGAATAACCTGAGCCTTGGAGGTTGAGGTTGCAGTGAAACATGGTAGCTCCACTGTACACCAAACTTGGGGACAGAGCAAGAACACGTCTTTTTTTTTTTCTTTAGATAAAGTGTCGCTCTTGTCACCCAGGCTGGAGTGATATGGCGCCATCTCGGCTCACCGCAACCTACACTTCCTGGGATAAGGCAATTCTCCTGACTCAGCCTCCCAAGCAGCTGGGAGTACAGGAATGTGCCACCAAACCCAGTTAATTTTTGTATTTTTAGGAGAGACAGGGTTTTTCCATGTGGCCACGCTGGTCTTGAACTCCAGACCTTGTGATCCATCTGCCTAGGCCTCCCAAAGTGCTGAGATTACATGTGTGAGCCATCACGCCTGTCTTGAGTTACTAAATTTTAACAAAAATGTTGAGACAAGCCTGGCAAACATGGTGAAACCATGTCTCTACAAAAAAATACAAAAGTTAGCTGATTACAGTGGTGTGCACCTATACTCCCAGCTACACCTGAGAGAAAGACAGAAAGACAGAAAGAAAAAAGGGAAAGAAAGAAAGAGAGAGAAAAAAATAAAAAAGAAAATTTGTCGCGGAATGCGATGGTTCAAACCTGTTATTCTAGAAGTTTGGGAGGCCAAGGCGGGTGGATTGCTTGAGCTCAAAAGTTTTAAAGCAGTCTCTAATACGGCAACATGGCAAAACCTCGTCTCTGCAAAAAAAAAAAAAAAAATTGCAAAAACTACACCAGCGTATTGGCACGTGCAACTACTTGGGAAGCTGAGGTGGGAGAATCACCTGAGCCTTGGAGGTTGAGGTTGCAGTGAAACATGGTGGCACCACTATACTCCAGCCTTGGGGACAGAGCAAGAACACGTCTTCCTTTTCTTTTTTTTTTTTTTTTTTTGAGATGGAGTGTCGCCCTTGTTACCCAGGCTGGAGTGCAATGGCGCCATCTAGGCTCACCGCAACCTCCGCTTCCTGAGATCAGGCAATTCTCCTGCCTCAGCCTCTCGAGTAGCTGGGACTACAGGCATGCGCCACCAAACCCAGTTTATTTTTGTATTTTTAGAAGAGACAGGGTTTTTCCATGTGGCCACGCTGGTCTTCACCTCCAGACCTAGTGATCCATCTGCCTAGGCCTCCCAAAGTGCTGAGATTACACGTGTGAGCCATCACGCCCGTCGTGAGTTACTAAACTTTTTACAAAAATGTTGAGACAGGCCTGGTAAACATGGTGAAACCCTGTCTATACAAAAAAATTAAAAAGTTAGCTGGTTACAGTGGTGTGCACCTATACTCCCAGCTACACCTGAGAGAAAGACAGAAAGACAGAAAGAAAAACGGGAAAGAAAGAAAGAAAGAAAGAGAGAGAAAAAAATAAAACAAGAAAATTTGTCACTGAACGCGATGGTTCACACCTGTTATCCTAGAACTTTGGGAGGCCAAGTCGGGTGGATTGCTTGAGCTCAGGAGTTTGAAACAAATCTCTGACACGTTAACATGGCAAAATCTCGTCTCTGCAAAAGAAAAAAGAAAAATTGCAAAAATTAGACCGGCATGGTGGCACATGCAACTACTTGGGGAGCTGAGGTGGGAGAATCAACTGAGTCTTGGAGATTGAGGTTGCAGTTAAATATGGTGGCACCACCATACTTCAGCCTGGGGGACAGAGCAACAACATGACCTTTTTTTTTTTTTTTTTGAGATGGAGTGTCGCTCTTGTTACCCAGGCTCAAGTGCAATGGCGCCATCTCGGCTCACTGAAACTTCTGTCTCCAGGGTTCAGGCAATTCTCCTACCTCAGCCTCCCAAGTAGCTGGGACTACAGGCATGCACCACCAAACCCAGTTAATTTTTGTATTTTTAGAAGAGACAGGGTTTTTCCATGTGGCCACGCTGGTCTTGAACTCCAGACCTCGTGATCCATCTGCCTAGGCCTCCCAAAGTGCTGAGATTACAGGGGTGAGCCATCACACCCCGCTTGAGTTACTAAACTTTAAACAAAAATGTTGAGACCAGCTTGGCCAACATGGTGAAACCCTGTCTCTACAAAAAAATACAAAATTTAGCTGGGCACAGTGGTGTGCACCTATACTCCCAGCTACACCTGAGAGAAAGACAGAAAGACAGAGAAAAAAGGAAAAGAAAGAAAGAGAGAGAAAAAAATAAAAAAGAAATGTGTCACCGAACGCGATGGTTCACACCTGTTATCCTAGAACTTTGGGAGGCCAAGGCGGGTGGATTGCCTGAGCTCAGGAGTTTGAAACCAGTCTCTGACACGGTAATGTGGCAAAATCTCGTCTCTGCAAAAAGAAAAAAATTGCAAAAATTAGACCGGCGTGGTGGCACATGCAACTACTTGGGAAGCTGAGGTGGGAGAATCACCTAAGCCTCGGAGGTTGAGGTTGCAGTGAAACCTGGTGGCACCACTATACTTCAGCCTGGGGGACAGAGCAAGAACACGACTTTTTTTTTTTTTTTTTTTTGAGACGGAGTATCGCTCTTGTTACCCAGGTTGGAGTGCAATGGCGCCATCTCAGCTCACCGCAACCTCTGTCTCCTGGGTTCAGGCAGTTCTCCTGCCTCAGCCTCCCGAGTAGCTGGGACTACAGGAATGCACCACCAAACACAGTTAATTTTTGTATTTTTAGAAAAGACAGGGTTTTCCCAAGTGGCCACGCTGGTCTTGAACTCCAGAACTCGTGATCCATCTGCCTAGGTCTCCCAAAGTGCTGAGGTTAAAGGTGTGAGCCATCACTCCCAGCTTGAGTTACTAAACTTTTAACAAAATTGTTGAGACCAGCTTGGCCAACATGGTGAAACCCTGTCTCTACAAAAAAAGGCAAAAGTTAGCTGGTTACACTGGTGTGCACCTATACTCCCAGCTACACCTGAGATAAAGACAGAAAGACAGAAAGAAAAAAGGGAAAGAGAGAAAAAGAGAAAAAAAAATAAAAAAGAAAATTTTGGTTGAACGTAATGGTTCACACCTGTTATTCTAGAACTTTCGGAGGCCAAGGCGGTACATTGCTTCAGCTCAGGAGTTTAAAACAAGTCTGAAACATGGCAGCATAGCAAAACCTCATCTGTGCCAAAAAAAGAAAAAGAAAATTGTAAAAATTAGACCGGCGTGCTGGCACATGCAACTACCTGGGAAGCTGAGGTGGGAGAATCACCTCAGCCTTGGACGTGGAGTTTGTAATGAAACATGGTGGCACCACTGTACTCCACTCTGGCGGATAGAGAAAGAACAGGTCTTTTTTTTTTTTTTTTTTTGAGATGGACTTTCGCTCTTCTTCCCCAGGCTGCATTGCAATAATGCCATCTCGGCTCAACGCAACCTCCGCCTCCTGGGTTCAGGCAATTCTCCTGCCTCAGCCTCCCGAGTAGCTAGGACTACAGGCATGGGCCACCAAACCCAGTTAATTTTTGTATTTTTAGAAGAGACAACATTTTTCCATGTGGGCACGCTGTTCTTGAATTACAGACCTCGTGATCCATCTGCCTTGGCCTCCCAAAGTGCTGAGATTACAGGTGTAAGCCATCACGCCCGGCTTCAGTTACTAAACCTTAGAAAAAAATGTTGACACCAGCCTGGCCAACATGGTGAAACCATGTCTCTACACAAAAATACAAAAGTTTGCTGGGCACAGTGGTGTGCACCTATAATCCCAGCTACTCCTGAGAGAAAGACAGAAAGACAGAAAGAAAAAGGAAAAGAAACAAAGAGAGAGAAAAACAATAAAAAAGAAAATTTGTCACTGAACGCGATGGTTCACACCTGTTATCCTAGAAGTTTGAGAGGCCAACGTGGGAGGATTGCTTGAGCTCAGAAGTTGGAAACCAGTCTCTCACACGGCAACATGGCAAAACCTCGTCTCTGCAAAAGAAAAAAAAATTGCAAAAATTAGACCGGTGTGGTGGCACATGCAACTAATTGGGAAGCTGAGATGGGAGAATCACCTGAGCCTTGGAGGTTGAGTGTGCAGTGAAACATCGTGGCACCACTGTACTCCAGCCTGGGAAACAGAGCAAGAACACGTCTTACTTATTTTTTTTTTTGAGATGGACTTTCGCTCTTGTTAACCAGGCTGAAGTGCAATGGCGCCATCTTGGCTCACCGCAACCTCCGCCTCCTGGGTTCAGACAATTCTGCCTCAGCCTCCCGAGTAGCTGTGACTACAGTCATGTGCCACCAAACCCAGTTAATTTTTGTATTTTTAGAAGAGAGAGGGTTTTTCCATGTGGCCACGATGGTCTTGAACTCCAGACATCGTGATCCATCTGCCTAGGCCTCCCAAAGTGCTGAGATTACAGGTATGAGCCATGAGTCCCGGCTTAAGTTACGAAACTTTTAAAAAATATGTTGAGGCCAGCCTGGCCAACATGGTGAAACCCTGTCTCTACAAAAAAATACAAAAGTTAGCTGAGCACAGTGGTGTGCACCTATAATCCCAGCTACTCCTGAGAGAAAGGCAGAAAGAAAAAAGTAAAGAAAGAAAGGGAGAGAAAAAGAATAAAAAAGAAAATTTGTCGCTGAACGCGATGGTTCACACCTGTTATCCTAGAAGTTTGGGAGTCCAAGGCGGGTGGATTGCTTGAGCTCAGGAGTTTGAAACCAGTCTCTAACATGGCAACATGGCAAAACCTCATCTCTGCAAAAGAAAAAAATAATTGCAAACATTAGACCGGTGTGGTGGCACATACAACTACTTGAAAAGCTGATGTGGGAGAATGACCTGAGCCTTGGAGGTCGAGGTTGCAGTGAAACATGGTGGCACCACTGTACTCCAGCCTGGGGGACAAAGCAAGAACATGTCTTTTTTTTTTTTTTTTTTTGAGATGGAGTTTCACTCTTGTTAACCAGGCTAAAGTGCAATGGCGCCATCTCAGCTGACCACAACCTCCACCTCCTGGGTTCAGGCAATTCTCCTGCCTCAGCCTCCCAAGCAGCTGGGACTACAGTGATGCACCACCTAACCAAGATAACTTTTGTATTTTTAGAAGAGACACGGTTTTTCCATGTGGCCACGCTGGTATTCAACTCCAGACCTCGTGATCCATCTGCATAGGCCTCCCAAAGTTCTGAGATTACAGGTGTGAGCCATCACACCAGGCTTGAGTTACTAAACTGTTTAAAACAATGTTGAAACCAGCCTGGCCAACATGGTGAAACACTGTCTCTACAAAAAAATAGAAAAGTTAGCTGAGCACAGTGGTGTGCACCTATAATCCCAGCTATACCTGAGAGAAAGACAGAAAGACAGAAAGAAAACAGGAAAGAAAGAAATAGAGAGAAAAGAAATAAAAAAGAAAATTTGTCACTGAACGCGATGGTTCACACCTGTTATCCTTGAACTTTGGGAGGCCAAGGAGGGTTGATTGCTTGAGCTCAGGAATTTGAAACTAGCCTCTATCACGGCAACATGGCAAAACCTCGTCTCTGTAAAAATAAAAGAAAAAATTGTAAAAATTAGACAGGCATGGTGGCACATGCAACTACCTGGGAGCTGAGGTGGGAGAATCACCTGAGCCTTGGAGGTTGAGGTTGCAGTGAAACATGGTGGCACCACTATACTCCAGCCTGGGGGACAGAGCAAGAACACGTCTTTTTTTTTTTTTTTCTGAGATGGACTTTCGCTCCTGTTACCCAGGCTGGAGTGCAATGGTGCCATCTCAGCTCACTGCAACCTCCGCCTCCTGGATTCAGGCAATTCTCCTGCCTCAGCCTCCATAGCAGCTGGGACTACAGGCATGCACCACCAAACCCAGTTCATTTTTGTATTTTTAGAAAAGACAGGGTTTTTCCATGTGGCCTAGAAGTCCAGACCTCGTGATCCATCTGCCTAGGCCTCAAAAAGTGCTGAGATTACAGGTGTGAACCATCACGCCAGGCTTGAGTTACTAAACTTGTAAAAAAAATGTTGAGACCAGCCTGGCCAACATGGTGAAACCCTGTCTCTACAAAAAAATACAAAAGTTAGCTGGGCACAGTGGTGTGCACCTATAATCCCAGCTACACCTGAGAGAAAGACAGAAAGAAAACAGGAAAGACAGAAAGAGATAGAAAAACAATAAAAAAGAAAATTTGTCCTGAACGCAATGGTTCACACCTGTTATTTTAGAACTTTCGGAGGCCAAGGTGGGTGGATTGCTTGAGCTCAGGAGTCTGAAACCAGTCTCTCACACAATAACGTGGCAAAATCTCGTCTGTGCAAAAAAAAAAAAAAAAAAAAAAATTGCAAAAATTAAACCGCCATGGTGGCATATGCAACTACTTGGGAAGCTGAGGTGGGAGAATCACCTTAGCCTTGGAGGTTGAGGTTGCAGTGAAACATGGTGGCACCACTATACTTGAGTCTGGGGGACAGAGCAAGAACACAACTTTTTTTTTTTTTTTTTTTTGAGATGGAGTGTCGCTCTTGTTCCCCAGGCTGGAGTGCAATGCCACCATCTTGGCTCACCGCAACCTCCACCTCCTGGGTTCAGGCAGTTCACCTGCCTCAGCCTCCCGAGTAGCTGGGAATACAGGCATGCGCCATCAAACCGAGTTAATTTTTGTATTTTTAGAAAAGACAGGGTTTTTCCATGTGGCCACGCTGGTCTTGAACTCCAGACCTCGTGATCTATCTGCCTAGGCCTCCCAAAGTGCTCAGATTACAGGTGTGAGCCATCACGCCTGGCTTGAGATACTAAATTTAAACAAAAATGTTGAGAGCAGCTTAGCCAACATGGTAAAACCCTGTCTCTACAAAAAAATACAAAAGTTAGCTGGTTACAGTGGTGTGCACCTATACTCCAAGCCACAACTGAGAGAAAGAAAGACAAAAAGAAAAAAGGGAAAGAAAGAAAGAGAGAGAAAAAAATAAAAAAGAAAATTTGTCACTGAACGCGATGGTTCACACCTGTTATCCTAGAACTTTGGGAGGCCAAGGCGGGTGGATTGCTTGAGCTCAGGAGTTTGAAACCAGTCTCTAATACGGCAACATGGCAAAACCTGGTCTCTGCAAAAAAAAATAAATAAATAAATTGCAAAAATTACAGAGGCGTGTTGACACATGCAACTACTTGGGGAGCTGAGGTGGGAGAATCACCTGAGCCTTGGAGGTTGAGGTTGCAGTGAAACATGGTGGCTCTACTGTACTCAAGACTTGGGGACAGAGCAAGAACATTTTTTGTTTTTTTTTTTTTTTTTTTTAGATGGAGTGTCACTCTTGTTACCTAGGCTGGAGTGCAATGGCGCCATCTCGGCTCACTGCAACCTCTGCCTCCTGGGTTCAGGCAATTCTCCTGCCTCAGCCTCCTGAGTAGATGGGACTACAGGCATGCGCCACCAAACCCAGTTAGTTTTTGTATTTTTAGAAGAGACAGGTTTTTTCCATGTGGCCACGCTGGTCTTGAACTCCAGACTTCGTGATCCATCTGCCTAGGCCTCCCAAAGTGCTGAGATTACACAAGTGAGCCATCACGTCCAGCTTCTGTTACTAAACTTTTTAAAAAATGTTGAGACCAGCCTGGCCAACATGGTGAAACACTGTCTCTACAAACAAATACAAAAGTTAGCTGGGCACAGTGGTGTGCACCTATACTCCCAGCTACACCTGAGAGAAAGACAGAAAGACAGAGAAAAAAGGAAAGAAAGAGAGAGAAAAAAACTAAAAAAGAAAATTTGTGGCTGAACGCGATGGTTCACACCTGTTATCCTAGAACATTGGGAGGCCAAGGCGGGTGGATTGCTTGAGCTCAGGAGTTTCAAACCAGTGTCTAACATGGCAACATGGCAAAACCTCGTCTCTGCAAAAAAAAAAAAATTGAAAAATTAGACTGGCGTGGTGGCATATGCAACTACTTGGGAAGCTGAGGTGGGAGAATCACCTGAGACTTGGAGGCTGAGGTTGCAGTGAAACACGGTGGCACCACTGTACTCCAGCCTGGGGGACAGAGGAAGAACGTCTTTTTTTTTTTTTTTTTTTTTTTTGACATGGAGTTTCGCTCTTGTTACCCAGGCTGGAGTGCAATGGCGACATCTAGGCTCACCGCAACCTCCGCCTCCTGGGTTCAGGCAATTCTCCTGCCTCAGCCTCCCGAGTAGCTGGGACTACAGGCATGCGCCACCAAACCTAGTTAATTTTTGTATTTTTAGAAGAGACAGGGTTTCTCCTTGTGGCCACGCTGGTCTTGAACTCCAGACCAACTGATCCATATGCCTAGGCCTCCCAAAGTGCTGAGATTACATATGTGAGCCATCATGCCAGTCGTGAGTTACTAAACTTTTAACAAAAATGTTGAGACAAGCCTGGCAAACATGGTGAAACCCTTTCTCTAAAAAAAAATACAAAAGTTAGCTGGTTACAGTGGTGTGCACGTCTACTCCCAGCTACACCTGAGAGAAAGACAAAAAGACAGAAAGAAAAAGGGAAAATAAAAAAAGAGAGAGAAAAAATAATACAAAAGAAAATTTGTCGCTGAACGGGATGGTTCACACCTATTATCCTAGAACTTCGGGAGGCCGAGGCGGGTGGATTGCTTGAGCTCAAAAGTTTTAAAGCAGTCTCCAATATGGCAACATGGCAAAACCTCGTCTCTGCAAAAAAAAAAAAAAAAAAAAAAAATTTCAAAAATTACACCAGCGTGTTGGCACATGCAACTACTTGGGAAGCTGAGATGGGAGAAACAACTGAGCCTTGGAGATTGAGGTTGCAGTGAAACATCGTGGCACCACTGTACTCCAGCCTTGGGGACAGAGCAAGAACACGTCTTTTTTTTTTATTTTTTGAGATGGAGTTTTGCTCTTGTTACCCAGGCTGGAGTGCAATGGTGCCATCTTCGCTCACTGCAACTCCCGCCTCCTCGGTTCAGAAAATTCTCCTGCCTCAGCCTCCCGAGTAGATGGGACTACAGGCATGGGCCACCAAACCCAGTTAATTTTTGTATTTTTAGAAGAGACAGTGTTTTTCCATGTGGCCACGCTGGTCTTCAACTCCAGACCTCGTGATCCATCTGCCTAGGCCTCCCAAAGTGCTGAGATGACAGGGGTGAGCCATCACACCCGGCTTGAGATACTAAACTTTTAACAAAAATGTTGAGAGAAGCCTGGCCAACATGGTGAACCTGTCTCTACAAAAAAATACAAAAGTTAGCTGGGAACAGCGGTGTGCACCTATACTCCCTGGAACACCAGAGAGAAAGGCAGAAAGACAGAAAGAAAATAGGGAAAGAAAGAAAGGGAGAGAAAAAAAATAAAAAAGAAAATTTGTCGCTGAATGCGATGGTTCACACCTGTTATCCTAGAACTTTGGGAGGCAAAGGCGGGTGCATTGCTTGAGCTCAGGAGTTTGAAACCAGTCTCTAACATGGCAACATGGCAAAACCTCGTCTCTGCAAAAGAAAAAAATAATTGCAAACATTAGACCGGTGTGGTGGCACAAACAACTACTTGAAAACCTGAGGTGGGAGAATGACCTGAGCCTTGGAGGTTGAGGTTGCAGTGAAACATAGTGGCACCACTGTACTCCAGCCTGGGGGACAAAGCAAAAACATGTCTTTTTTTTTTTGTGAGATGGAGTTACACTCTTGTTAACCAGGCTGAACTGCAATGGTGCCATCTCGGTTCACCACAACCGACACCTCCTGGGTTCAGGCAATTCTCCTGCCTCAGCCTCCCAAGCAGCTGGGACTACAGGCATGCACCACCTAACACAGATAACTTTTGTATTTTTAGAAGAGACACGGATTTTCCATGTGGCCACGCTGGTATTCAACTCCAGACCTCGTGATCCATCTGCATAGGCCTCCCAAAGTTCTGAGATTACAGGGGTGAGCCATCACACCAGGCTTGAGTTACTAAACTTTTTAAAATAATGTTGAAACCAGCCTGGCCAATATGGTGAAACGCTGTCTCTACAAAAAAATACAAAAGTTAGCTGGGCACAGTGGTGGGCACCTATAATCCCAGCTATACCTGAGAGAAAGACAGAAAGACAGAAAGAAAACAGGAAAGAAAGAAATAGGGAGAAAAGAAATATAAAAGAAAATTTGTCGCTGAACGTGATGGTTCACACCTGTTATTCTTGAACTTTGGGCGGCCAAGGCGGGTGGATTGCTTGAGCTCAGGAGTTTGAAACTAGCCTCTATCATGGCAACATGGCAAAACCTCGTCTCTGTAAAAAAAAAAAAAAAAAAAAGGAAACATTGTAAAAATTAGACCGGCGTGGTGGCACTTGCAACTACCTGGGTGCTGAGGTGGGAGAATCACCTGAGCCTTGGAGGTTGAGGTTGCAGTGAAACATGGTGGCACCACTGTACTCCAGCCTGGGGGACAGAGCAAGAACACGTCTTTTTTTTTTTTTTGAGATGAACTTTCGCTCCTGTTACCCAGGCTGGGGTGCAATGGCGCCATCTCAGCTCACCGCAACCTCCGCCTCCTGGGTTCAGGCAATTCTCCTGCCTCAGCCTACAGAGCAGCTGGGACTACAGGCATGCACCACCAAACCCAGTTAATTTTTGTATTTTTAAAAGAGACAGGGTTTTTCCATGTGGCCTAGAAGTCCAGACCTCGTGATCCATCTGCCTAGGCCTCAAAAAGTGCTGAGATTATAGGTGTGAGCCATCACGCCAGGCTTGAGTTACTAAACTTGTAAAAAAAATGTTGAGACCAGCCTGGCCAACATGGTGAAACCCTGTCTCTACAAAAAAATACAAAAGTTAGCTGGGCACAGTGGTGTGCACCTATAACCCCAGCTACACCTGAGAGAAAAACAGAAAGAAAACAGGAAAGACAGAAAGAGATAGAAAAACAATTAAAAAAAAAAATTTTGTTGCTTAACACAATGGTTCACACCTGTTATTTTAGAACTTTCGGAGGCCAAGGCGTGTGGATTGCTTGAGCTCAGGAGTTTGAAAGCAGTCTCCAATAGGGCAACATGGCAAAACCTCGTCTCTGCAAAGAAAAAAAGAAAAATGCAAAAATTAGACTGGCATTGTGGCACATGCAACTACTTGGAAAGCTGAGGTGGGAGAATAACCTGAGCCTTGGAGGTTGAGGTTGCAGTGAAACATGGTAGCTCCACTGTACTCCAACCTTGGGGACAGAGCAAGAACACGTCTTTTTTTTTTTCTTTAGATAAAGTGTCGCTCTTGTCACCCAGGCTGGAGTGATATGGCGCCATCTCGGCTCACCGCAACCTACACTTCCTGGGATAAGGCAATTCTCCTGACTCAGCCTCCCGAGCAGCTGGGAGTACAGGAATGTGCCACCAAACCCAGTTAATTTTTGTATTTTTAGAAGAGACAGGGATTTTCCATGTGGCCACGCTGGTCTTGAACTCCAGACCTTGTGATCCATCTGCCTAGGCCTCCCAAAGTGCTGAGATTACATGTGTGAGCCATCACGCCTGTCTTGAGTTACTAAACTTTTAACAAAAATGTTGAGACAAGCCTGGCAAACATGGTGAAAGCATGTCTCTACAAAAAAATACAAAATTTAGCTGGTTACAGTGGTGTGCACCTATACTCCCAGCTACACCTGAGAGAAAGACAGAAAGACAGAAAGAAAAAAGGGAAAGAAAGAAAGAGAGAGAAAAAAATAAAAAAGAAAATTTGTCGCGGAATGCGATGGTTCACACCTGTTATTCTAGAAGTTTGGGAGGCCAAGGCGGGTGGATTGCTTGAGCTCAAAAGTTTTAAAGCAGTCTCCAATATGGCAACATGGCAAAACCTCGTCTCTGCAAAAAAAAAAAAAAAAAAAAAAATTGCAAAAATTTCACCAGCGTATTGGCACATGCAACTACTTGGGAAGCTGAGGTGGGAGAATCACCTGAGCCTTGGAGGTTGAGGTTGCAGTGAAACATGGTGGCACCACTATACTCCAGCCTTGGGGACAGAGCAAGAACACGTCTTCCTTTTCTTTTTTTTTTTTTTTTTTTGAGATGGAGTGTCGCCCTTGTTACCCAGGCTGGAGTGCAATGCGCCATCTAGGCTCACCCCAACCTCCACTTCCTGAGATCAGGCAATTCTCCTGCCTCAGCCTCTCGAGTAGCTGGGACTACAGGCATGCGCCACCAAACCCAGTTTATTTTTGTATTTTTAGAAGAGACAGGGTTTTTCCATGTGGCCACGCTGGTCTTCAACTCCAGACCTAGTGATCCATCTGCCTAGGCCTCCCAAAGTGCTGAGATTACACGTGTGAGCCATCACGCCCGTCGTGATTTACTAAACTTTTTACAAAAATGTTGAGACAGGCCTGGTAAACATGGTGAAACCCTGTCTATACAAAAAAATTAAAAAGTTAGCTGGTTACAGTGGTGTGCACCTATACTCCCAGCTACACCTGAGAGAAAGACAGAAAGACAGAAAGAAAAACGGGAAAGAAAGAAAGAAAGAGAGAGAAAAAAATAAAACAAGAAAATTTGTCACTGAACGCGATGGTTCACACCTGTTATCCTAGAACTTTGGGAGGCCAAGTCGGGTGGATTCCTTGAGCTCAGGAGTTTGAAACAAATCTCTGACACGTTAACATGGCAAAATCTCGTCTCTGTAAAAAAAAAAAAGAAAAATTGCAAAAATTAGACCGGCATGGTGGCACATGCAACTACTTGGGGAGCTGAGGTGGGAGAATCAACTGAGCCTTGGAGATTGAGGTTGCAGTTAAATATGGTGGCACCACCATACTTCAGCCTGGGGGACAGAGCAACAACACGACCTTTTTTTTTTTTTTTGAGATGGAGTGTCGCTCTTGTTACCCAGGCTCAAGTGCAATGGCGCCATCTTGGCTCACTGCAACTTCTGTCTCCAGGGTTCAGGCAATTCTCCTACCTCAGCCTCCCAAGTAGCTGGGACTACAGGCATGCACCACCAAACCCAGTTAATTTTTGTATTTTTAGAAGAGACAGGGTTTTTCCATGTGGCCACGCTGGTCTTGAACTCCAGACCTCGTGATCCATCTGCCTAGGCCTCCCAAAGTGCTGAGATTACAGGGGTGAGCCATCACACCCCACTTGAGTTACTAAACTTTAAACAAAAATGTTGAGACCAGCTTGGCCAACATGGTGAAACCCTGTCTCTACAAAAAAATACAAAAGTTAGCTCGGCACAGTGGTGTGCACCTATACTCCCAGCTACACCTGAGAGAAAGACAGAAAGACAGAGAAAAAAGGAAAGAAAGAAAGAGAGAGCAAGAAAATAAAGAAAATGTGTCGCTGAACGTGATGGTTCACACCTGTTATCCTAGAATTTTGGGAGGCCAAGGCGGGTGGATTGCTTGAGCTCAGGAATTTCAAACCAGTCTGAAACACGGCAGCATAGCAAAACCTTGTCTGTGCAAAAAAACGGCAATAAAAAAATTGCAAAAATTAGACCGGCGTGTTGGCACATGCAACTACTTGGGAAGCTGAGGTGGGAGAATCACCTGAGCCTTGGAGGCTGAGGTTGCAGTGAAACATGGTGGCACCACTATACTTCAGCCATGGTGACAGAGCAAGAACACGTCTTTTTTTTTATTATTATTGCGATGGAGTGTTGCTCTTGTTACCCAGGCTGGAGTGCAATGGCGCCATCTTGGCTCACTGCAACCTCTGCCTCCTGGGTTCATGCAATTCTCCTGCCTCAGCCTCCCGAGTAGATGGGACTACAGGCATGTGCCACCGAACCCAGTTACTTTTTGTATTTTTAGAAGAGACAGGATTTTTCCATGTGGCCACCCTGGTCTTCAACTCCAGACATATTGATCCATCTGCCTAGGCCTCCCAAAGTGCTGCGATTACACATGTGAGCCATCACGCCCATCGTGAGTTACTAAACCTTTAACAAAAATGTTGAGAGAAGCCTGGCAAACATGGTGAAACTCTGTCTCTACAAAAAAATACAAAAGTTAGCTGGTTACTGTGGTGTGCACCTATACTCCCAGCTACACCTGAGAGAAAGATAGAAAGACAGAAAGAAAAAAGGGAAAGAAAGAAAGAGAGAGATAAAAAATACAAAAGAAAATTTGTCACTGAACAAGATGATTCACACCTGTTATCCTAGAAATTCGGGAGGCCAAGGCACATGGATTGCTTAAGCTCAGGAGTTTCAAACCAGTCTGTAACACAGCAACATGGCAAAACCTCGTCTCTGGAAAAACAAAAACAAAAAAATTACAAAAATTAGACCGGCGTAGTGGCACATGCAACTACTTGGGAAGCTGAGGTGGGAGAATCACCTGAGCCTTGGAGATTGAGGTTGCAGTGAAACATGGTGGCATCACTATACTCCAGCCTTGGGGACAGAGCAAGAACACGTCTTTTTTTTTTATTTTGAGATGGAGTGTTGCTCTTGTTACCCAGGCTGGAGTGCAATGGCAACATCTCGGCTCACCGCAACCTCCGCCTCCTGGGTTCAGACAATTCTCCTGCCTCAGCCTCCCAAGTAGCTGGGACTACAGGCATGCGCCACCAAACCCAGTGAATTTTTGTATTTTTAGAAGAGACAGGGTTTTTCCATGTGGCCATGCTGGTCTTCAACTCCAGACCTCGTGATCCATCTGCCTAGGCCTCCCAAAGTGCTGAGATTACAGGTTTGAGTCATCACGCCCAGCTTGAGTTACTAAGCTTTTTAAAAAAATATTGAGACCAGCTTGGCCAACATGGTGAAACCCTGTCTCTCCAAAAAATACAAAAGTTAGCTGGGCACAGCGGTGTTCACCTATACTCCCAGCTTCTCCTGAGAGAAAGACAGAAAGACAGAAAGAAAAAAGGAAAGAAGGAAAGAGAGAGAAAAAAATAAAAAAGAAAATTTGTTGCTCAATGTGATGGTTCACACCTGTTATCCTAGAACTTTCGGAGGCCAAGACAGGTGGATTGCTTGAGCTCAGGAGTTTCAAACCAGTCTCTAACACAGAAACTTGGCAAAACCTCGTCTCTGCCAAAAAAGAAAAAAATTGCAAAAATTAGACCGGCGTGGTTGCACATGCAACTACTTGGAAAGCTGAGGTGGGAGTATCACCTGAGACTTGGAGGTTGAGGTTGCAGTGAAACATGGTGGCACCACTGTACTCCAGCCTGGGGGACAGAGCAAGAACACGTCTTTTTTTTTTTTTTTTTTGAGAAGGAGTTTCGCTCTTGTTACCCAGGCTGGAGTGTAAAGGCGCCATCTCGGCTCACCGCAACCTCTGCCTCCTGGGTTCAGGCAATTCTCCTGCCTCAGCCTCCTGAGTAGCTGGGATGGCTACTCGGGAGGCTGAGGCAGGAGAATTGCATGTGCCACCATGCCCAGCTAATTTTTTGTATTTTTAGTAGAGATGGGATTTCACCATGTTGACTAGGATGGTCTCGATCTCTTGACCTCGTGATCCACCTGCCTCAGCTTCCCAAAGTGCTGGGATTACAGTCTTGAGCTACCGCACCCAGCAAGAACATGTCTTAAAAATAAGAAAGAAATTAGAAGAAAAAGGGAGAAAGAGGAGAAAGGAAGAAAGAAGAAAAAAGGAGGAAGAAAAACAAAGGGTGAGAGTAAGGGGAGGAGGAGGAGAGGGCTGAGAGGAGGAGAAGAAAAGTTTATCCTTTGTCAGGTTTGCAAGGGTGCGAGGGAACATGTTCCTCATCATTGCTGACAAAGGGTGAACCTCAGGAGAGGTTTGAGATCCTTAGTAAAAGTATAACGTACCTATGTTTTGAACCAGCAATTATATTTCCAGGAAATCCAAATAAATCATGCATAAAACCTACAAATATGTAGAAATGGCAGTTGGAAGAATATTTGCTACTTAAAGAAATTTAATTTTAGGTGCAAGGCAGTTTCTAAATTTGGGTGCATCAACGAATTCAATGTCTAGGTTTGTCTTGTTGTTTCTACAATATATGGCTATAAAAACCTTCCGGATCACGAAAATAAAAGCACAGATAAGCAATTAAAATACTGACACTCATGAGTCCACGTCCGAAATTAGAGTATCTGGAGAAGCAATCTGATTCACATAAACCTTTTTTTTTTTTTTTCAAACATAAATCATATCTACCTGGCTCTTGCCCTGACCGGCAGGAGAGAAACTTACGGTGACAAACCTGGAACAACGTTGGACCAAAGACACTTCAGGAACAGCAAAAACGCGTTATGGAGACCCAGTCCGTCGTTGCGTCCAGTACCGCGCTTTCGCACCGTCGGAAGGTCATTCCGGGATGGAAGGCTCCCCACCTCAGGTACTGAGCATGCGGGAAACTCCGCGCAAGCGCACAACAGAGACTTCCCAACGTCTCTTCAGCTTTTCCCGATCTGCGGGAAAATTCCACTTGTCGGTGTTTTCTCCAAGCTCTCCGTAGATGCAAGTCACCTGTTGCATTAAATACAAGCGAAAGGTTTGTCAACTTTTAAAGATTGGCTTTAAAAAAAAAGGCTTTGGGAGGCCGAGGCGGGTGGATCGAAAGGTCAAAAGATCGGGACCATCCTGGTCACCATGGTGAAACCCCTGTCTCTACTAAAAATACAAAAAATTAGCTGGGCATGGTGGCGCACGCCTGTAATCTCAGCTACTCGGGAAAGCTGAGGCAGGAGAATTGCCTGAACCCAGGAGGCGGAGGTTGCGGTGAGCCGAGATCGCGCCATTGCACTCCAGCCTGAGTAACAAGAGCGACACTCCATCTCAAACAAAAAAGAAAAAAGGAAAGAAAACAGTAGGCCAGCAACAGTGTGTTAAAGAAAAAAAAAGGTTGGTTTTGGTTTCAGCTGTCTTCCAGCCCACTTCGTACAGTTCAGTGTTTTAAAATGTTCATTGTATTCGTTCGCTCTGCGACTGTTCAACTTCGAACCCCTAGCGACCACACACACCTCCACCTCCTGTGTTAAAGATGCATGGCTACTTATTTTTTTTTTAAGAGACAGATAGCTTGCTCTGTCGCCCACAGTGACTTACAGCTCACTGCTGCCTTCTATCTCCTAGGCTCAAGGATCCTCCCGCCTCAGCCTCCTTTGTAGCTGGGACTACAGGTGCAGCTGTGACCCACCACGCCCGGCTAATTAAAATAAAAACTTTTTTGTATAGATCGGGTCTTTTTTAGGGCGTGGGGGTGGGGCCGGGTCTCTCTCTGTCTCTCAGTCTGGAGTGCAATGGGACGGTCTTGGCTCACTGCAACCTCCGTCTGCTGTGTTCAAGCGATCCTTCTGACTTAGCCTCCGGAGTAGCTAGGACAACAGGGTTGCCACCAAGCCCTGCCTTTTTTTTTTTTTTTAAGTAGAGACGGAGTTTCATCCTGTATGCCAGGCTGGTCTTGAACTCATGACCCCAGGTGATCTGCTCACCTTGGTCTTCCAAAGTGCTGGGATTACAGGTGTGAGCCACTGCGCCTAGCTTAAAAAGGCTTTTACTTCTTCATTTGATTTGCACAATAACTCTGTGAGTTAAATAGACCCCTTTTGGGAAGTGACAAAATATATATAACATGGGTTATATCATTTTAACCGCGTGTGTATGTATACTTTTTTTTTTTTTGAGATGGAGTTTCTCTTGTTACCCAGGCTGGAGTGCAATGGTGCCATCTCGGCTCACCGCAACCTCTGCCTCCTGGGTTCAGGCAATTAATTCTCCCGCCTCAGCCTCCTGAATAGCTGGGACTACAGGCGCGCGCCACCATGCCCAGCTAATTTTTGTGTTTTTAGTAGAGATGGGGTTTCACCATGTTGACCAGGATGGTCTCTATCTCTTGACCTCGTGATCCACCCGCCTCGGCCTTTGTTTTTTGATGAAACGTTTTTATTCATTTCCAAGCCAAAACTACATGTGTATTTTCAGGAATGATTAAAGTTCAGGGATTGGGGCTGGGGAGAGAGAATAGAGATGATCAGACTTCATCTTCAAATCTTCTGTGGGATGAGATAATGAGATAACAAAAGAAACCAACGAAGAAACCTAGGAGCCAGTCCTCCCAAACCTCCACTGCTGGAAGAGACCAGCAGCAGACACCCTACATCAAGGGTCCCTTCCTCAGCCTCTTCCAGAGTCCTGGAGGCAGTTCCCTTCTGGATAACTTTTATTTGGAACAGAGCCTGTTGTCAGTAGAAGAGTCTTGGCCCCGCACGATGGCTCACACCTGTAATCCCAGCACTTTGGGAGGCTGAGGTGGGCGGATCATTTGAGGTCAAGGAGTTCGAGACCAGCCTCGCCAACATGGTGAAACCCTGTCTCTACTAAAAAACAAAAAATTACCTGGGTGTGGTGGCAGATGCCTGTATTCCTAGCTACTCTGGAGGCTGAGGCAGGAGAATCGCTTGAACCTGGGAGGCAGAGGTTTCAGTGAGCTGAGATCGGGCCATTGCACTCCAGCCGGGGCAACAAGAGCGAGACTCCATCTCAAAAAATAAAAAACGGCTGGGCACAGTGGCTCACACCTGTAATCCCAGCACTTTGGGAGGCCGAGGCAGGTGGATCACAAGGTCAAGAGATCAAGACCATCCTGGTCAGCATGGTGAAACCCCGTCTCTATTAAAAAGTACAAAAAATTAGCTGGGCATGGTGGTGCGTGCCTGTAATCCCAGCTACTCAGGAGGCTGAGGCAGGAGAATTGCCTGAACCCAGGAGGCGGAAGTTGCGGTGAGCTGAGGTCCTGCCATTGCACTCCAGCATGGGTAATGAGTGAAACTCCGTCTCAAAAAAAAAAAAGTCGTTATTCGGAATAAACCTTCCTGTACTATCAGGTCGTGCTCTCAGGAACACATGGGGCTGAATAGGCGCAGTGGCTCAAGCCTGTAATCCCAGCACTTCGGGAGGCCGAGGCGGGTGGATCACGAGGTCAACAGATCGCGACCATTCTGGTCAACATGGTGAAATCCTAAAATTACAAAAAAATTAGCTGGGCATGGTGACACGTGCCTGTAATCCCAGCTACTCAGGAGGCTGAGGCGGGAGAATTGGCTGAACCCAGGGGGTGGAAGTTGCGGTGAGCCGAGGTCGCGCCATTGCACTCCAGCCTGGGTAACAAGAGCGAAACTCCGTCTCAAAAAAAAAAAAAAAAAAGAATATTCTCTTCAATGGAGAATGAGACAAGTACACAGAGGAGGTCAGCCCTGGCTTCTTTAGTGGCCAAGGGACTTGTGTGTATCACAGAGTAGAGCAGCCTTCAGTGCTGGGTGGGAGCGCATGCTTGCAAAAGTGGGGTCTGTGCTCTCCTGAGGGCTGCCTGCGATTCACTCAAGGAAGGAGGCCTTGACAGCGGAGATCCTGAAGGGGAACGGGTCACTCCTGTGCCATGAGCGGGTAATAGGAATGATCTTGCACCCTTTATGATGGCTGTGAGGAAAAAGAGAGTATTAAATAGCTTTATCCCGAGGTTAGGGGAATGAAGCTGGAGGGCTGAATGAGGGATGAGCTCACATCACGAAATGAAAAGCAGGAAGCATCTTCAAGGGCAGGGTTGCCCCAAGCCTGTGCTTCGGGACCTTGCGCCTGGTTAACATGGAATTTGCCCTGCAAGGTGCCTTTGGGCACGTACTCCAAGGTGTTCACGTCCACCGCAGCGAACACACCCCACAGCAGCCAAGGCCCTTATCAATGAGTCAGCAGGACACTGGCGACCCTGAGGGCCCGCAGGCGAGGGGTGTCTGGGTGAATCCCACCTTTGCGCGGGGAGGGGGTCTGTGAAGATTGACATCCAGACACGCCCCCTCTCCTCCACAGCCCCCCTCTCTGCACAGTCCTGTCCCAGAAGCAGGGACATCGGCTCGTGGCCAGCTGCCAAGTCAGGCCCAGGCCGCGAGGGAGGGGAAAGGAGGAAAGGAGCCGCGGGAGGCCGCGCACGGGCTGTTCAGATACTGCCGCCGTCACTCCTTTAGACTCTGGCGGTGCGGGGACTGGCTGGGCTCTGCCTCGCGTTCTAAAAAGCGGCGGAGCCCGGCCGGCGAGACAGCCCAGGAGGCGCTTACCGGTCCTCGCGGATCCGCGCCGCGCCCCCACCTGTGGCTGCGCGCGGGGCGGGCTGTGCTTCCCGGGGCTGCGCCCGGTGCCAGCAGCTAGTGACCAGATGGGCCGTTATTCGGGCAAGACGTGCCGGCTGCTCTTCAAGCTGGTGCTCACCGTCGCCTTCTTCATGGCGGAGCTGGTCTCCGGCTACCTGGGCAACTCCATTGCGCTGCTCTCTGACTCCTTCAACATCCTCTCCTACCTGATCTCTCTGTGCGTGGGCCTGAGCGCCAGCTACATCGCCCGGCGTCCCACCGGGGGCTTCCACGCCACCTACGGCTATGCCCGCGCCGAGGTGGTGGGCGCTATGAGCAACGCCATCTTCTTCACCGCGCTCTGCTTCACCATCTTCGTGGAGGCCGTGCTGCGCCTGGCCCGGCCCGAGCGCATCGATGACCCGGAGCTGGTGCTCATCGTCAGCGCCCTGGGGCTTTGGTCAACTTGGTGGGGCTGCTCATCTTCCAGGACTGCGCCGCCTGGTTCTCGTGCTGCAGGCGGGGCCGCGGTCGCGGTCTGCAGCAGCTTCAGCAGCTGGCGGAGGACTCCGCTCCCGGTGCTTTCCGGGGTCTCAAGGGCCCGGAGGACCTGCGGCGCGCATCGGCCCCGACAGCCCCCGGCTTGGACTCCGCCGTAACCCTTCGGGGGACCTCGGTGAAGAGAAAGCAGGAGAAGGGTGCGACCATGTTCTCAAACGTAGCAGGTGCCTTTCGGTTGCATCCTATGGACGGCTTGGCCCTTCCTTCCTCCTCCCACCCGGTCCCTTTCCCTTTCTTCTCACCCCATCCCCTGTTTTTCTTCTGCATGCTTTTTTTTTTTAAAATTAACATATTATCTATCCTTTCTTTTTTTTCCCGGATCCTCGGGTAGCCCTAGTCTTTTTAACCTTCCCCTATTCCCTCTACAAAAGTATTGATTTTCTTTGAAATCAGTCATTATTGGGCAACAGGCAGCACTCTCCAACCCCTCCTCCCTCTCGTAAGTTGCTAACTGAATTTTGTTTTTCTCCCTTTCTCTTTGCCCATCTGTTTTTCCTCTTGGGTGTTACAGGTTTGGGGGCTGCAGGTGGGCTCCCATTTGCCCTCTTTTTGCTTTAACTTGAAAGGATGTGTGTCTTCATTATCAACCCAGCACCTCTGATAAATCAAGAAACTACAGTCATTCTGAATGTATGTGCTAAAAATACCTTTTTTTATTTGATGCTTACCTTTTCATTGTTTTAATGGTCTATTTTGAGAAATAGAAGTTCTTTTTTTTTTTTTTTTTTTTTTTTTGAGACGGAGTTTCGCTCTTGTTACCCAGGCTGGAGTGCAATGGTGCGATCTCTGCTCACGGCAACCTCCTCCTCATGGGTTCAGGCAATTCTCCTGCCTCAGCCTCCTGAGAAGCTGGGATTACAGGCACGTGCCACCATGCCCAGCTAATTTTTTTGTATTTTTAGTAGAGACGGGGTTTCACCATGTTGACCAGGATGGTTCTTAATTTTAATTTATCCAATTTCAGTTTCTCTCCTTTTATACAGCGGGTGCTTAAAAAGCATTTTACTATCCCAAGATCATGAAGACTTGCTTATGGTATTTTCAAAAGATTTGTTTACCATTCACATTTACATATATAATTTACCTAGAATTAATATATGAACATTGTGTAAAGTTGGGGTCAGGTTTCATTTATGTTCTAATATGACTGACCAACTGACCCAGCACCATGTATCGAAGACACCCTAGTACTCTCCAGTGCTCTTTGTCATAAGTTGTGTCCACATGTACATGGATCTGTTTGTTTAGCCTTGTGTCAGTACCACACTGTCTTAATTACTGTAGCCTTATAGTAAGTCTTTAAACACTTTTTTCTTTTTTTAAAAAAAATGTTTATTTTCCATTCATGGGGTACATGTGCAGTTTGTTACATGAGTAAATTGTGTGTCACTGTGGTTTGGTGCATGAATGATCCTATTACTCAGGTAGTGAGCATACTATTCAGTGAGTAGTTTTCCAGCCCTCATTTATTAGTCCCCAGTGTCTGCTGTTTCGTGTTTATGCTCATGTGTACTCAATGTTTCGTTCCCACCTATGAGTGAGAACATGCTACATTTGGTTTTCTGTTCTTGTGTTAATTTATTCAGGATGATGGCCTCTAGCTGCATCCATGTTACTGAAAAGGACAAGATCTAATTCTTTTTATGGCTGCATAGTATTCCATACTGTATGTGGACATATTTTCTTGATCTAGTCCACTGTTGATGGGACAGTGGATGGCATCTAGGTTGATTTCATGTCTTTGCTACTGTGAATGGTGCTGCAATGGACATAAGGCTGCATGTATATTTTTGTTTATGTCTATATCAGATTAGTCAGCAGTCATTTTCTTTAAGAACTTAAAATATCTCATTCCTTTGTCTTTCATCTTTTGTTCTTTCTGTTGAAATGTCAGCTGTTCTACCTTTCTGAAGACAATCTTCATTTTTTTCCTTTCATTTTCTTTATATCTTCAAACTTCTTTTTTGAGATATCCGCATTGCCTTTGGTCTTCCACAGCTGTGCTATATATACCTAGAGTGTATTTGTCTTTATTTCTTCTGTTTGAGGTTTGCAGTTTTTGAATCAGTCATTTGCTGTCTTTTTCTTTTTTTAAATCAGCTATTATCTCTTCAAGTATTGCTTCTTTTCCATTCTCCTTCTTTCCTTCTCGGTATATTCATATGTTAAATCTCACTGTGCCTTTCATATATCCTATGATGTGTTTCCCATCTCCTTATCTTTCGATGCTTTATTTTGAATATTTTCTTATGATTTATCTTCCAACTCATTATTTTCATTTCAAGTGTATACCAAAGCTGTCATACTCAGTTGTCAAGTTTTCAATTTTAATTTTTTTACTTTTTAGTTCTTCAACTTTTATTTGTTTCTTCAGGTACATGCATACATATTTTTTTGAGTTCTCTGCTGAATTTTTATGTTTTTTTATCTTCTTGAACTTGTAAACTTATTTGTTTTAAAGACTGCCTCTGAAACGATAATAACTGAAGTCCTTGTTGATATTTATATAGTCTAGCTTTTTTTCTTCTTGATTTTTTTGTTCATGTCATGTTGTCTTCTGCTTATTTTTGATTGTATGCTTTACGTTTTTGGCGTAACTTTTTTGTATAAATAATTTGAGGCTAGACTGATGTTATTTTATCACAGAGAAGATATCATTTTGCTTTTCCCAGTTGTCCAGAGGGCACTAACAATGCTGGATCATTCTCAATCCAATGTTACAGACTGAGAGGATTTGTAGCAGGATCGCTCTTTTATAAGAATCTATTTACATCGGTTTACACTTACTTCTAAATGCATCCTGTCAAGGTTCTAATCTAATGCAAGGGATGTTTATCAGGTTCCCCTGTTGGCAAAATTTCACTCCAATACCTGTCTCACTAAAACCACAAGAAATTCAAAAGTCACAGTAAACTTCCTGGGATTTCTTAGAGATAAGCAGTCCCAAACACTGAGCTTGCTTTCCCACAACTTTTCATCCCCCATCTCCTAAACTGGTAATTCTGCCTTTGCTTGATAGTTCTCAATTGCTTCCAAGCAGATTTGAATGTTTTTCCACTTTCCTAGTTGTCGTCAGCAGAAGAGTTGGCCTGAATGTCCTGGTTTGCCTTTGCCAGAAGCAAAGGTCCTCTTAGACATTTAAATAATATCTTAAGCCGTGTGCCTTCTCACACTTTCCCTACTCTTGGAAGTTGGATAATTTCCTTTCAAAGTGTTGCTGAACTGCAGTTGTCTGTGAAAGTGTGTTGGTAATCTGTTTAGAAAAGTGACTTGGCTATTCTTGAATCCTTATACTATCAAATAAATTTTTGAATCTGTTTATAGTTTTTCATACACAAAGTTATCCTCTAGGATTTTGATAGAAATTGCTTTGAATTTTTATAATTCAAAAGTGAAAAAAGTGAAAAGTGAAAAAGTCAAAAGTCAAAAGTGAAAGCCTCCCAAAGTTCTGGGAATACAGGCGTGAGCCACTGTGCCTGGCCCCAATACCATCTGTTGAAGATACTATTCTTTCCCCATTGTGTATACTTGGCACTCTTATTGAAGGTCAATTGATCATGAATGAATGGATTTATTTCTAACCTCTGTATTCTGTTTCATTGGTCTATGTGCCTGTTTTTATGCCACTATCATCCTTTTTCAATTACTGTAGTTTTATAATATATTTTTGAAATGAAAAAGCATGATGCTTCCGGCTTTGCTCTTTTTCGAGATTGTTTTGGCTATCTGGAGTCCTTTGTACTTTCATATACATTAGAATTTTTTTAAATTTCTGTAAGTTAGAATTATTTTTAAATTTATTTCTGTAAAAAATGCCACTGGCATGTTGATAGAGATTGCACTGAATCTATAGGTCACTTTGGGTAGTATGGCCATTTTAACAATATTAAGTTTCCAGTCCATGAACTAGGTATGTCTTTCCACTTATATTTACCTTCTTTAATTTCTTTTATTATCGTTTTGTAGTTTTCAGTGTACAAATCTTTCACTTCCTTTGTGAGGCTAATTTTATTCTTTTTGATGCTATCGTAATTAGGATTTTTTAAAATTTCCTTTTTAGATACTTGATTATTAGTGTGTAGAATGCAAGTGACTTTTATATGTTGATATTGTATCTTGCAATTTTACTGAATTTGTCTATTAGTTCTAACACTTTCTGTGTGTGTATGTGTGTGTGTGTGTGTGTGTGTGTGTGTGTCTATAGTCTTTAGAGTTGTCTATGTATAAGATCATGTTATCAGCAAACAGAGATAATTTTCTTATTTCTGATTTGGATGCTTCTTTCTCTTGTCTAATTTCTCTGGCTAGAACTTTCAGTACTATATTGAAAAGAAGTAGCTAGACTGGGCATATTTGTCTTTTTTCTAATCTTAGGGGAGAAACTTTCAATTTTTCACCACTGAGTATAAGGTTCACTGTGACTTTTCATATATGACCCTTTTTTAATGTTGACATTTCCTTCTATTCCTAGTTTGTTGAGAGTTTTTATCATGAAAGTGTGTTGAACTTTGCTAAATGCTCTTTCTGCATCTACTGAGATGATGGTGGTTTTTATCCCTCATTCTGTTAATGTGGCATATACAGTGTTTTTTCTATGTTGAAACATCTTTGCATTCCAGGGAAAAATCTAAATTGGTTATGGTGTAGGATCCTTTTAATGTGCTGTTTAATGTAGTTTGCTAATATTTTGTTTTGTTTTGAGACAGGGTCTTGCCCTGTCACCCAGGCTGGAGTACAAGGGTCTGATCATAGCTCACTGTCACCTCAAACTTCTGGGCTCAATTCATCCTCCTGCCTCAGCCTCCCGAGTAGCTGGGACTACAGGCACTTGCTAGCATGCCTTGCTAATTTTTATTTTTTTTTGTGTGGAGACAGGGTCTTGTTATGTTACCGGGGCTGGTTTCAAATTCCTGGTCTCAAGCAATCCTTCAGCTTCAGCCTCCCAAAGTTCTGGGATTCCAAACATGAGCCACCACACCTGAACTTTGCTAATATTTTATTAAGGATTTTTGTGTATATGTTTGTCAGGGATACTGGCCTGTAGGTTCCTTTCATGTAGTATCTCTGTCTGGCTTTGGCATTAGGGTAGCAGTGGCTTCAAAAGAATTTGGAAATGTTCTTCCCTCTTCAATTTTTTAAGAGCACACTGAGAATAATTGATGTTAAATTTTCTTTAAATGTCTGGTAGAATCTACAAGTGAAGTCGTCTGGTCTTGGACTTTTCTTTGTTGAGAGGTTTTTGATTATTGATTTAATCTCCTTACTGGTTATAGGTATGCTCAGATTTTTAATGTCTTCATTATTCAGTATTGTTAGGGTGCATGTTTCTAAGAATTTACCAATTTCTTGTTAGTTATCCAATTTGTTGGTGTATAATTGCTTACAGTAGTCTCTCACTCTTTTTAATTCTGTGGCATTAGTTGTAATAACTCCTCTTGTGTTTTTTAATTTCAGTCTTCCTTTTTTTTTTTTCCTCTTAGTTAGCCTAGGTAAAGGTTTGTTAATTGTATTGATTTTTTATTCAAAAAAGTGTTTCTGATTTTTAAAAGTTCTTTATTTTACTTATGCTCTAATCTTTAGTATTTCTTTCTTCTGCTGAAAGTGAGCTTAGTGTGTTCTTCTAGTTCCTTGAGGTTGGTTTGTTAATGTAAGACTTTTTTTCTTTGTTAATACAGGGGTTTATTGCTGTAAACTTACTTCTTGACACTGCTTTTCTTTTTTTTTTTGCTGCTGCATCCTGTAAGTTTTGGTATATTTTGTTGTCATTTCCATTTCTTTCAAGACATTTTCTAATTCCCTTTGATTTCTTTTTTGACCCATCAGTTATTCAAGAATGAGTTGCTTAATTTCCACATATCTGTGGAGTTTCTAGCTTTCTTTTTGCTGTTGTGTCTAGCATTACCCATTGTGGTTGTGGAAGATACTTGGTATGATTGGATTCTTAAATTTGTTCTACAGATGCCTGTTACGTCCATTTTATCTATAATGTTCTTGAAATTTGCTGTTTCCTTATTGTTTTTCTGTCTGGATGCTCTCTTTATTATTGAAAGTGGGGTATTAAGTCTCCTATTGTTATTGCATTTCTGTCTATTTCTCTTTCAGTGCTGTCAGTATTTGCTTTATTATATTTAGGTGCTAAGATGTTGGATGAAGATGTATTTTTTTTAATTTTTTTAATTGGATTTTAGGTTTTCGGGTACATGTGAAGGACATGCAAGATTGTTGCATAGGTACACACGTGGGAGTGTGATTTGCTGCCTTCCTCCCATCCTCCTATATCTGGCATTTCTCTCCATGCTATCTCTCCCCAACTCCCCACCCCCACTGTCCCTCCCATATTTCCCCCCAACAGACCCCTGTGTGTAGTGCTCCCATCCCTGAGTCCACATGTTCTCCTTGTTCTACACCCACCTATGAGTGAGAACATGGTGGTGTTTGATTTTCTGTTCTTGTGTCAGATTGCTGAGAATGATGGTTTCCAGGTTCATCCATGTCCTTACAGAGGCCACGAACTCATCATTTTTTATGGCTGCATAATATTCCATGGTGTATATGTACCACATTTTCCCTGTCCAGCCCATCGATGGGCAGTTGGGTTGGTTCCAGGTCTTTGCTATTGTAAACTGTGCTGCAATGAACATTTTTGTGCATGTGTCCTTATAGTAGAATGATTTATAATCCTTTGGATATATACCCAGTAACGGGATTGCTGAGTCAAATGGAATTTCTGTTTCTAGGTCCCTGAGGAATTGCCACACTGTCTTCCACAATGGTTGAACATATTTACCCTCGCACCAACAGTGTAAAAGTGTTCCTATTTCTCCACAGAGGATGTATTTATAATTGTCATATCTTCCTTGGTCAATTGACTCTTTTATTATTAAATAATGTCTTTCTACATCTCTTGTGATGGTTTTTGACATTATATAATAATAAATGCCAACTGACCAGGAAGACATGACAATTATTAATTATAGTTGATGAAATATCTATTTCTTGAGTTTGGTTAGATTCACTTGTAAAATTGTCTAGGCCCTATACCCTTTTGGTGTGGGATAGGAGCAGAATTTTGAATGACTTTTTAGTTTTCCTAATGGCTATTGGTATGTTCAGGTTTTCTATTTCTTTTTATTTTTGAGTTGATTATGGTAATTATGTTTTTTAGGCATTTGTATATTTCATTTTCCAAATTTATTTTAGTAAACTTGTTCAGTGCGCTCATGATTTTAAATCTCCACCAATGTATAGTTACCAGCCCCTTTGTTCTCATATTGCTGATTTTGTCTTCTCTTTTTCCCTGTTGTGATTTAGTGCAGATTATTTTATAAGACTTTTGAAAGGATTTTCTGTTTTTATGGTTTGACTGTTTTTTTTTTGTTGTTGTTGTTGTTGTTGTTTATTTAATAGTTCTGTTTTGGCCATGGTAATGTTTGTATGCCCACTAGACATACAAGTGGTGATTTTAAGATCCAAACGGAGATTTAAGGCAGTTGGATATCCGACTCTGGAGCTTATAGAAGAGGTTAGAGATGGTAACATAAATTATGAAAATAATCAGCATAGAAATATTATTAGAAACTATGGGGCTAGATGAGATCATGTAGGAAAGAATGTGGATCAGTGTTTCTCAAAACTGGGGAAGGACCAGTTGCATTTTCCTAATCCAATCTGAGACAGACCAATACTTTGTAAAATACAATGGTATAAATCACTATAAAAATGAAATATAAACTATTAAAAAGACAAAGATATTTAAATTTAAGCCTAATTTTGTATTCTTTGATACAATAACATAAACATTTGCTATCAAGTTGCGATTATAACTTTCTAAAGGCTTAGTCAGTTTCTGTATCTCTGTCACTGCAGGCTGGTGAGGATTCCAGTCACTGTCGAAATGATCACAGTGTCGGCTGACTGGAAGTTCAGGCCGAGCCCCCCGCCACCCGCCCAGGTGCTGAGCAGGAAGATGAAGTACTCGGAGCTGGGCTCCTTGAAGTTTTCAGCAGCATGCCCCGGTCCTCCAACCTTCGTGGTTCCCTCAAGCCTGAGGTATTTAAAACCGCGATAAGCAAAGTAATCTTCCACGATGGTCATGAGGGAGGTCATCTGGCAGAAACAGCAGTGCTTTGTGGTTTGTTGCTCGGAGTTTGGGAGGATTTTTATGGAGAAGCTCAAATTTACCCAGGGCTCAGTCCAGTTCTTGGACGATGCCCCCAGTGAACCCCAAGTACTCAGAAAAGGACTCGCTGTGCTGGAACAAGGAGGGGTGGTTGCAAATCTTCCGCAGCTGCACGATGGTGTTCATCAGGGTCTTGGTGCAGTCTTTGCCCTTCTTGTCCTTCTTGGAGCCCTCAGTCAGCAGCACGCCCTTGGCCTGCATGTCTCGCTGCAGCGCAGACATCTCATATTTTATGATGGACTCCAACTTTTCGGGCAACTGGGCTCAACTTCCTTCTTGAGCTGTGGGAGCAGGAAGGGCCATGGCATAAAGTAGCTTTTTCTAATTCTGTGAAGAAAGTCCATAATAGCTTGATGGAAATAGCATTGAATCTGTAAATTACTTTGGGCAGTATGGCTGTTTTCACGATATTGATTCTGGCTGTCAATGAGCATGTTTTTTTATTTTTTTTAAATCTGTTTGTGTCCTCTCTTATTTCCTCGAGCATCGGTTTGTAGTTCTCTTTGAAGAGGTCCTTCCTGTCCCTTGTAAGTTGAATTTCTAGGTATTTAATTCTCTTTGTAGCAATTATGAATGGGAGTTCACTCATGATTTGGCTCTGTTTGTCTGTTATTGGTGTATAGGAATGCTTGTAATTTTTCCACATTGAATTTGTATACTGCGACTTTGCAGTTTTATTTATTTAACTTCTTCCCATTACTTCTTTCTTCCACACTCTCCTCACCCCTTAACATTAACTTTTCCAATCCCATCAAGGCTCAAGAGGATGTAACTTAAACAACAACAACAAACAAACCCATGCATTACCTATCAGTATGAATGATTTTGGTCTGCTTCTGAAAGTGTAGAGGAAAAAATATACATTTTTTTCTAAATGAAAAACAAAAATATAAAGTTGATCCAAAGTCTTTGTTATTTTAATAGTTTTTGGGAAACGGGTGGTTTTTAGTTACATGGCTAAGTTTTTTAGTGGTGATTTCTGAGGTTTTTTGTGCATCCCATCACCCATGCAGTGTTTACTGTACCAAATGTGTAGTCTTTTATCCCTCATCCACCCTCCACCCTTTCCTTTGCATCCCCAAAGTCCAGTATATCATTCTTATGCCTTTGTGTCCTCATAGCTTAGCTCCCCCTTACAAGTGAGAACATATGATATTTGTTTTTACATTCCTGGGTTGCTTTACTTAGAATAATAATCTCCAACTTTATCCAGGTTGCTGCAAATGCCATTACATCATCTTTTTATGGCTGAGGAGTATTTCATGGGGTGTGTGTGTGTGTGTGTGTGTGTTTGTGTCACATTTTCTTTACTTGTTGATAGATGGGCGTTTTGGTTGGTTCCATATTTGTGCAACTGTGAATTGTGCTGCTATAAACATGCTTGTCCATGTGTCTTTTTGATATGATGACTTCTTTTCCTCTGTGTAGATACTCAATAGTGGGATTGCTGGATCAAATGGTAGTTCTACTTTTAGTTCTTTAAGGAATCTCCACACTGTTTTCCATAGTGATTATATTAATTTACATTCCCACCAGCAGCACAGAAGTGTTCCGTTTTCACCACATCCACACCAACATCTACTATTTTTTGATTTTTAAATTATGGCCATGCTTGCAGGAGTAAGGTGGTATCTCATTGTGATTTTAATTTGTATTTCCCTGATCATTAGTAATGTTGAGCATTTCTTTCCATATTTTGCTGGCCACTTGTATATCTTCTTTTGAGAATCATCTATTCATGTTCTTTGCCCACTTTTTGATGAGATTATTTGATACTTATATGCTGATTTGTTTGAGTTTCTTAGATTAGTCCTTTGCTAGATGTATAGTTTAGGAATGTTTTCTCCCACTCTGTGGGTTGTCTGTTTATTCTGCTGATTATTTCTTTTGCTGTGCAGAATGCTTTTTGTTTAATTAGGTCCCATCTATTTATTTGTTTTTGTTGCATTTGCTTTTTGGTTCTTGATCATAAACTCTTTGCCTAAACCAGCATCTACAAGAGTTTTTTTGATACTCTCTTCTGGAATTTTTAGGTGTTAGATTTAAGTCTTTGATCCATGTTGAGTTGATTTTTGTATAAGGTGAGAGATGAAGATCCAGTTTCATTCTTTTACAAGTGGCTTGCCAATTATCCCAGTACCATACATATATGTTGGTTTGGGGGTACATATATATATGTTGTCCTTTCCACACTTTTATGTTTTTGTTTGCTTTGCTGAAGATGAGTTGGCTATGAGTATCTGGCTTTATTTCTGGGTTCTCTATTCTGTTCCATTGGTCTACATTCCTATTTTTATAGCCTTGCAGTATTGTTTGAAGTGGGGTAATGTGATGCCTCCAGGTTTGTTGTTTGCTTAGTCTTGCTTTGGCTATGTAGGCTCTTTTTTTGTTCCATAGGAATTTATGATTTTCTTTCTAGTTCTGTGAAGAATGATCATGGTATTTTGATGGAAATTGCACTGAATCTGTAGATTGCTTTGGCAGTATAGTCATTTTCACAATGTTGATTCTACCCATCCATGAGCATGGTATGTGTTTCCATTTGTTTGTGTCACCTGTGATTTCTTTCAACAGCATTTAGTAGTTTTCCTTGTAGAGATCTTTCACTTCCTTGCTTAGATATATTCCCAGATATTTTATTTTATTTTGCAGCTGTCTTAAAGAGGATTGAGTTTCTTGATTTGATTCTCAGCTTGGTTGCTGTTGGTGCATAGCAGTGCTACTGATTTGTGTACATTGAGATTTTGTATTCTGAAACTTTGCTGAATTCATTTATTAGACCTAAGAGCTGCTTGCACAAGTCTTTAGGGTTTTCTGGGTACACAGTCATATTATCTATGAACAGTGACAGGAAAGGCCAGCTCTGGGCTGGAATGAGAGGCCTGCCTTTCTCAATTTACCCAGCTGCCGCCCACAAACCTCCTCTGGGTAGCTCCCTGGCCTCCTCACTCCGGGCTTTTTAAATCACCGGTTCCTGGGGATGGATAGCATGGGGAGAAATGCCTGATGCGGCTGAAGGGGAAGAAGGCAGCAAATCACACTGCCACGTGTGTACCTATGCAACTATCTTGCATGTTCTGCACCTGTACCCCAAAACCTAAAATACAATTTTAAAGAAAAGCATTCATTGAATATTTAAACAATGAATAAATATTTATCTTTGTAAAAAAAAAAAATCGCCGGTTTCTTGCGGAAGCGCCAGTCACCTCCACCTCTATTTACTTGGAATCTTCCCCTCCAGCTCTTTTGCTCTTTTTCCCCTGCTCCCTCAACAGTTGGTTCCGTCCACTCTAGCCCCGCACCTACGGGCCATCTCCTTTGGTGCGGTGACGTGCGCCAGGGGGCAGTGGCTGATGACGTGTTTTATAGGCGGCCTAAAGCGAAAGTGCCGGCAGCTGAAAGGCGAAGTTCAATCCCAGCGTCCGCCCCCTGAACCGGAGCCTTTCCGAAGGAGGAAGCTCTGAAACACAGGGGCCCAGTGACATTCCGCAGGGAAGAACAGCTTGTGTTCAGCTGTTCTACACAATGGACTCAGTACCTGCCACTGTGTCTTCTCTCCCCGCCACCCCGGGGACCCGGAACTTCTGGGACCCCTGTCGGTGCCCTACGCAGCCTTCATAGCCAAGCTGCTGGAGGTGAGGGTACCCCTTCCCAGGGAGGGACCCCACCTTTGGCAGGTGGGTGGACGAATTCTAAGTAGAGTGGGTGCACTGATTGTCTATGCAAGGGAGAAACGGCGTGTCAGATCCGAGGAAGGCAAGACGTTTTATGCTGTTTAGGGAGTCAGGTGGAAGTGTGTTTGAGGTTTCGTCACTTTTGTTTTAACTGAGTACTTAACGAAATGTCAGCACTTTATGTTCTGGTGTACAGTCATGATCAAAACACAGCCTAAAGGTCTTTTCATTATAACCCTCGGCTCTGTTGGGAGATGGGGCCAGTATGATAGTGTACTTGCAGAGGACCGTGAAAACAGCATAGAGCAGACAGGTGTTTAATGTGCTGTCTTCAAGGAAATATTTAGAAGTAAGGCACTAAATTCAAAGCAGTTTATGTAGATCAGTTATCAGGAGCTATCATAATTTACTCAGCATTTGTTCTTTGTTTATGTAAGAGTTGATTTAAGATTGTAAATCTTAGAGGAATAGCACTTCTTTGTGGTATTCATTATCATAATATTGGTTTTATTTTTAGCCACAAAAAGTTGATCACGTGTATATCTCAGGTTTTTTTTGTCTCATGTGTTTTCTTAAGCAACAAAAACCAACTTATTCAAGAGAAAAGTATGATCCAGAGAGATTCTAGCCATGCTTGAGACAACATACTGTATCAGGGCCTATTGCAAACTAGAAATACATGCTCAACCTAAAGACATTTAGACTCATAATACTTTGAAACACTACAAGCCAAACAATAAGTATAAGACTCCCAGTGTCCTATTTTTCTTGAAACAGTGAGAGCTATGGAAGATTTTTGAGGGGATAGGTATCTGACAGAGTTGTTTTAGACTTTCTATGGATGAGTCTTTGTGACTGCTTTATGTTAAGTTTCTTTAAGGTTTCTCATTATTTCTAATATGCTGTTTTCAGCTAGTTTCTACATTGCCTGATGATCAGCCTGGGCCTGATTTTTATGGACTGCCATGGAAACCTGTTCTTATCACTGCCTTCTTGGGAATTGCTTCAGTTGCTGTTTTCTTCTGGAGAACTATCCTTGTTGTGAGTAAATTAATGTATACTATATCATAAATTCAAGTATGGTTTTATAATCATAGCCCTTTTGTTTCTTTTATAGTTACTAACGTGAACAGAAATTAACGCTTTTAATTCAAGCTAAGCCTGTAAAATAATTTGGTGTAATTTTTGTCTTGGTAAATTGTCTTTTTTCTTTTTTGAGACAGAGTCTTGCTCTGTCCCCCAGGCAGCTCTTGGTTCACTGCAACCTCTGTCTGCCAGGTTCAAGCAATTCTCTGCCTCAGCCTCCTGAGTAGCTGGGGTAATTGGCACCCCCCACCATTCCCAGCTAATTTTTTTCCCTCATATTATTAGTAGAGATGGGGTTTCACCATCTTGGCCAAGCTGGTCTTGAACTCCTGACTTTGTGATCCACCCACCTCAGCCTCCCAAAGTGCTGGGATTATGGTTGTGAGTCACTGCAATTGGCCCTTGTGTGGGTAAATTCTTAAGTAAACAAGATAACATGTATAATCTGGATGGGAAAATTTCAATTTATATGTCCCTTATATCAAAATTTAAATACTAAGAATTAGTTGGGTCTTTTTCTCAACTCAAAAAGAAAAAAAAAACAATTAGTTAGGTCATATGTACACTATTAGTAGAATTGGGAATTCTTAGAGCCATCCTGAGAAGTAGTTTTATGATATGTGTCAGAAGTCTTAAAAATGGTTATCTCCTTTTATATTATATTAATATCATGTCTAGTAATCTATCCAAAAGAAATAACTAGTCGGCCGGGCATGGTGGCTCGCACCTTTAATCTCAGCACTTTGGGAGTCCAAGGCAGGCAGATCACTGAGGCCATGATTTTGAGACCAGCCTGGGCAACAAGATGAAACCCCATCTCTACCCAAAATACAAAAATTAGCTGGGTGTGGTGGCAGAAGCTTGTAATCCCAGCTACTCTAGAGGCTGAGGCAGGAGAATCACTTGAACCGGGGAGGCAGATTGTGCCACTGCACTCCAGCCTGGGCAACAGAGTGAGAATCTGTATGAAAAAAAAAGTTTTAAATATCTTACATAAGAGCATTCAATGGAACAGTATTTATTAGAGGGAAAACTTTGCACAACCTACTGTGATTCACAGTAGGAAATTGTTAAATTATTTTATGTTCATGTAATGGGATATTAGTCTGCTTTATATAATTCAAAAACAGGAGCACAACAAATACAATTTAACATGAAGTAGAAAAAACGTAGAAACTAAGCCTTTAAGGTGTAGATAAACCATCATAAATATACACACAGAAAATAAATGCTGCAAGGAAATACAACAAAATGATAAAAATTCTTTTATCTAGATGAGGTTAGTTTTCAGTTTTTAAAAGATGTGTGTTTCTAATTTGATTATGTACTATTTTACTCAAAATATTTTTTATTTGGAAATACAGATTATATCATATGCAAAGACACACCATTAAGGTTTTTTAATCTTTTGGTCTTCTGTGCAGAATTTATCTTTCAGACTTAAACATATGTATGTATAAGTGTATATACTCATACTTGTACCTACTTATGATTATACTGTATTGCATTTAGCTTAACATATTTGGGAGAATATGTTATTTAACATAATTAGGAGAAGATTATTTTGTATAAATGAGCTTTGCAGATATGAAAAGCTTTCGATTGAAATTTAACAGTTAAAATGGCCAAAATAATTGAATGCAAATCTTTCTAAAACTAAGTATTCTTCTTCTGGTTTCATAATTATATCACATATATCATCATTAATAATTTTTCTCTGCTTTCACAGTTGATTGTAAAATCACTTATAAAGAAGGGTCTTTTTTTCTGTGAGGCTTTCTTGAACCTCAGAGGACTTTTTCTCAGATAAAAAGGGAGAATCGAAGGGTAAATGGAAGGGGAAAAGGTGAAAACATTTTACATTTCCCACTGTTGTTTTTCCTATTTATTAATTTAAAAAATCTAACACCTTTTTTGTTTTTGAGAAAGTTATATAGGCTCTCTGTCCTAACTGCAGTTCCTCAGCCTCAGCATTTGAGTTTTGGAACCTTGGTCTCTGCTTGCCTGTTAGTTTGGGTGAAATGGAGCACAGGAAGTTTACCCTCATTAGCAAGGCCGTTAGAGAGATAGTAATTTCTTTGCATGTTGGAAATTTCTGAATGCATATTCTTATAGTAATAGTATTTTAAGTGAGATTTAGATACTGTAATTATTATGTATACACTATATTCCTATATATAATAAGAGTATATCATACAGTGTATTATGTAAACATTTTATTAATTTAGTGAGATTATTCTGGGTGATTTGTGAACTGGTGTTAGTATCCATCACCATTTATAACATTTGAAAGGGATAAATATGTTCTGGATTGCAAAGAAATTTAGTAATATTCTTTTTTAAAAAGTAGTTACTAGGAGGCTGAGGCAGGAGAATTGCCTGAACCCAGGAGGCAGAGGTTGTGGTGAGCAGAGATCGCGCCATTGCACTCCAGTCTGGGTAACAAGAGCGAAACTCTGTCTCATAAAAAAAGAAAAAGTTACTGCTTGGGTTTTATTGTCTCATAATTTAGTGCTGTTTTTGGGGGGTGATTTGGGTTTTGCCCTTTCAGGAAGATGATAGTTGTCATTTCTCTTGTTGCTTGTGCATTTTCCTCTAGCAGTCTTCCCTTCCCTGTCAGGTTCATGAGCACTGCTTTTAGTGGTCTAAGAAAGTCAAATGATCTACCTTAGTGTTAATAGAATTGTTTCTAAATTCAGCCAGTAGTCAACTTTGAACAGGATTTCTCAGATATTTTCTAGAAAGCAAAAGAGGTGTATCTTAGTATGAAGATTATACCTTTAATTCTGTTTCCTCAGAGTCTTTTTGAGTAGTCAATGTTTTTAGATTTCATTCTGGCTCTTTGGAATTGTCAAATAAGTGACTTTGAGAAAATAAAATGTTAATATATTTATTATAAAAATATAAGCCATTTCTGTTATTCAAGTTAAGTGCTCATTTCATAAGACTGGTGTTCATTTAGATATGTAAATATATCTTCAGCTGCAGAGTAAGATGTTTATCTTAGTGCTTTATCTGTCAGACTGCAACATATCACTACTGGTTAGATTTGAAATGCTTTTGTGACCTTTTTAAATGTTTTAATCTTGTGGATTTATTATGCTAAAGCAAACTTACTAAATTCTCATTTGGTTACAATTCCAACTGTTGTGTTAGGAACTATATACACCTATGAATGAAATGTTTGACATAAAATTTCATTTTTATTTCTCTTTTCTAGGTGAAGAGTAGAGTATATCAAGGTAAATCTTTAGGCTTGTTCGGTTATTTGTACTATTCCCTCTATATTGGTGTTTGATATGTGTTTTATATGTAAGTAGTTTTAGTGACTTCTGATGTCTGACTGACTTACAGCTTATGAAAACTGTCCTACTCCTAGGTTGCTAGCTTGGATGATAGAATAAATGGTGATGCTACCAACTGAGATAGGAGATGAGGAGGAACAAATTGCGGGAGTAGGGAGAAGATTAGTTTCATTGGGGGCAGATTTACCTTAAACATTGATGTACTAGTTTATTACATGTGACCAGTTTTTCTGTGCTAATGATTTAGTATATTAAATGTTTATTTAAGTAGATAATTTCAGGACTAGAAATATAAATCAGCATGCTTGCATTTTCTGTTTCTCTTTGCCAATGACATATTTGAAGTGATGCCATTTTCTGAGAAGAAAAAATGCTTCATGCAGGGAGGAATATTGACCTATAACATTTTACTGTGTTTCCCATCTTGGAAATAAATTTAAATTAGACTCTCATTGAAATAAAGTTTTTAATATATTTTTCTTAAATTGTAACAATATTTTTACATTCTTATTCCTATTAGCAGATTGCTTTTTGTATTAATCTGTTCTCACACTGCTGTAAAGAAATACTCAAGGCCAGGTGGGATGGCTCATGCCTGTAATCCCAATGCTTTGGGAGGCCAAGGCAGGAGGATTGCTTGAGCTCAGGAGTTTGAGACCAGCCTGGGCAACATGGAGAAACCACATCTCTATAAAAATATAAATACAAAAATTAGCCAGGTGTGGTGGCACACACCTGTGGTCTCAGGTACTTGGGAGTCTGAGACAGGAGAATTGCTTGAGCTTGGGAGGTGGAGTTTGCAGTGAGCTGAGATTGTGCCACTGAACTCCAGCCTGGGCAACAGACCGAGACCCTGTCTCCAAAAAACAAATACCTGAGACTGGGTAATTTATGAGAAAGGGGTTTAATTAGCTCATAATTCTGCAGGCTATACAGGAAGCATAGTGGCATCTGCCTCTGTGGAGGCCTCAGGGAGCTTTTACCCACAGCAGGAGGCAAAGCAAGAGCAGGCCATCTTACATGGCAGGAGCAGGAGCAAGAGAGAGTGAGCCGGGAGATGCTACATACTTTTAAACAACCAGACTCCACAAGAGCTCAGTCACTGTCACAAGAACAGCACCACAGGGATGGTGATAAAGCACTCATGAGAAGTCAGCCCTGTGATGCAGTCACCTCCCACCAGGCCCCAGCTCCAACATTGGGGACTATAATTTGACTTGAGATTTGGTGGGGACATAATCCAAACCATATCACATTTCAGAACCATAACAGTTATGCAAAGAAGTTCTTTTTCCTCGTAGTGCCAGATAACATGTCTTTCTGCTGATACACTGGGTAATTCAGTTTCATTTAGTGATCATAAAAACCTTATATATTTTCGTTTTTCAGTCACTGAACAGCAGATTTCTGAGAAGTTGAAGATTATTAGGAAAGAAAATACAGAACTTGAACAGAAAGTATAATTATTCTTTTTTTTTTTTCCCATGGTCCGAGCTTGAATGATTTTCACCTGCCTTATAGTTCAGTTTCTATGGTATTTTAAAATAATATTTATTATTCCATTAATTCCTATAAACCATCCAGATCTTAAGAAATCATATGTGTAAAGTGCTATGTTCTTCTATAAGAGGTCAGTCACATCAAAGTAAGTTCCAATAGCACAATACTGTGTTTTTCTGGATTCTGAATGCTTTATTATTTGTAGATCAAGGAATTAAACATATTCAAGAAACCAGGAAACAAAGAATGATTCTCCCTGGTGAAGCAATTAAATTGAAGGTAAAAACTTCTTTTGGGGTTTACATTTTAAAACAAAAGTAAAAATTAATGAGTATAACGAATCTTAAAATCTCTTTTGTAGGATAAAATTGAGAAACTTGAAAAAGAAAAGGAAATTCTGGGTGACAGAGCTAAAAAACTTCGGGTTATGTTAGAATCTGCGAGAGAACAGAGTGTCAAGAATCAGGATTTGGTAAGAGTTTTGTTGCTAACTGTTACTAATGATTTGGTTTTTGAACTCTGTAGATGGAGTTGAACTTTTTATTTTCCATGGTGTTCTGTGAAGTAAGAGTGTGAGTCAGGGAAGTTGAACCTGCTTCTGTCCGTTTTTGTGGGATTTTAAGTACTTACACAAGAAGTTGCTCTTATGGGCCTAGGAAGTATTTTGGTTCTCAACCCTAGGTAATTGTTGTATTGCTTGGCTCTGCCCTCCAAAACATGTGGAGCAACTAAGAAACCACAATTTAGTTGAACTGCCCTTGGGTTTTTGTGTTTTTTTTTTTTTGCAAAGTTTTTTTTTCCACTATAAGCATTTTACTTTATTAATAGAATAGTTTCTGAATGACATAAAAATTGAAAAGATAGTAAAGAGGGTTCCCATGAATCCCACATCCTATTAATCTTGATGACCTCACTGAGCTTAGTATTGCCAGGTTTCTTCACTGTAAAATTACTTTTTTTTTTTTAAACTTTTTGCATTATTGTACTCTTTGGAAGGAAGTTAGCAACACAGCCAACAGTTAAAAAGTGAAGGATTATGCCCCATCCCCTTGAGGAGCCAGGATCTTCATAAATTATTTGGAATTCTTGTATATGCATGATCTGTCTATTCTTACTCCAATTCTACCATTTTTAATTTAGGCAAGAGAATTTTTAAAGTACCTTGGGGATTTTGTTCTCTCTCTTGCCCCAAGGGAAAAAAACCCACATTGATTTGAACTGGATAACTTGAAAGTTTCTTCTATTTCTTTTCTTTCATCTTTTAGTCTCGCCGTCTACCACATTTTATTCTAACCAGGAAGGTTGTGTATGTGATGAAATATTTATGCCTTTGATTATCTTTCCTTACCTTTTTAAGTTCCTGATTTTTCCCTAGGGCAAAACTGAAAAACCTGCTTTTACCTGAAACACAGGATGGCTCTAGGATATACTTCGTTGCTGTTTCCTCTTTTTAGTGTATATCCCAGTGTTTCTACTGAAATCCTAATATGCCTTTTGTGTTCTGTTTTTACATGGCAGATATCAGAAAAGAAGAAATCTATTGAGAAGTTAAAAGATGTTATTTCCATGAATGCTTCAGAATTTTTGGAGGTAAAGCTGACTGTAATTCCTGCAGGATATTAAAACCATATCATAATTTTATTGAGGTGGAAAAATTTGGCATGTTCTTAAATGTGCAAAAAATGAAAACTATGTGAGGTTGGGTTGGGAAAGTAATTTTTTTTTTGTTTTCTTTGGAATTAATTCACTAATAGGAGTGTTTTGCATTAGGTTCAAATTGCACTTACTGAAGCTAAGCTTAGTGAAGACAAGGTGAAGTCTGAATGCCATCAGGTTCAAGAAGAAAATGCTAGGCTTAAGAAGAAAGAAGAGCAGGTAAAGGAAAGTACATGCCATGGGTCATGTAAAATAGAGAACCCAGTATCATATCACATGAATGCCTTTTCTCAGATCTACTTTTAAGGTAATGTATATACAGGATTCTGTTCTTAGATATGCCAAGCTTAAACTATACTTCCAAAATTGAGTATAGGTATACATTTTCTGTCCCAGATTTTCTGTACAATTTATTTTGCTTATCAGAGTGTTTAGTCTTTTTTTTTATAATTGCATTTCAGGTTTGGGGTACATGTGCAGAACATGCAAGATAGTTGCATAGGTACACAGGTGGCAGTGTGATTTGCTGTATTCCTCCCCTTCACCCACATCTGGCATTTCTCCCCATGCTATTCCTCTCCAGCTCCCCCCTCTGCTGTCCCTCCCCTATTCCCCCCAACTGACCCCAGTGTGTAGTGCTCCACTCCCTGTGTCTATGTGTTCTCATTGTTCAACACCAACCTATGAGCGAGAATATGCGGTATTTCATTTTCTGTTCTTGTGTCAGTTTGCTGAGAATGACGTTCTCCAGATTCATTCATGTTTCTACCAAGGACACAAACTCATCGTTTTTGATGGCTGCATAATATTCCATGGTGTATACGTGCCACATTTTTCCAGTCCAGTCTATCATCAATGGGCACTTGGGTTGGTTCCAGGTCTTTGCTATTGTAAACAGTGCTGCAATGAACATTTGTGTGCATGTGTCCTTATAGTAGAATGATTTATAGTTTTTTGGATATATACCCAGTAATGGGATTGCTGGGTCAAATGGAATTTTTATTTCTAGGTCCTTGAGAAATCACCACACCATCTTCCACAATGGTTGAACTAATTTACACTCCCACCAGCAGTGTAAAAGTCTTCCTATTTCTCCACATCCTCTCCAGCATCTGTTGTCTCCAGATTTTTTAATGATCGCCATTCTAACTGGCGTGAGATAGTATCTCAAGGTAGTTTTGATTTGCATTTCTCTGATGACCAGTGATGATGAGCATTTTTTCATATGTTTGTTGGCCTCATGTATGTCTTCTTTTGTAAAGTGTCTGTTCATATCCTTTGCCCATTTTTGAATGGGCTTGTTTGTTTTTTTCTTGTAAATCTGTTTGAGTTCTTTGTAAATTCTGTATATCAGCCCTTTGTCAGATGGGTAAACTGCAAAGATTTTTTCCCATTCTGTTGGTTGTTGATTCATTCTAGTGACTGTTTCTTTTGACGTACAGAAGCTGTGGAGTTTGATAAGGTCTCATTTGTCTATTTTGGCTTTTGCTTCCAATGCTTTTGGTGTTTTGGTGATGAAGTCCCTGCCTACTCCTATGTCCTGAATGGCTTTGTCTAGATTTTCTTCTAGGGTTTTTATGGTGCCAGGTCTTCTGTTTAAATCTTTAATCCATCTGGAGTTAACTTTAGTGTAAGATGTCAGGAAGGGGTCCAGTTTCTGCTTTCTGCACATGGCTAGCCAGTTTTCCCAACACCATTTATTAAACAGGGAATCCTTTCCCCATTGCTTGTTTTTTTCTGGTTTATCAAAGATTACATGGTTGTAGATATGTTGTGTTGCCTCCAATGCCTCTGTTCTCTTCCATTGGTCTATATCTCTGTTTTGGTACCAGTACCATGCTATTTTCATTACTGTAGCCTTGTAGTATAGTTTGAAGTCTGGTAGTGTGATACCTCCCACTGTGTTCTTTTTGCTTAGAATTGACTTAGCTATGCGGGCTCTCTTTTGGTTCCATATGAAGTTCATGGTTTTTTCCAGTTCTGTGAAGAAATTCAATGGTAGTTTGATGGGGATAGCATTGATTGTGTAAATTACTTTGGGCAGTATAGCCATTTTCATGATACTGATTCTTCCTAACCACGAACATGGAATGTTTCTCCATCTGTTACTTTCCTCTCTTATTTCATTGAGCAGTGGTTTGTAGTTTTCTTTAAAGAGTTCCCTTACGTTGCTTGTGAGTTGGATTCTTAGGTATTTTATTTTCTTTGTAGCAATTGTGAATGGCAGTTCGTTCTTGATTTGGTTTTCTTTAAGTCTGTTATTGGTGCATAGGAATGCTTGTGATTTTTGCACATTGATATTATATCCTGAGACTTTGCTGAAGTTGCTAATCAGTTTCAGGAGTTTTTGGGCTGAGGTGATGGGGTCTTCTAGGTATACTATCATGTCATCTGCAAATAGAGACAATTTGGCTTCCACCTTTCCTGTTTGAATGCCCTTTATTTCTTTTTCTTGCCTGATTGCTCTGGCTAGAACTTCCAGTACTATGTTGAATAGGAGTGGTGAGAGAGGGCATCCTTGTCTAGTGCTGGATTTCAAAGGGAATGCTTCCAGTTTTTGCCCATTAAGTATGATATTGGCTTTTGGTTTGTCATAAATAGCTTTTATTACTTTGAGATATGTTCCATCAATACCAAGTTTATTGAGGGTTTTTAGCATAAATGGCTGTTGAATTTTGTCAAATGCCTTCTGTGTCAATTGAGATAATCATGTGGTTTTTGTTTTTGGTTCTGTTTATGTGGTGAATTACATTTATAGACTTGCATATGTTGAACCAGCCTTGCATCTTGGGGATGAATCCTATTTGATCATGATGGATAAGCTTTTTAATGTGCTGTTGCAATTGGTTTGCCAGTATTTTATTGACGATTTTTGCATCTATGTTCATCATTGATATTGGCCTGAAGTTTTCTTTTCTTGTTGAGTCTCTGCTGGGTTTTGGTATCAGGATGATGTTGGTCTCATAAAATGATTTGGGAAGGGTTCCCTCTTTTTGAATCACTTGAAATAGTTTCAGAAGGAATGGTACCAGATCCTCTTTGTGTGTCTGGTAGAATTTGGCTGTGAACCCATCTGGACTTGGGCTTATTTTGTGTGGTAGGCTCTTAATTGCTGCCTCAACTTCATACCTTGTTATTGGTCTGTTCATAGTTTCGGCTTCCTACTGGTTTAGGCTTGGGAGGACACAGCTGTTCAGTAATTTATCCATTTCTCTCTGGTTTACTAGTTTATGTGCATAGAATTGTTTGTAGTATTCTCTCATGATGGTTTGAATTTTTGTGGAATCTGTGGTGATTTCCCCTTTATCGTTTTTTATTGCATCTATTTGGTTGTTCTCTCTTTTCTTTTTTATCAGTCTGGCTAGTGATCTGCCTATTTTGTTGATCTTTTTGAAAAACCAGCTTCTGGATTTGTTGAGTTTTTGAAGGTTTTTTTGTGTCTCTATCTCCTTCAGTTCTGCTCTGATCATAGTTATTTCTTGTCTTCGGCTAGGTTTTGAGCTTTTTTGATCTTGCTCCTCTAGCTCTTTCAGTTTTGAGGATAGGGTGTCAATTTTGGATCTCTCCACTCTTCTCATGTCGGCACTTATTGCTATATATTTTCCTCTACAGACTGCTTTAAATGTGTCTGAGAGATTCTGGTATGTTGTGTCTTCATTCTCGTTGGTTTCAAAGAACTTCTTTATTTCTGCCTTCATTTCATTGTTTATCCAATCAACATTCAAGAGCCAGTTGTTCAGTTTCCATGAAGCTGTGCGGTTCTGAGTTAGTTTCTGAATTCTGACTTCTAACTTGATTGCACTGTGGTCTGAGAGACTTTGTTTGTTATGATTTCAGTTGTTTTGCATTTGCTGAGGAGTGCTTTACTTCCAATTATGTGGTCAATTTTGGAGTAGGTGTGATGTGGTGCTGAGAAGAATGTATATTCTGTGGATTTGGGGTGGAGAGTTCTGTAAATGTCTATCAGGTTTGCTTGTTCCAGGTCTGAGTTCAAGTCCTGGATATCCTTGTTAATTTTCTGTCTGGTTGATCTGTCTGCTATTGGCAGTGGAGTGTTAAAGTCTCCCACTATTATTGTGTGGGAGTCTAAGTCTCTTTGTAAGTCATTAAGCACTTGCCTTATATATCTGGGTGCTCCTGCATTGGGTCCATATATATTTAGAATCATTAGCTCTTCTTGTTGTATCGATCCTTTTACCATTATATAATGACCTTCTTTGTCTTTTTTCATCTTTGTTGCTTTAAAGTCTATTTTATCAGACATGAGAATTTCAAGTCCTGCTTTTTTTAGCTCTCCATTTGCTTGGTAAATCTTCCTCCATCCCTTGATTTTGAGCCTTTGTGTATCCTTGCATGTGAGATGGGTTTCCTGGATACAGCACATCGATGGGTTTTGGTTTTTTATCCAATTTGCCAGTCTGTGTTTTTTGATTGGTGCATTTAGCCCATTTACATTTAGGGTTAATATTGTTATGTGTGAATTTGATACTGCCATTTTGATGCTAGCTGGCTGTTTTGCCCATTGGTTATGTAGATTCTTCATTTTGTTGATGCTCTTTAGCATTTGGTATGCTTCTAGGATGGCTGGTACTGGTTGTTTCTTTCTACGTGTAGTGCCTCTTTCAGGAGCTCTTGTAAAGCAGGCCTAGTGGTGACAAAATCTCTGAGTACTTGCTTGTTCATGAAGGATTTTATTTTTCCTTCACTTATGAAGCTCAGTTTGGCTGGATATGAAATTCTGGGTTGAAAGTTCTTTTCTTTAAGGATGTTGAATATTGGTCTCCACTCTCTTCTGGCTTGTAGAGTCTCTGCCAAGAGATCTACTGTGAGTCTGATGGCCTTCCCTTTGTGGGTGACCTGACCTTTCTCTCTCACTCCCCTTAGTATTTTCTACTTCATTTCAACCCTGGTGAATCTGACGATTATGTGCCTTGTGGTTGCTCTTCTTGCGGTTTATCTTTGTGGTGTTCTCTGTATTTCCTGGACTTGAGTATTGACCTGCCTTGCTAGGTTGGGGAAATTTTTCTGGATAATATCCTGAAGAGTATTTTTCAGCTTGGATTCATTCTCTTCATTACATTCTGGTACACCTATCAAACGTAGGTTGGGTCTCTTCACATAGTCCCACATTTCTTGGAGATTTTGTTCATTTCTTTTTGTGCTATTTTCTCTAATCTTTGTTTCTCATTTTATTTCATTGAGTTGATCTTTGACCTCTGATATTCTTTCTTCTGCTTGGTAAATTCGGCTGTTGAAACTTGTGCATGCTTCGTGAAGTTCTTGTGTTGTGTTTTTCAGCTCCTTCAATTCATTTATATTCCTCTCTAAGTTGTCCATTCTTGCTATCATTTCCTCGAATCCTTTTTCAAATCTTTTTTCAAGGTTCTTAGTTTCTTTGCACTGATTTAGAACATGTTCTTTTAGCTTACTGAAGTTTCTCATTATCCACTTTCTGAGGTCTGATTTCATCATTTCACCACACTCATTCTCTGTCCAGCTTTGTTCCCTTACTGGTGAGGAGTTTTGGTCCTTTGTAGGGGGTGAGGTGTTTTGTTTTTGGGTGTTTTCCTCCTTTTTGCGCTGGAAAACATCTTTGTTCTTCCCATCTTTGTGGATTTATCCACCTGTCATCTTAGTAGTTGTTATTTTTCAATTGGGTCTCTGAATGGATGCCCAGATTGTTGATGATGAACTATTTGTGTTACTTACGAGTGCTGAGGTCCACTCCAGGCCCTGCTGGTCTGGGGTACACGTGTAGCAGCTGCAGAACAGTGAGGGATGCTACCAGTTTCTTCTTCTGCTATCTTTGTTCCAGAATGATGCCCGCCAAATATCAGTCTGATTAGTCCTTTTTTGGGGTGACTCTTTGGACATACAGGGGTCAGGGAACTGCTTGAGGAGATGGTCTGTACTTTATAGGAGTCGCAGTGCTGAGCTGTGAGCTCCGTTGTTCATTCAGGGTTGTTGGGCACCTGTGTTTCAATCTTCTGCATCAGAACTTATAAAACCCACCCCTTTTTTGTCCCTCAGATGCTCTGTCTAAGGGAGTTGGGGCTTTCTTTTTGAGTATCTGTTGCACTGTCCTGCTTGGCTAGGAGGTAGTCTATTCACTGTTTGCCTGCCGAGGCTCCGCCCTGCTAGCATGGGTCCACCCTGTTAGCACAGGTCCGCCCTGCTGCCACGGGGCTCCGTTCTGCTGTTGTGCGCTCCGCCCTGCTGGGGGAGTCTCTCTGTTATGGTGGGTTGCATCGGCAATGGCAGGCTGCATCAGCACTGGGCGATACTTCAGTAGGGGCAGATTGCGTCCATAGTGGCAGACGCTTCTCCCCTACTGGGCTGCACCATCCTAGATTCTGCTGTGTCTGCAGCAAAACTCTCAACCCCGAGCGCTTCCAGTCATCGCCCTGCTTGTCCCCATGAGGGTGGGACCCGCCGAGCCTGATTGCCTTGCTCCCTGCCTCAGAGTCCATCCTCTCTCTCTCTCTCTTTTTCTCCCCAATTTGAATGGTTGGCTCTCTCAATGGCACCCCAGTAGCCTGCTGATAGGGCACTGGGATCCGTGCGATCTCCTGTGCCACTGCCCACTGCACCGGCTCAAATCACGCTTCCCAGGAATCTCCTGGTCTGGCTCATTGTCCAAGTCCCGTTTAATTAGATGGACATGTCAATCTGCCCTTCCAAATCTCAAATTGCTGGTTTAATAGGGCACCCAGACCAGTAATTTTTGTTACGGGTGCTGCTGTGCCACTGTGCCGCAGCACCAGCCAAACCGGCCGTGCGAGCCAAAATGCAAGCTCTGCTGGCATCCCCTGTCTCTCCTACACCTGAGACTTTCCCTGTTCTGTGGGCAAGAAAGGTCCATCTGAGAATGCGGCTAGGACTCACCCTCTGCGCCTTCATTGAGAGCTGCAATCCTGAGTTGTTTCTATGGCGCCATGTTGGAAAAAATCTCTCTCCAGACTTTTAGTAGGGAAGATGAAGTCCCTTTGAATGGTTTCTCAGTTTATTTTCAGAGAAAGCAGCACCATCTACTGGACGATTTTTATTCTAAGTAACACTGAGCATTAACATTGTCAACTGTTAGAACTTAGAGCAGCTGGAAAGCAGAGGTGGATGTTGGTGTTGTCTTTGGTTCATTTGTTCTAAGATCACATTCCAAGGCTGAATAGATGAAAGACCATGGAAGAGTTAAGGGAATGCCATGATCAGTATTTCACATTGAAAGACTTTCAAATTATGATTTTAGAATGTAAAGAGAACTTAGAAGACAATGGTGAAGAAGCAACAGTTGGAATAAAGCTGTACGTTTATGTTTCACTGAACAGTTTTTAAAGAACTTTCACATTATTTGACCCTCAAAGTAGCCCTATTAAAATAGACAACACAGATGTTAGTATCTCCATTTTAAATGAAAGGAGAATGAGGCAAAGGGAAGTTAAATTATGTCCACCAGGAATTGTGACTTTGTGCTGTGGACTTTCCATTACACTATACTACCTGCTCCAGACTGTCATTCTATAGACAGGAAAACTGACTCCCAAAGAATCTAAGTAATGTCTCTCAAATCCAATGGTAAGTTATAGTAATATCAGAACAAGAGTTTCCTCATTAACAGTCAGCATGCATTCACAACTCTACTTTCTCATTTTGTTTTAAAATGTGTATAAATTTAAGGGGTACAAGTGCAGGTTTTTTTTAACATGGATATATGACACAGTGGCAAAGTCTGGCTTTTAGTGTAACCATTGCCCAAATAACATACATCGTGCCAATTAAGTAATTAATTTTTCATTACTCACCCCTCCCACCTCTTGACCCTTTTGAGTCTCCAGTGACTATTACTGCACACTCTACATCCATGTGTATGTATTATTTTGCACCCGCTTTTAAGTGAGAACGTGCAGTATTTGGATTTCTGTTTCTGAGTTGTTTTTACTTACAGTGGTGGCTTCCAGGTCCATCCATCTTGCTGCAAAAGATGTGGTTTCATTCTCTTTTATGCCTGAGTATATTTTATCATGTATATACACTATATTTTCTTTATCCAACCCTCTGTTGATGGACACTTAAGTTGAATTCATACCTTTGCTGTTGTGCCTCGCTTTGCTCTAACCTTAACAATGACAACACCATCAGTGAAAAAAAGAGAGGTGATGATGAAATTCTCAGTTTAATTATTGCTCTGAATTTTGAATGCAGGCAGGTGAAGCATGAAAAGTCTTTTTAATTGATTCTGATACATGCCATTGGTACTGTCTACTCCAGGTTAGTGCCTGACCCTGAGGTTGAAGAAAGAGGGTGGGTAAGATGGCTCATGCCTGTAATCACAGCACTTTGGGAGGCTGAAGTAAGAGGACTACTTGAGCTCGGGAGTTGGAGACCAGCTTGGACAACATAGCGAGACCACATCTCTACAAAAAATAAAAAATTAGCCAGGCATGGTGGCACATGCCTATAGTCTCAACTACTCAGGATTCTGAGGTAGGGGGATCACCTGAGTCCAAGAGGTCGAGGCTGCAGTGAGCTGTGATTGTGCCACTGCTCTCAGCCTGGGTAACAGAGCAAGACTGTACTTCCTGATACCGCCACAATCACCCCCCAAAAGAAGGTGGTGAGAAGAGGGGACTATACTTTGAACCTTAGATGGACTCCCTAGATTTTCCCAGGTTTGGCTCTGAGCCACATTCTCAGGATGCCAGGTTGAGGAGGCCACTTGAACGGGGCTGCTCCACAGCTACCTTCTGACCTCTGGCTCTGGGTAGGTCCTTGCCTCTTTCTGCAGGACACAGGGCAGGTCACTATGGGAGCTGCGGGTATTTACAACACATCCTCTGCCAGGTCTGAGACCTTTTCCTATGCAGCTCTCACAATTTGAGCTCTGGTGCTAAAAACCCTGGTGGAGTGAGAATGTCTTATTTTCTAGTCTCAGTTCCCACTTTTGGGAGTTTTATTGAAGATTTGATCATTCTCTAAGGGCTGAATCCTGGCACAGGAGTTTCCTGGAAATATAAAAATGTCACCTGGGCTTGCTTGCACTTAGGTAACCCTTGCTTGTGCAACTTTGAAAGAAACCAGGAGACCCGTTTAGTCAAATATTTAAAACCATTTAATTGTCAAGCCTTCACAAACTCTAGTGGTTCTCTTGCAGTTGATTAAATTTTCTAGGACCACACTTTCTAGAGCAAGAATTGCTTCATAAAATCTATTTAAAAGTGAATGTTCACATAGATTCCAAATTTATTACTATATATGTACACCAAATTTCTGTCATTGCAAGAAAATACTGGACTTTTTTAAATTGTTGGGTGGACAACTGGAGTTTTCAAATTATACTGTATGGTTTTCTCTGCATTTTTTTATCTGAGAAAACTTTTTATTTCCTTTCTGCATAAACAGTAATTTATGTTTCAAATGTCTAAATCTGAACTCTAGATCTTTGTGTGAAGCTTATTTCCCACTCTATGTATGTCCTTGAAGATGGAATGCTGAAGTGAAGTTAGGACACAAGGGAGGAAGGTGTGGACATAAGGTTAAGATGTTACCCAAGGCACAAGTCAGGCTGAAAGAGGATGGGTAAGTGAGAAAAGATGGTTAGAAGGTGAATTTCTTTCCTCCTATTCATCGTATCTTCTCCTAGGACACCAAAAGGGCCTCAGGTAGAAAAAGTTTAGATTCCAAACTGAGCAAAACTGATGAAGGTAATTGACTACAGAAACAATGCAAAGCGGCATCATTCATCTGGGGTAATGCCCGAGGTTCACTGCCCCACACCAAATAAATGAAGGCTGCAGACACACAAGGAGTGAGGTTGAGAGCAGAGGTTTAATAGGTGAAAGAAAGAGAAGAGCTCTGTCCTGCAGAGAGAGGGATCCCAAGCAGGTTTTCTGGTCCATGATGAAATGTGGCAGGTTTTATAGATGAGCTTGAGGAGGTGGTATTTGATTTACACAGGGCACAAAAGATTGATTGGACCAGGTGTACAGTTTGCATAGGGCATGAAAAAGTGGGCCACTCCATCCTAATCTTTTATTATACAGAGGAGTTCTCTATCTGGCTGGTGCCATGTTGCCTGTTTCCTTACTGTACATGTGGTGACAAAGAGAAAGGAAGATGGAGCCTCCATGTTGAACATACCTGACCCTCAGGTAGCCCTTTTGTATTGGCACAGCTGCTAGCATTCACCTGTGCAAGCTTCCAGTTTGCTTATCTATGTCTGCAACTTAATTTTTCAGGCTGTTTTTTGTTGAAAAAGAAATGATTTGGGGGCTGTTTTTTGTTAAAAGGGAAATTCTGCTGAGGACTCTGTTACCCATACTATCTGCCTAAATAATTTCTATCCCCTGTGGCAAATACATTTTTCAGATAGAGGCTCTTTTCCTCTTTGGAGGGAGGCCTTAGTCTGGGAGGTCAGCTAGGTGCCAAAAAGAAAAGAAGTACATTTAGCAAAGACAAATTTGATATCTAAGAAACACTGAAATGTGGTTTAAATCTTCATTAAAATTTCTATAAAATGTGCAAAGGAATGGTTATGTTGTTTGACACAGCTAAACATTGTAATAATCAGTGGCTCATCTACCTACCAAAAATCTCATTCTCAAGGCAGTTTCTAAGTTGGCCAGGTAATTTATTGTCCAAATGGGGAAACTTTTGGATGTGAAAGAGCATGTGATGTATAATTTCACTGGGCACAGGCGTACACCAGGACTGTCCTTGCCCACTCCTTTCTCGCCTCACTCTTTCAATTCTGGCATGCAGTGCGTCACCTATGTTCACTTTTTTTCTTCCAACTAACTCATCTGTGGGATTTATTCTGTTCTCCCAGAGGAACTAGAATGTAAATTTACCTAGGGTGCTTGCTGAGGTTATTTATAGTGAGGGAAGATACTCATGGAGAGCTTCCATAAATAAAAAAGGTTTGTTGTAAATTCTTTACTTCCCTAAAACAAGATGGGGAAGAAAGGGCAATTGTTCAGTATCCACTCCCCATGGGTCCATTTTTAACCACCACAATCTGATTAATTAAAGAAGTACTTATGGGGCTGGTGCAATGGCTCATGCCTGTAATCCCAGCACTATGGGATGCTGAGGCCGGCAGATCACCTGAGGTCAGGAGTTCCAGACCAGCTTGGCCAACATGGTGAAACCCCATCTCTACTAAAAATACTAAAATTAGCCAGGAAAATCACATAAACCTGTAATCCAAGCTACTCAGAAGGCTGAGATATGAGAATTGCTTGAAACCTGGGAAGCGGAACTTGCAGTGACCTGAGATCATGCCACTGTACTCCAGCCTGGGTGACAGAACAAGACTGTCTCAAAAAAAAACCCACAAACACTTATGAGAGTATACAGAAAAGAATTAAGATAGCAGGCCTATTATTAGAAAACCTCCTTGCAAGGTCAGCCCATGGCTGGCATCTGGGATCTTGGATTTGGGGAGGGTTCCCACCATTCCCTGATAAGAATGGACACTGTGCCTAAACTGTGTAAACAATATGGTTTGTGCTAAACACCTTCTTTCCTACTGTAGTCTGGAATTTTAATCTGTGCCAGGCAGGAGGTACCCACATAAGCAGTCCCCAATAAAAGCTTTGGGCACTGACTCTAAAGAGCTTCCCTTATAGACAACATTGTGCATTTCACCTATGTTGTCACAAGTTGTTGCAGGGAAAATTAAGCACATCTTATGTGACTCTACTGGAAGGGGATTCTTGAAAGTTTGCATCTGGTTTCCTCCAGACGTTTCCCTTGTTATTCTCTCAAAAATGAGAATTTATCTAAAAAATCAGAATCTTGTCTTACATAACAATCATATGTGAATAAACATCAATAACCTAAGACAATGAATAGTATTTATTCATAAATTTTTTTTTTTTTTTGAGATGGAGTTTGGCTCTTGTTGCCCAGCTTGGAGTGCAATTTCATGACTTTGGGTCACTGCAACCTCCACCTCTTGGATTCAAGCAATTCTCCTGCCTCAGACTCCCGAGTAGCTAGGATTACAGGTGAGTGCCACCATGCCTGGCTAATTTTGCATTTTTAGTAGAGACAGGGTTTCTCCATGGTGATCAGGCTGGTCTCCAACTCTCAACCTCAGGTGATTCACTCACCTTAGCCTCCCAAAGTGCTGGGATTACAGGCATGAGCCACCACACCCAGCCCTTCTAATATTTTTAAGAGCTCACTGTACACTAGGAAGTAACAAGTTTCATAAATATGGTTGGCTTTTTTTTTTAAATCTTTCAAAGTTCTACAAACTATTATATGGTTGGAACAATTCTAAAATTTGTCACTGCTACAAAAACATTAAAAATACAAAAAGCATAAAATTAGAATTCAAATTAAATATCATAGAGAACAATTTTGCTTAGCATAATCTAAAGAACATTCTCCCCTTTCCTCCTGAAGAAAACACAATTGAGTTTTTTCTCCTTTGCCTTGCATGCTAAATGTGGCATTTAATTAATTTTTCAGTTCCACCAGTTTATATCAAAATTTCCCATAATGTTTCAGAACACTAGACTCACTCAATGAAATGTTCTTTGAAGGGATAGGGAGGCTTTCAAAAGCAAATAAATTTTAAAATACAACCTGTCCAAACTCTAAAATACTCAACATACACATGCACATACTAAAGGCCCAGAGAAGCCACAAACTCTATCTGTTCAAATAACACCTATTAATTTTTCAGAACCAATGTTCCCTAGAATACACCCAGAACATCTTTGTTTTCTAATCATTTATTAACTTAAAGCCTCTGATAACTTCCTCCTTATGTGACACTGAAATAAGGCCGGCATGTCAATATGACTTTTTTTGGCCTGCTATGAATGTTTTACTTGTATTTTTAAAGAAAATTAAACTTTTAAAGGCATACAACTTGTCTTATATTCACAATGTAGTAAAGAGTGATTTGGGGTTCCTTATTCAAGCCCAAAGAATAGGCAGGCAAGCACAAGCTCTCTCTGTAGTCACAACTGGCAGCCACAGAATGCCTCCTAGGCAGGTTAAAAAAAAAGGCATATCTAAATATTAGTCAAAGTAGATATTATTTACTTTGTAAAGTAATATTCAATTAGATCATTTTGGAATTTTGGTTTTTTTCATCAATTAGTTCTTATTCTAATCTAAGGAGAAATATGATAAATTAAAATCATGTTTTAAATCTGCTTTAGTATTCTGGTGGTGTATCAGGAAAAAGTATGTGCTATTTCATCCACTCCTTTCTCAATAAATACACTCTCATTTGATAGTAAATACATTCCAGGTTCTGTTCTTGGTGTTAAGGATGTTGCTGAGGGAAAGACATCAAATGCCTTGTTTTTTTGATATATTCCCTTTTGGTATTATTTATATATGGAAGCTTTATTTAGGTTAATAGCATAATATACCTATAGTATGTGAAGATCCATGGGTTTATTCAACAAATCATTTGTTGAGTACCTCAGATGTTCCAGACATTGTTCTAGGCACCAATATTGCAGCAGTGAATAAAGCAGAAAAATCCCCTCCTTCCATGGAGCTTATATTGGATGTGTGGTGGCAGTAAAGTAGATAAACATAAGGCAGGTGGTAAATGCTCTAAAGAAAAATAAAGCAGGGTAATGAGCCAGCTAGTGATGAGAGGGAACTCTGTTTTATGTAGGGTGATCGGGGAGGCCTCACTTGGAAGGCATGGCACTGTTACAGTGACACGATGAAGTCAGCAAACTAGTTAGCTGAGCAGACTATTCGGGGAATTATTCCATGTGGAGGGAAAATTTCAAGTGCAGATACACAGATGCAGGATTAGGCTTGGTGTATTTGACTGGAACCAACAGAGCAAGGGAAGAGCATTAGGAAATGAGGGTAAAAGGGGAAAGGAGTAAAATTAAATAAGACAGCATACTCCATTAAAAAGTAATTGCATTTTACTTGACAATGGGAAGACACAGGAAGGTTCTGAGCAGGGGAGAGACATGACCACATTGATATCATAAAACTATTGCTGTAGCTACTATTGAGACAATAGACTTTGGAAGGGCTAAGAGCAGAAGCAAGAAAATGACAAGGCTGTGCAGTTATTCAGGTGAGAGATGGGTGGCCTGGCCTGCACTGTTGGCACTGGAGATGGGGAGAAGTGATCAGATACTTTTAAAAAATTTATTTTTATTAAGACAGGGTTTCACCATGTTCGCCAGACTGGTCTCAAACTCCTGACCTCAGGTGTTCCACCCGACTTGGCCTCCCAAAATGATGGGATTACAGGCGTGAGGCACCACACCCAGCCAAAGTGGTCAGATTCTGAATGTATTTCAAATGTTTATGCTGAGTGAGTCAGACCAAAAAAAAAATGTATACTGTATGTCCATTTATATCAAATTCTAGAAAATGCACACCAATCTGCAGTGACAGAAGGTTGTCTGAAGACAGCTGGGAGAAGGGAGGGAGGGATTATAAAGGATCCTGAGAACTTTCAGAAGTGATGAATATATTAATTATCTTGATTGTGGTAATGGTCTCATGGGTGTAGACTTCTGTCAACAATTATCAAATTGTACACTTTAAACGTGCAATTTATTGTAGGTTAATTATACTTCAATAAACCTATTTTTAAAAAAGACATGGGATTTTCTGATGGATTGGACTCAGGTGTGAGAGAAAAGAGATCAGGATGGTTTGTGTGTTTTTGGCTTGAGCACCCAGAAAATAGGAATTAAATTGTCATTCTTATTTCTATCTCAGATAGGGTAGACTGAAAGGAGCAGAGTTTGAGAAAAAAAAAAGTTTGGTTTTCAGCATATTGTTAGAGATGCCTATCACAGCGTTGGGGAGCGCAGGGTTGGGGGACCCAAACAGGCAGAGAAGGAGTCACACAGAGGTTCTGTGATGGACTGGGGCAAAGGCAGGTGATTGGATGTGAGAGAAGGACAAGAGTTCTGGTTGCCAAGGCAGCGACCAGAGGAAAACACTTCGGGGTGAGGACTGGGCTGTCAGTCCCATTTCTGGAGGTCTCCCTCAGTCCTTCTGGTTGTCCCCCGCATCCCTCTTAAAGTCCCTACTGACGTGTCAGTTGGGAACTGCTCAGACCTTTCCGGGCTCTGCCGATGGGCAGTGCCCGGCTTCCCACACCCACTTCCCCCCCTGCGTTGCCAGCTCCCTGAGGTGACCACAGCATGGCTGTGGCGCCTTGGCTGCTCTTCTTGCTGTTCGTGCTCCGGCCTCAGTGGCGAGTGCCGGGCCAGCCAGATCCCAGCACTGGCTGGCGCTTCTCGGAGAATAAACTCTGCACAGACGCCGAGTGCAGCAGTAAGTGAGTCTGCGAGGTGGCCGGCCCCGGGGTCTCCACGTTGGTGCTGCCTGGCTTGTGCGGGAGCTGGAGCTCGGCAACACAGCCAGCCGGCTCTGGGGTCACAAGCGGGATGGGCGGGAGGCGGCGGTGGGCTGGCTGCGGGTCCCTGTGTCTGCCCTCTCCGGCTCTGCCGGAGAAGGTGTGCCCAGCCACTCAGGCCTGACCATGGGGGCTGCACCTCCCCCTTGTTGCCAGCGTTTTATTTTTCCTCTGCTGAGATGGGGGGTCGCTTGCAGTGGTCCCTGGTTTCCCCGGGAGTAGCTCACAGCGTCCCTTCCCCACCCCACCATCCAGCTGGGCTCTGAGGGTAGATGTGGTTGTGCATCACGCTACTGGGCTCCCCACACCGCAGGCAAATGCTTTATTGCTCGTGCTGCGGGGACCTCAGTGGGTGCAGTACCCCGGGAGATGTGCTAAGGGCTTGGTGGGCATTTTCCCAATGGCAGGTTGATGGTGGGGCTTCTCTGGAAAGGCTCTCTGGGGCTGCCCCTTTGCCCTTTCGCTTCATTGAGATTTGGGCTTAGACCGCCTTTTGAACAGGAATTGGGAGTTTAGGTTTGGGACGAGTCCGGAGTCCAAGCACTCGTATTCTGAGATCTCCCCGACTTTGATCAATCCTGTCATTTCTGTGCTTGGAAGCCTTTTTTGCAGACTGCTAGGCAGGGCATCAGGAAGGCCAAAAGGTTTTCCTCTGCAAAGAGGCCGAGGATCTGCACCGGCCACCTGGTACCAGCAGCCTTCTCTTCTGTGCACAGGAAGTGGAATTGCTCTCCAGTCTGGTATTGGAGGTGGGCGGTGGGAAGATCTTCAGGCTCAGATGAAGAGGGTTATTACAGGAATGATAGTAAATACCCCAAGGGTCTCAAAAGCCAAGGTAGGTTTAGACTTAGCCGCTTGTGTGTTGAAACCTCTTCTCTGTGTGCCCTGAAACAGGATCATTCTTAGAGCTTTTCAGCTGGTCTCAAACAACCTTGTAACTTAACAGCCACTGCAGAAATGGTTTTTCATACGTTGTTAAGTAATGCCTATAGAGAAGTATTCATTTTAGAAAGGCCAAGAACCTTATAGTTTAGCTATTTATATTCAAATTTGTTATCCAAACCAAATTTCATAATTTGAACTCTCTGTATCTCTACAACACTAATCAAGAAAAGAGATGTCTAATGAGGGTGAAGCCATTCCTAGAGGTAACCCTGTGGCTGATGTGAATAAGCTGTCAAAAGCAGAACGACTGCCATGATTTTTCCCTTTAGTTTTCCCTGCAAAAGCAGGCTGTTATCCATTTGCTGTTGGTGATGGCAAGATAGTTGGTATTCTTTGCTTGCAAGCATGGCCCTGCCTGGGTTCATCAAAACAGGTTACCTGGTGAATTGTGACATCACTGATACTTCTTTAGTACTGAGGCCTGATGTTAGAAGAGCTCACGGTTGTAACATAACTTGAGAAATGGTGTGTGTTCAAGCAGAGGAAACCAAATATAACAGGCATCAACAGGAGCAACGTCTGGATGGGTCTGTGTTGTGTTGTATGAAGTGTTTTGTAATAAGAGTGTGTACAGTGTCGTTGTGTGCTTTTCAAATAGCTGTTCCACTTTTATGTTGGCCTCCGATATGATATTCTAAATCCTCTATGATCTATTCTAAGGGAGAGGAAGAAAAACACTGCCATTTCCAATTTTGATCTTATTCCCAATCTTAAATTGTCCGTGACCTTAAACCTGGCCTCTCACTCAATAATGTCTGAACTACAAAGTTGACATGTTGGAAAATAATCAGAGTCTAGCTTCAAAAAACTAATAACTCCCTCCAAATCTATATGTTTGTATAGCTATTTAAAGACATGTTTTAAATGTATTTTATTGCAAAGGGGCTTTTGGAAAAAGTCTTATTTCCATTTTCCTTCATTGTCTCTGCTGTTTAAATATAGTTACTGTCTATTTCATCTTACATGGGAAACTGTTTATGTGGCCACAGAAAGAAAAGTACTGCTTTACAGTTTCTAGATCAAGCATGATTTAAGCATGCATTTTAAGCATGAAGGGAATCACTGATCTATTCTCATAGTTTGCTTAGTCCTGGCCACATGCGATGTCGACTTTTGATTTTGTTTATAGAAACATATACATAAGGGTATTTTTTTTTGTTTTGAAACTTTCTTAATGTTAGATACCATCAACATTATTTACTTTCAGAAAATATTGCCTTGTGATGTAATTGAATCTATATTAGGGTGTGATAGATATCCTTTTCCATTAATCTATCCAGACACTGTACAGAGAGAAAAACTTGGCTGCCAGTGAAATTGACAGTGTTTACTGCTACCTAGTAGTGGTTTCAGCCACTTGAAGGTAGAGCCTTTTAATGGTTAGTTCACGTTAATTGGCCTCTGGGGAGTTCCTGGGTACTCTGGTTCCCTATTACCTCTTCACATAGCCATGCTTAAGCTAGTCATCATCAGGGCTCATACTTGCCAATTTGCAAAAGGAAGCTCTTTATGAATATGAAACAGAAAAGGTTGAGGAACTGGGAAGTTAGAGAGGGAATCAAGAGTTTCACTTGTGTAAGAAAAGCCATGTGTGGTAGTTGACACATTGCTTTTTGTTTCTCAGTATTATCCATAGAGAAAAAAGAGAAGGTTTTCCTTTCCTCTGTCTACTTGCAGAAGATACAATTTATAGCAGTAAGGCTCTAAGGATTTGAGATACTTTGAGCAAATAAAAGAAATTCCAGAGTACTGGAAAAACTTGGTTTTTATTTATATTGGGATTCTTATATTTCCTGATAAATCAATATAGACTGTGAACATTGAATTGTGGTAATCTGGCTATTTTTTCCTCACTCTTTTTATACAGTGTTAATGTACCGGGGTGAAGCTCTCGAAGATTTCACAGGCCCGGATTGTCGTTTTGTGAATTTAACAAAAGGTGACCCTGTATATGTCTACTATAAACTGGCAAGAGGATCACCTGAAGTTTGGGCAGGAATTGTAAGTAAAATTTTGACATACTTTATTTACTTAATTTTTATTGGCTTGTTTAGCACTGTATATTTAAATGTCTGTGGTTTTTTGGGACCTTTGATGGAATTAACCTGTCCTCTGCCAGACTGTGAAAAAAGATGGCCCTGTGTCCCCAGTGGCCTTGGGTCTGCACATAGTAGGGGCTCAGCAGAGCCTTCTGAAATAGAACTGATTCCAGCAAGTTTCCCTCAGGGTCAACCTCTCGGATGCTGCATACATATTAGAAGTTGAAATGGTAAGAGCCAAAAAATTCTTTACTTCATTGCTTTATAAAGGAAGGATTCATGGGAATTAGACTTACTCCTGTAAACTATGTGTGAGAGAGTGTTTAACATTTAAACTTTAAACATGTAAGTTTAAAGTTCATTTTGGCCAGGTGCGGTGGCTCATGCCCATAATCCCATCACTTTGGGAAGCCGAGGTGGGAGAATTACAAGGGTCAGGAGATGGAGACCATTCTGGCCAACATGGGGAAACCCATCTCTACTAAAATACAAAACCTTAGCCGGGCGTGGTGGTACATGCCTGTAGTCCCACTTACCTGGGAGGTTGAGGCATGAGAATCCCTTGAACCTGGGAGGCAGAGGTTACAGTGAACCAAGATCGAGCCACTGCACTCCAGCCTGGTGACAGAGCAAGACTCCATCTCAAAAGGTTTTTTAAAAAAGTTGACTTTGTGTGATTTCTTTGTTTATATTAATATTTATGAAAAAGTGACATTCTTGGGAATAGTTCCCTAGTCATCTGTGCTGTTATTAGTCTGTACAATAGCAAAACGTGTGTTTCTTGTGTGTTTTTTTTGTTTGCAGCTTTGCGGTCATCCTTGTCCTGCTTTTCAGACACTGGGTGTGGAAGTTACCCCAGGGGCTCTGTTCCCAGCTGATTTTATGGGTGCCTTGATATCAGACATGGCAATCAATGACTGCATCACACTTTGGTGTTTTAATGAAATTCACTGGGAGTGACCTCTGGTTGAGAGGCTTGTCTTATGAGTTATCCTTTTTAGACAGTGTGATTTGTGGACTGTGTCTTTACTTCAAGTAGTAAGGGTCCTCGATGTCTTTAGGATCATCCCAACTGAGAGAAATACCCATCCCAACTGTGAAAGTTGTCACTCTCGATAAAACACCAAACAAACAAACAAACAGAAAATAGGCTTGAGAAATCCCCTTGGGAAAACAGACTCATTTTCTTGGCATTCCAGGTTCCCAGGGAATAATCTTGGGAAACAAGTGTTCAGGTTCATCCTATTTAGAGAGCATCCGCAGTGACTCACTCCATACTAAGACAAATCTATTCTTTTACTTTCAAGTCTGCCTAAGGAGATTTATTGGTAGTCTTTACTCTTGGAAATGTTTTTCCATGTATCTAGGCTGAGATTTTCCTGGAACAGTTAAGTTTTCTTTTCCACTCCTCATCTTTGAGCATTCGGATGAATGCACTTGACTTAACATTTTCCTCTCACTGCAGTTTTTGTTATAAATGTATTCAGCTCTAGATGTCCCATCAGTTTTTCTGGGTCACAGCTTTTATTCTGCCTTCTTAAGGAACACTGCCTTCAGCACCCAGCCAGAAGGAATCTTTGCTGCCTGATGATTGTTTGGGTGGCACTTTGTTTGCACTGTTCATGTGGCATTTGCTTTACTGCTTTGTATGGCAGTTAATTTATACTGTCTTAGCTCACATAAAGTCAAGGACTCTAATGGAAGGGCTCATGCATTTTCTGTCTTCCTTTTCAGTATTTTTTTATGGGGCAATGACATTTATTTATATTTATCCTGATATTGACCTATCCAGAATTTGTTCTCTTAAGGCAATATGCTACTAACCTCCACCTCCTACCAATGAAATCAACAGTACCTTGGCAGAAGAAAGATTACTTCTTGTCATGCGGGCCTACAATTCTGCAAATTTTTTTTTTTTTTTTGTCAAATGATAAGAAATGAGATGCCACCTGTGGTCTCAATTGACAAAGATTAAGGAAGGTAAATGTATAGTGCTTCCCTTTCTCTACATACCTCTGATTGTTTCCTTTTTCCAGGTTCTCCCTTAATAAAGTAGTCTCCCCTCTAATTTCATGAACCTTCTTCTTAGGAAATTAAAAACTCTTCAGCTTCCAAAATGATTTTTGTTTCTGTTTCTTAGTTTTCATTCTGCAGTCTTTTTCAGTTTCTTAGCATTTTAGACTTGATCCGCCAATAACACAAAGTTTAATTGCCCTTATCTAATCTTCATGGCAGTATTTTACTACTAATGCTGGCTTCCATGTAGTTATCAAGAACACTCATCAATAGAATAGGGATAATATGGCCTTTTTTCCTTGTTGTGCATTTGATTTACATGCCAGCCTCCTCCCTTAATGATTGGGAGATCTACCTTTTCCTTTCAGACAGTGGCTAGTAAAAGACTGTGTGTTTCTCAAGAGGGCACATTTTACGTACCTTAGCTACTAGTGCTGAAAAATGAATGGAATTATTTTCTATAAAGATTTGGCTTTGCATGAAACGAAAGCTGGGTGTGCAGATTAGTGTGTTACATTGTAATTTTATTTTGTCTTTAGATACCTGTAATATCATTTTGGAAAATGACAGTATAACACATCATATCAGCAAATATGGCTTATCCTAGAGCAACAGAGGTTTGAACTCTGTGGGTCCACTTATATGCAGATTTCTTTCAATAAATGTATCATAAAACTTCATGGAGGTTTGTGATAATTTGAAAATTCTCTCAGATTGCATAGCCTAGAAATATTGAAAGAATTTAAAAAAAGTTAGGTATGTTATTAATATATAAAATATACATAGATCCTGGTGTATTTTTTACTACCATAAAACATACAAAAATCTCTATAAAGAGTTAAAATTTATCAAAACATACACACACAAACTCAGGTCTTAATGGCATCTTTCACAGTTGAGAAAAATGTAAAATGTAAAGATAAAATATTAAATTATAACTGCATAAATTAACTTTACTACAGTATTTCATAACCACCTACTCTTGCTATTCTGGTGAGCTCAAGTATTGTGAGTATCCACTTAAAATGCCATGTGACACTAATTATTCCATGTGAGTAATTCAATTAATCTCTCCAATAAATTGTATAGTGCTTAAAAAGTGATCTCTTGTGGTTCTTGTGTACTTTTTGTGTTTAGTGCAATACTGTTAACCTTGAATAACACTCTGAGACCCATACAGAGTGTCACAAATGATGTTAGAAGTGCTCTCAAGTAGCAGAGAAAAGTAATGACATTCCATGAAAAAGTTGAATTGCTTGATAGGTGCTGTAGATTGAGGTTTGCAGCTGTGTTTGCAAGATTAACAAATCTAGCATAAGTACCATGATAAAAAAGAAAAGGAAACTCCTGAAGCTGTTATTGCAGCTAAGCCAGCAGTCATGAAGATCTTACACTTTTTGTTTTGCAAAATACCATTTTATATACTATGAAAAATATGGCTTTTATGTGGTTATAGGCTTGCTGTCAGAAAGGCATACCTATAGATTCTAATGTGATTTAAGTCAAAGTAAATTTATTGTATAACAACTGAAAGCAAAAGGAAAGTGAAGGGTCTAACACCTGAGAATTTAATGCCAGCAAAGGATGGTTGGATAATTTTAGAAAATGGTTTGAGTTAAAGAAAGTCAAACCAACAGCAGAAGGAGCTTCTGCCAACCAGGAGGCAGTAGAATGTTTCGTAGACACCATTAAGAAAATCATTTAGGAGAGAGGCTATATGCCTGAACAGGTTTTTAATGTTGACAGAAGTGCCCTATTTTGGGGAAAATGCCATAAAGGACATTTGTTAATAAGGAAAACAAGTGAGCACCAGGATTTAGAAGAGGAAGGGATAAGCCAGCTCCATTGTTTTGTGCAAATGCAGCCGGGTTTATGATCAGGACAGCCTTCTGCCTTTATCTATAAATCTGCTAACCCCTGAGTCTTGAAGGGAAAGTTGAATACCAGCTGCCACTCTTTTGGATATACTAGTGCCAGACAGTGAGGAAGAAGACATAAATAAAGTTGAGAAAACAAGTCAGTATCAGACAGTCTGATAGAAGGGATTCAGTTATTAAAGATGGCTATTAACTTCTGTAGAAGAATTGGTACCACACAGAAACATAATGAAAAAGCAAAAGAAGCTAGACAGAAATTACATTTTATTTCCATAAAGTTACATCAAGTGTGTGTGCCTCCTCTTCTACCTCCTCTGCCTCTGCTACTGCTGAAACAGCAGGACCAACCCTTCATCTTCTTCCTCTGCTTCAGCCTACCCAGTATGAAGATGATGAGGATGATTATCCACTTCCACTTAATGAATAGTAAATATGATTTTCTTAATACTTTATCACCCAGGCTCGAGTGCAGTGGTGCCGTCATGGCTCACTTAGGCCTCACTGCAGCCTGAATCTCCTGGGCTCAAGTCATTCACCTCAGCCTCCCCAGTAGTTGGGACTACAGGTGCATGGCACTGTGCTTAGCTAGGTTTTCAAAAAATTCTTTTGTAGAGACAAGGTCTCACTATGTCAGCAGGCTGGTCTCAAACTCCTGAACTTAAGTGATCTTCCTGCCTCTGCCCAGTGTGATTACAGGCATGATCCACGATGCCTGGCCTTAATAACCTTTTCTTTTCTCTAGCTTACTCTACTGTAAGAATAAAACATATACCTATAACATGTAAAATATGTATTAATTGACCGTTTATGTTATTGATAAGGCTTCTAATCAGTAGTAGGCTATTTGTAGTTAAGTTTTTGTGAAGTCAGAAGTTATATTCAGATTTTTGACTGTGCTCCTAACACCTGTATTGTTTAAGGGTCAGCTGTATTTGCCTTTTCTTGTAGTGGTCATGTATTTCAGAAACTTTGTATTCTTTTTACTTATGACATGGCTGTTGTTTATTGTTTAAGAAATACTAATAAGTCCTGGGTTTAATGTGCAGCTACATTTTTGCTAGAGGTTATTTGGAATTGTGTTTATAACCAGCTTTGCTATGCATAGTTTTCATCATATAAAATATACAATAATATTCTCTTACACAGATCTTTTATCTACTTCTAAACACTAACTTCACATGTCCTGCATTTGGAATTAACCCTAATGTAATAAAAAAAATTCTGCAGTTTTAGAAATGTTTGCTTAACAATTTTCTGTACTTAAATTTTCACAGTAATAAGAAATAATCTCGGTGTATAATTACAACAGCCACTCTCTACCTCTCTTATTTATGTCTAATTACCTATGTATTTGTATATTTTCTACACTACTAAGAAGTTTCTTGCTTATATTTCTCATACAGAATTTGATTGGTATTTGTCCCTTTTGCCCATTCTTTTGTATAGGCCGGGCCGGTATTTGGATATTTTCCAAAAGATCTAATCCAGGTAGTTCATGAATATACCAAAGAAGAGCTACAAGTTCCAACAGATGTAAGTTGTGGTTTCTGCCCTGTTCTCAGTTATAAGTTGGCTTATACATGACTACCTAGAAAGAAAGAAAGAAAAATTTCCAAAAAATTTAAATGAGATTTTATCATAATCTGATAGTTATCTAATATACTGAAATAGATATTGTTACATAAGGCTGTGTAGTCTTATACAAGGCTTTTCTTGGCTGCTTTATATGTGAAATACTAAGAATTCAGTAGTTTTGTACTTACTTATTAATGTCAGAAGGCAAATAACTTCATTTTATGAGCAAAATGAGAAGCTGTATCCCAATTTGAAAACTATTTCTTGCATAGCTGTTAGACCTGTTAAGGATACAGAAATCAGCTTACATTAATCAAGCTCTAATTTTATACTGAGCCAGAAATGCAGACTTGCAAAGGTTTTCTTATTATTGACTCTTGAATGATTTAAGGTATTATGGCTATAGATTTGGAAAAGAGCACCTGATAGTTTCAGGTAAGGTCCAGTGTCAAATCTCTAAGGCACTGACTACACATTCTGTAAAGCATTTATCTATGGTGCACAATGGTTTTGTACTAAAGGGATTTTGTTTTCTGGAATCTGCATTCCATCTGATTATTATTTTTTTGAGATGGAGTCTCACTCTGCTGCCCAGGTTGGAGTACAGTGGTGCAGTCTCAGCTCACTGCAGCCTCTGCCTCCAAGGTTCAAGTAATTCTCCTACCTCAGCCTCCGAGTAGCTGGGACTACAGGCCTGCCACCACACCTGGTGAATATTTTGTATTTTTAGTAGAGATGAGGTTTCACCATGTTGGCCAGGCTGGTCTCGAACTCCTGACTTCAAGTGATCCACCTGCCTTGGCCTCCCAAAGTGCTAGGATTATGGGCTGCATAATATATCTATAACACTGTGCCTGGCCCCATGTGATTATTTTCTGAGTTTATTTAGAATTTATAGTAATTGATGCCTGTCTTCATTCAGAAGTCTGAATAGCTCTTTGGGGTTACTGCAGAGCGTGCAAGCTGCTGGGCTAGGGCAATTCTTAGATGAGAATGGCAGAATCAAGTCACAGAGCTATCACTATGCTTAAAATTTCTCGATGCCCTCAGGGGTTACATAGTCAGTCCTATTGCCTGTTTGGCTTCACTCCTGATGAAGAGACTGCTCAGGATATGAGTGTGAGACAGCAGTTCATTGGTCACAGAGACCTGACCAGTTCTGGATTCTGTGTAGTAATTGCAGTTCCCATTGCATGATTCCCTTGATATTAAAAAGAGTTGGCTCAGAAGTGGGCATGACAGAAAGAGGGACATCATTCATCTCTGGTACACCGGACAGGTCTCCCCCAGAAGATTGTGAATGTTTAGTTAGGGGGAGAAAATAATCTTTGTTGGTTTTTTAACTTTTCTGTGTTTTATGGCTCCTTGTCTGTCAATTTACTTACTGGTGGAGGAAAGGAAAAATCTAAATTTACTGATGATCCTGAGAGCAGATCTCAGTGACTGCCTAGAACCCTTATTTGGAGTTAGGTACCTGCCTAACTGAATCCTGTTTTCAGGTTGTTCTTGTGACAGTAACACAATGGGGCACCCACTTTATACCATTATTTGTTCTCTTACATTTTTACATCTCCTGCACCTCTTCTCAGTAAGTTCCTTCTGAAGCTGATTTATCTTTCTCAATCCAAGGAAAATATGATCCCCAGATCCCTGTAGACTAGAAGCCTGACAGCCAGGTGATTCTGCCTGTTTCTGACTGGATGAGCAGAGAAGTATGGCATGTAGGGCACAATGTAGAGAAGCTGATTGTCTTTTAGCTCCTTTTAGGTGGGTTATTATGAGGTGAATTCCCAGAACATCAGGTATAGATGTTGGGAGTTGGGGAACCCAATAAATGACACCTCACTCTTCCCCACCTGTGCTCAAATTGAGACACTTGGAAGTTGAGCACATAGATCAAAATGACCCTGTTATTTACTGATAAAGCTGTTTTGAGTATGCAGAAATAATGGGCTTTCTAACATTACAGTCTAAATTAAGATGGACTTACCCAGTCACAAACAGAGCTACCCAACTAGGGATCTCCCCAAGGGGGGGACTGTCCCTGTAAAACTGACAGCATGGAGGAAGGGAATGTGCATTTTCTCTCCAGCAGGTCCCAAACAGAAAACAGGAATGGGACTGAGCAAACTCACCAACCACATGAATGATTCCTCTCCCCGGGGAAGAGAGAATGAAGGGAAGCCAGGAGTATTACTGAGATGGGAAAGTGGGTTCCAGCCTCCTATCCACCCATTGCCCAAGAACAGGTGCCCAACATTGGCACAAAAGCTCCTTTAGAGCCAAATGTGAATTGGGGATGATCTCAGTCATTAACATGGATAAGAGTTTGCTCTTCTGACCCTTGATTAGTGACACACTGGTTTTTTTTTCATGCAGGAGATGGATTTTGTTTGTTCTAATGGAGAAAGTGATGATTTTCATACTTATAATGTCAAAGAACTTTTAGGCTTCTTGGAACTGAAAAATTCTTCAACTGGAGATGCTGAGAAAGTTGTAGAGAAAACATCACAGGATGTGAAAAGAAACCCTGAATTATCTAAGGAAAGTGAACCTGAGCCTGAACCAGCAGAAGCCAACTCAGAGGAAAGTGACAGAGTGTTCTCAGAAAAGGCAAAGGATCTTCAGGAACAGCTTACAGCTCAGAAGCACCACCCCCATACAAACAGCCAAGCAGATCATGCTCAGGGAGAGCAGCCTTCATTTGAAGCTTTTGAAGAAATGCTGCAAGATAAACTAAAGGTGCCAGAAAGTGAAAACAACAAAACCAGCAATAGTTCTCAGGTCACAAATGAACAGCATAAGACTGATGCCTATAAACTTTTGAAAAAAGCAATGACTCTAGACTTGAAAACCAAATTTGGCTCAACCGCTGATGCACTTATATCTGATGATGAGACAACCAGACTTGTTACTTCATTAGAAGATGATTTTGATGAGGATTTGGATGCTGAGTATTATGAAGTTGGAAAGGAAGATGAGAAGCAAGAGGACTTTGATAAGCTGCCATTAGTCACCTTTACAGATGGGGAAGAATTTTCGGACAGCATAAAGACTCAGACTTCAGAGTTAGGTGAAGTGTTTCAGAATAAATATTCTGATTATCTGAAAAATGACAACCCTCAGGAACATCTGAAGACCTCCTGGCTTGCAGAGAAGCCTGAGGGAGAACTCTCAAAGGAGGACCATGACAATGCCGAGAAACACGTGGGCACGGAAAGCCAGGGGTCTGCTGCTGCAGACCTTGAAGATGACTTGTTCCTTTGGACTCCCCGTGCAACTGTAGTGTCTGAGTATAGTGACAAGAGGGAGGACTTGCCCATCATAAGCAGCTTCTTTAAAGAACAAAAGTCTTTGCGGCGGTTCCAGAAGTACTTTAGTATCCAGGTCCTGGAAGCCTTGTTACAAAAAATGTTATCAAAACTGAAGTCGGCACAGCAGGAGAGCCTGCCCTATAATGTGGAAGAGGTCTTATATAAGGTCTTCCATGATTCCGAGTCACAAATTCTGAGAATAGCAGATAAAATGTTTGATGCTCATGTGGCTGTGTATAGATACCTGGAGATGAAGGAAAACATATTCGAAGAGGCTGCAGTGCTTGATGACATTCAAGACCTCATCTATTTTGTCAGATACAAGTACTTCACAGCAGAGGAGACAGCCACTCTACGGGTGATGGCACCACCTCTAGAGGAAGGCTTGGGTGGAGCAATGGAAGGTGAGATACCTATGGCCTTGTAGAATTGGGCTGGAGAAGCAGGCAGAGCAGGGTTCGCTGAGGTGCCTTGTATCTCACTTGTAAAGCTCTGTTGAGTTTCCAGGGTACCTAATGGAGGGACAACACAGGGAGGCCCACATATTTTTTCCTGCCTTCTTTTAGGCTGCAGCATGGAGGAGGATTTCTTGCTGTTCCCCTTGGAATAGTTGAGACTGGTTAGCATTTTCAAAAGGAAACTTTATAAAAAGTTAAAGAGAGAGATATAAACCAGAAAGTAATGTACAAAATACAGATGTCATGTAAAATTATGAAAGGATTTCATTGAACACGGTTTTTCAATCATAAGATAACTGCTCTCTAACCATGGATTGACTGGTATAACTTTTAGATCAATGCCTTGGCTGAATTCCTGTGTTCTCTCCAGTTTTATCTTTTGTGGGTGGCTTGTTCTTCCTGTTTTTTGGAAGCACTTACTCCAGTTCAACCCTCCCAGACCCTAAGGTTCTTGCATTCAGATTAATCAAGGTTGGGACAGGGATGGGAAGCCTTCTGAGGCAGCACGTGATGCATGGCAACCATTCAGTTGCATTGACTCCGAGCCAATATCTTGACATAAGTGTTCTGATTTCTAGGTCCTTGTTCTATTCTCTGCATGGAGGTTTTTCTTTCTTTTCTTTCTTTTTTCCTGGCCACCCTCCCTTCCTTCCTTTTTCTCTTTCTTTTTTTTTTTTCTTCAAACAGGATATCACTCTGTCACCCAGGCTGGAGTGCAGTGGCATGATCATAGCTCATTGCAGCTTCTAGCTCCTAGGCTCAAGTGAACCTCTCACCTCAGCCTCCCAAGCAGCTAGGACTACAGCCATGCATCACTGTACCCAACTAATTTTTTAATCTATTGTGGAGACAGAGTCCCGATATGTTGCCCAGGCCAATCTTTCCCTTTTGGCCTCAAGTGACCCTCCTACTTTGGCCTCTCAGAGTACTGAGATTACGTGTGTGAGCTACCGCACCTGGTGTATCCAGGCTTTTCAGACAGATATATCTGAATCAAGAGCACCAGGGGGACAGAAAGCCAAAGGCAAATGTATTTCCCCAGAGTGCTAATTTTTCCTGAGACTTGGGGAAGGAGAACTCTTTTTGCATTTAATTAAAACATATGTTTTGGATGAGAATGCAAAATTCAGGTGAATTTTCAGGGTAAAATAGGAGACTAAAAAGAAATTCACCTTTACTGTGGATCACACTGGACTATCCCCTGAGTCTCTTGGGGAAGGAGATGGGTTCACTTCCTTTGACTCTTTGAGGTACTTTGAAAGTATTCAAAAGACATTTCAGCAAGCTGCCCTGCCATGGAATGTCCCTGTCTGTACTAGTTCTGTGAGAAAAAGCATACTTGTGTATGCAAGAGTTCATGTTACTTCTCTGCAGAAGAGATGTTTCACATTTCTGCTCTTATTGGAATTCTGTTTTGCACACTTGTTTGTGTGGGCATAGGTGAGTTTGCCAAGGAAAGAAGTTACTGAAGTCCCTACCACAAATATAATTATTTATGAAATACTCCTCTGTAGATTTCATTATGTAGGTTAGCCATCCTTTCAATGGAATAAAAGAAACTGAAATTCTTATTTCCCTGCCCAGTTGTGTCCATGGGAGGCCTGTGCATGGAGGGCAATGTTGAGGTGCCCTGGAGCTGCTATGGTCAGTGGGGTTAGCCAAACATGTAGTGTCATCAAGCTGTGCTAGCCCAATGCATTCTTCTCACCTGCAGAGATGCAACCACCACATGAAGATAATGTGTCACAAGAGAACATAGCCGAACTGAGCATGCAGGTTCCTGAAGAGCCAACCTGCTTGGACCAACCTGTGATGAGGGACACTCATGCCTCAGAAGTGTCCCCAAAGCCACATACTGAGAAAGACTTGGACCCAGGTAAATCTTGCTGATTTTTTTCTATGAAGTGGAGACATGATAAAGAAAGACTTCTAGGAGATTCATTGTCAGAGGTAGTAGCTAGAGACATGTTAAACTCAAAGGAAAAGTGGATCCCAGAGCTAACTGAGAGAAAAGCAGGCATTAAGACAGATAGAGATCAAAAATAGGAAAGCCACCAGCGACTGTAACTAACCTACAAACCAGTGTTTGGCTGTCACTGTCTTGTGTAAATTATTTCAATCTAAAATATTATTCTTCAAAGGCCTTATGCTCTAAAACAGTAATTTTCAACCAGACTGACAGCATTAGAAACTCCGGGGGTGGGACCAGCAGTCTGTTTCACAAAATACTGATTGATTATCCCTCCAGGAAAGACTGACCTGATGCAAATTAGCAGTGGTTGGAGAACCACTGCTCTAAAACTCACAGATTCTGTTTTCCTTCTACTCTACCCCCTCTCTTTCCAAATAGAGTACAGTGCAATGCAGTTCTTTTTTTGATTTTCTATCTGGACATGATAAATAAAACTTCTTAAAATACATTGAAGGGGTTCAGGTATGTTTATACCATAAGCTTATAGGAGACAGTGTGGACACTGAAGTGTGTAATAGTGCAGGGCAGACTGACACGAAGTGTATTTCACTATAGTGCTCGGGCAACATCAGGTGAGAGATGGGAAAGTTGACTTTCCAGGCACAGTGCCTAACATTTAGTTGATACTCAATAAGTATTTATTTTAAAATGAGAAACAATTCTTATTCTAAAGCACAAAATATCTTTTTCCTCCCAGCTCTAGGGACAATTACAACAGAAGACCCTGCTACGGATGGTGGTGAAGCAAACAAGGAACTAGAGATGGTTTCCGAAGAGCCAGCAAGGGTCACACCCTTGGGAAAGACAATCCTTCTAATCCATTCATTCATGTTTTATTTAACTAAGTTGGTAAGTTTGACACATAGGGATTTTTTTTTTATCTAAAATGTTGATTATTAGAGTTTCTAAATTGATTTTGAGCATGAGGTATATGACTTAAAATGTGTTTATGAAGATGACTCCTGATCCTGTGAAGAGAGATCCTGAAATGAGCCACAGGTGTGTGGCTTTAATGGGCTCTTAGGTCAGCACATGAGGAGGCTTTATTATATGCTCGAGCTGGGCACAGGCACAACTGTCAAATGCAGTTCTTCTCTTCAGGACTCTTTCAGTCTAGCCAGGAGAGAAAGACATTCACCTGAAATGTACTATAATACTGAGCAGGAAGAGAAGTATTTACCTGATGGTAGCACAATCTATGGCATAAATTGGTTCACTGTGGTGGGAGAGTGATACGAAAGGCCAGAAGTTTGCTGAGAGATGCTTTAAGCATAGTCGAAAGACAGATGGGAGCTTGACTTGGAGTTGCCAAATAGAAGGGCTGGGGAGGGAGATTGGCAGGGGGATGGGCACCATGAAGTCAGTCAGAAAAAATAACACATTCAGAGAAGTGAAGGCCTGAAGAAAAGGTTATTTGGGGAAGCCAGGGAAGCGTGAGTAGTTGGTGTTAATAGTTTTTTTCCTTTTTTTTTTTTTGAGACAGGGTTTTGTTCTGTCATTTAGGTTGGAGTGCAGTGGCGTGATCTCAGCTCACTTCAACCTCTGCCTCCTGGGCTCAAGTGATCCTCCTGCCTTAGTCCACTTAGTGGCTGGAATCACAAGTGTGCACCACCACATCTGGCTTTTTTTTTTTTTTTTTTTTTTTTTTTTTAGTAGCGGTGGGGTTTTGCAATTTTTGCCCAGGCTGGTCTGGGAGTCCTTAGCCCATGGGAGCCATCCACCATGGTCTCCCAAAGTGCTGGGATTACAGGCATGAGCCACTGTTCTTGACCAGTTGGTGCTGTTAAAGTGTGGAGTTAAGATTAGCTGGGCATGGTGATGTGTACCTGTAATTCCGGTTATTGGGAGGCTGAAGCAGGGGAATTGCTTGAGCCCAGGAGGCAGAGGTTGCAGTTAGTGGAGATTGTGCCACCACGCTCAAGCCTGGACAACAGATCAAGACCCTGTCTCAGAAAAAAATGAAATTAAAAAGTATGGAGCTAAGAGAGGTAAGGTCTGTTGTAGGGACACGGGAGAAGTCAGAAAATTGTGTGCCATGGTGAGTGGTCAGATCATTGTTGGCAGAGATTCTTGGAAAATTTTAAGCAGGAAAGGGGTTACCAGGCCTGTTTCTTAGAAAGAGTCACTTATGGCAGAATATTTATTCAGAACTTTCTAAGAGAGCCATGCTTGAAATGGGACATTTAATGTCTGGAAGCTTATCTAGGCTTGTTAGGTCTTAGTTCCCCCTTGTTGGTACTTGCTGAAATTGGACTTTTTCTCTTGGTGAGTTAGAGGAATAAGCAAGCTCTTGAAGTTGGAGGCCAGGTTGCCCTTAGAGCTACAGAGAAAGTATGCATCTCACCAAACCAGTTTCTTCTAAGTCCTGTTATTTCAAGACTCGAATAGGAAAGAGGGTTTTTGTTGTTTTTCTGTTAAAATGCATAGGTTTCAAGCCAGGATGGTTTGCTTTCAAATCCTAAAGCCATTACTTAGAGGTTTAGGGCAGATGACTAAACTTTGAACCTGAACTTTCTCATCTGAAAAATGTAGATAATACCGACTCCAATTTTTGGTAAAATTAAATGATTTAATAATACAAAATGTCTGATATAGCATCTGGCATTTTAAGATCTCATACCTCACCTAATTCTCATTTGGATGGTCAGAGGGCATATGAAGACATTGAATACCTGGGGATTTCAGAAGACCTCCAGAATGGAAAACAAGTAGGAAAACCAAACCATTTTTCAGTATTCTCCATGGTCGTGGTGGTGAAGATGTGTATTATCTGTGCCATTGGGATAGTGAAATTTTCAGTGATTGAGACCATCTCAGAATTCAGAATTTGGTTTTCAGAATGAAATTATCACTTGAAAAGTTTAATAGAATTCCCCAGTTGTGGAAGGAATTCTTTATTCATTGTATTTCTACATAGCCACAGAGCCCTCTTCTAGGCCTGGTTGGGGGGATAGGAGTGGTGTGGGATATGATCTGTGATTAGGGGCTAACAAGGAAAGACAGACATGAATGGCAAGATAGAAGGGTGCAGAGTTATAAGTTGTTGACTTGAGAGGGATTGTCAAGAGAGGACTTTGATGGTGAAATATGTAACAGAAATTGCTAGGCATAAAAGATTCTAAGAGATATAAAGTGTGATTTTGACTTTTGAAAGGCTTAAAAAGAGGTTTACCAAATGTATGTGAAAATTGGAGAAAATTGAAGATATATACAATATGTGAAGTATCAAGTAGTATATATATAATTATTTGATAGGGTTGGGGAGTCATGGGGTACTGACTTTATTGGGAAAACTACACCAGAGGTCAGACTCATAGATCAATAGTTGATTAACAGTGGAATTTTAGGGTTGAAAGAGACCTTAGAAGCCTACTAGTCTAACTTCTCAGTAATTGTAGCAATTCCCTTTTTTTTTTTTGTTCTACAATAGGGTCTCACTCTGTTGCCTAGGCTGAAGTGCAGTGGTGTGATCATGACTCACTGCATCCTCCACCTCCCTGAGTGCAGGTGGTCCTTCTACCTCAGCCTCCTGAGTAGCTGGGACTGTAGATGTGCGCTACCACTCATAGCTCATTTCTAATGTTTTTTTTTTTTGTACAGACAGGGTTTCACCATGTTTCTCAGTCTGGTCTCAAAATCCCAGGCTCAAGTATTTTGCCCACCTCAGCCTCCCTAAGTGTTGGGATTACAGACTTGAGCCACCATGCCTGGCCAGTTATTGCTATTGATGATCGATTTGTCTTATTTTTGAATGGACGCCTGTTCAGCTTGTTCCTGGGCCCGTTTGACACACCTAGTAGTCATTGCTACTTTCCATGCTTTCTGTTAATAGTGTGACAAGATGTTCCAAGCACATCTTGTACATTTGCTGCCCAAATCTTGAAGGAACTATTTCTCCAAAGAATTTTGGGTCCTTTTAATGAGAGACAATGTTTAGAGATTACATTCTAGGTACTAAGATTGCTTATTGCTTATTGCTTATGAGATAGCTGTGACTTCTAGTACTTTTCAGAGGACAAAGCTAGGAAGTATGTCATGGTTTTTTTTTTTTTTTTTTTTTTTTTTTTTTTTTTTTTTTTTTTTTTGCCAATCATTGAGAGCTTGTAAGGTTCATAAGGTTGGTTGGCCTTGAACTCTTGGCCTCGCCTTCGCAAGCGCCATGACATCTGGCCGGAGCCACTTTGGGCCCCGGGAAGTATGTCATGGTTTTTTATGTGAATATTCATCATAATGTCATACAGATAATTCCAGTAGAAAGTGAGGATGCTAGACAAACTTTTCTCACTTCATCGATCTTAAATTTGTATCTTGTTTCTTCAGTGTTGGAAATCTCAGTTTCACAGCAACACAGTGTTTTTATTTTACAGTATTCCTACAACAGTATTAAAAACACAAACACTAACACTGCCACCAATAATATGTTACTGAAAATATCTTAATGTTTTGCAGTCTTTTTGTCTTTAAGCTAAATCCCACTAGGCTGTGTTTGATCTAATTTCTTTCTGTGGTCCTTCCACCAAGTCAATACATGGGTTAATTTATTTTTTGTTTCAATTTTTAGGGATTGCCCTTTAAGATATTTTTGTTTTACAATTATCTAACATGGGGTGTTCAATCTTTTGGCTTCCCTGGGCCACATTAGAAGAAGGAGAATTGCCTTGAGCCACACATAAAATACACTAACTGATGAGCTTAAAAAAAAAAAACTCATAATGTTTTAGAAAGGTTTATGAATTTTCCTTAGGCTGCATTCAAAGCTGTCCTGGGCTGCATGTGGCCTGTGGGCTGTGGATTGGACAAGCTTGATCTAACATATTTACAAGATCCAAAGTCAATTTGTAAAACAAGATCTGTTTGGAGAACTCTAGCTTTTGTTTCAGTTCCATCCACCCTGTCATTTTCCTCCTCTATAAGAAACTTTATTTTGTTATTTCTCCTACCATTAAGAAATAAGCAAATGATTTGCACATCCATTCATGATGGCTTTATAGGGTCAGCTTTACCCTCCCAACTGAAACAATTTTAAAAAACCAGACAAAATAAATGAAACAATATTTTTCAAGACATTGAACATCAGATATCAAAGGACAGTGAGTCTTGAAAGAGAAGGAACATATGCCATGAGGTCTCTGGTTGTCCCAGATTACTCCAAGAGAGTTCCCAGGCCATGGCACAGAAAGAGAGAACCCAAGTGGAGCCCAGTGGACACCCTGAGTTGAGGAGATGGTACTGGGAATCCAAAGAGACCCAGGCCTCCTTTCTTAATGATTGGGAGATCTACTTCTTCCTTTCAGTCAGTGGCTAGTAAAAGACTGTGTTTCTCAAAAGGGCACGTTTTACATACCTTAGCTACTAGTGCTGAAAATGAATGGAATTATTTTCTATAGAAATTTGGGTTTGCATGAAACAAAAGCTTGGTGTGCAGATTAGTGTGTTTTACATTGTAATTTTATTTTGTCTCCAGACACCTGTAATGTCATTTTGGAAAATGACAGTATAACACATCATATCAGCAAATACGGCTGATGCTAGAGCAACACAGGTTTGAACTCTGTGGGTCCACTTATATGCAGATTTCTTCCAATAAATGTATCATAAAATTTCCTGGAGGTTTTTGATAATTTGAAAAAAACTCTCAGAATGCATAGCCTAGAAATATTGAAAGAATTATGAAAAAGTTAGATATGTTATTAATATATAAAATATATGTAGATCCTAGTGTATTCTTTACTACCATAAAACATACACAAATCTACATAAAAAGTTAAAATTTATCAAAACATACACACACAAACTCAGGTCTTACATGGCATCTTTTGCAGTCGAGAAAAATGTAAAATGAAAAGATAAAATATTAAATTGTAATTGCATAAATTAATTTTACTACAATATTTCATAACCACCTACTCTTGCTATTCTGGTGAGCTCAAATATTGTGAGTATCCACATAAAATGCCATGTGACACTAATTATTCCATGTGAGCAATTCAATTAATCTCTCCAATAAATTGTATAGTGCTTAAAAAGTGATCTCTTGTGGTTCTCGTGTACTTTTTGTGTTGAGTGCAATACTGTAAACCTTGAATAACACTCTGAGACCCATACAGAGTGTCACTAGTGATGTTGGAAGTGCTCTCAAGTAGCAGAGAAAAGTAATGACATTCCACGCAAAAGTTGAATTGCTTGATAGGTGCCGTAGATTGAGGTTTGCAGCTGTGTTTGCAAGATTAACAAATCTAGCATAAGGACCATTATAAAAAAGAAAAGGAAATCCTTGAAGCCATTATTGCAGCTAAGCCAGCAGTCATGAAGATCTTACACTTTTTGTTTTGCAAAATACCATTTTATGTACTATGAAAAATATAGCTTTTATGTGGTTATAGGCTTTCTGTCAGAAAGGCATACCTATAGATTCTAATGTGATTTAAGTCAAAGCAAAGTCATTGTATAACAACTGAAAGCAAAAGGAAAGTGAAGGGTCTAACACCAGGGAAGGTAATGCCAGGAAAGGATGGTTGGATAATTTTAGAAAATGGTTTGAGTTAAAGAAAGTCAAACCAACAGCAGAAGCAACTTCTGCCAATGGGGAGGCAGTAGAATGTTTCATAGACACCATTAAGAAAATCATTTAGGAGAGAGGCTATATGCCTGAACAGGTTTTTGGTTTTTGGTTTTTTCTTTTTTTGGAGACAGAGTTTCGCTCTTGTTACCCAGGCTGGAGTGCAATGGCACGATTTTGGCTCACTGCAACCTCTGCCTCCTGGGTTCAGGCAATTCTCCTGCCTCAGCCTCGTGAGGAGCTGGGATTACAGGCATGCACCACCATGCCCAGCTAATTTTTTGTATCTTTAGTAGAGACGGGGTTTCACCATGTTGACCAGGATGGTCTTGATCTCTTGACCTCATGATCCACCCACCTTGGCCTCCCAAAGTGCTGGGATTACAGGCTTGAGCCACCATGCCTGGCCTGCCTGAACAGGCTTTTAATGTTGACAGAAGTGCCCTATTTTGGGGGGGAAAATGTCATAATGGACATTTCTTAATAAGGAAAACAAGTGAGCACCAGGATTTAGAAGAGGAAGGGATAAGCCAACTCCATTGTTTTGTGCAAATGCAGCCGGGTTTATGATCAGGACTGCCTTCTGCCTTTATCTATAAATCTGCTAACCCCTGAGTCTTGAAGGGAAAGTTGAATCCCAGCTGCCAGTCTTTTGCACATACTAGTGCCAGACAGTGAGGAAGAAGACAAAGGCCAGAAAACAAGTCAGTATCAGACAGTCTGATAGAAGGGTTTCAGTTATTAAAGGCAGCTATTAACTTCTGTTATAACATGGACCAGTGTCTGATATGGGCACTGAAAATAAGGCAAACAGTAGAAGAAGAATTGGTACCACACAGAAACATAATGAAAAAGCAAAGAAGCTACACAGAAATTACATTGTATTTCCATAAAGTTACATCAAGTGTATGTGCCTCCTCTTCTACCTCCTTTGCCTCTGCTGCTGCTGAAACAGTAGGACCAACCCTTCCTTTTCTTCCTCTGCTTCAGCCTACCCAGTATGACGATGATGAGGATGATTATCCACTTCCACTTAATGATGAATAGTAAATATGATTTTCTTAATACTTTATCACCCAGGCTCAAGTGCAGTGGTGCCGTCATGGCTCACTAAGGCCTCACTGCAGCCTGAATCTTCTGGGCTCAAGTCATCCTCCCACCTCAGCCTCCCCAGTAGTTGGGACTACAGGTGCATGGCACTGTGCTCAGCTAGGTTTTTAGAAAACGTTTTTGTAGAGACAGGGTCTCACTATGTCACCAGGCTGGTCTCAAACTCCTGAATTTAAGTGATCTTCCTGCCTCTGCCCAGTGTGATTACAGGCATGATCCACGATGCCTGGCCTTAACAACCTTTTCTTTTCTCTAGCTTACTCTACTGTAAGAATAAAAAATATACCTATAACATATAGAATATGTATTAATTGACCATTTATGTTATTGATAAGGCTTCTAATCAGTAGTAGGCTATTCGTAGTTAAGTTTTTGTGAAGTCAGAAGTTATATGCAGATTTTTGACTGTGCTCCTAACACCTGTATTGTTTAAGGGTCAGCTGTATTTGCCTTTTCTTGTAGTGGTCATGTATTTTAGAAACTTTGTATTCTTTTTACTTATGACATGGCTGTTGTTTATTGTTTAAGAAATACTTATATGTCCTGGGTTTAATGTGCAGCTACATTTTTGCTAGAGGTTATTTGGAATTGTGTTTATAACCAGCTTTGCTATGCATAGTTTTCATCATATAAAATATACAATAATATTCTCTTACACAGATCTTTTATCTACTTCTAAACACTAACTTTACATGTCCTGCATTTAGAATTAAGCTGAATGTAATAAAAAAAATTCTGCAGTTTTAGAAATGTTTGCTTAACAATTTTCTGTACTTAAATTTTCACAGTAATATGTAATAATCTTGGTGTAATTACAACAGCCACTCTCTAACTCTCTTAGTTATATCTACTTACCTATGTATTTGTATATTTTCTACACTACTAAGAAGTCTCTTGCTTATATTTCTCATACAGAATTTGATTGGTATTTGTCCCTTTTGCCAATTCTTTTGTATAGGTCTGGCCCCTTTTTGGATATTTTCCAAAAAACCTCATCCAGGTAGTTTGTGAATATACCAAAGAAAAGCTACAAGTTCCAACAAATGTAAGTTGTGGTTTCTACCTTGTTCTCGGTTATAAGTTGGCTTATACGTGACTACCTAGAAAGAAAGAAAGAAAAATTTCCAAAGAGTTTAAATGAGATTTTATCATAATCTGATAGTTATCTAATATATTGAAATAGATATTGTTATATAAGGCTGTGTACTCTTATACAAGGCTTTTCTTTGCTGCTTTATATGTGAAAAACCAAGAATTCAATAGTTTTGTATTTACTTATTAATTTGAGAAGGCAAATAACTTCATTTTATGAGCAAAAGGAGAAGCTGTATCCCAATTTGAAAACTATTTATTGGATAGCTGTTAGACTTGTTAAGGATACAGAAATCAGGTTACATTAATCAAGCTCTAATTTTATACTGAGCCAGAAATGCAGACTTACAAAGGTTTTCTTATTATTGGCTCTTGAATGATTTAAGGAATTATGGCTATAGATTTGGAAAAGAGCACCTGATAGTTTCAGGTAAGGTCCAGTGTCAAATCTCTAAGGCACTGACTACACATTCTGTAAAGCATTTATCTATGGTGCACAATGGTTTTGTACTAAAAGGATTTTGTTTTCTGGAATCTGCATTCCATCTGATTATTATTTTTTTGAGATGGAGTCTCACTCTGCTGCCCAGGTTGGAGTACAGTGGTGCAGTCTCAGCTCACTGCAGCCTCTGCCTCCAAGGTTCAAGTAATTCTCCTACCTCAGCCTCCGAGTAGCTGGGACTACAGGCCTGCCACCACACCTGGTGAATGTTTTGTATTTTTAGTAGAGATGAGGTTTCACCATGTTGGCCAGGCTGGTCTCGAACTCCTGACCTCAAGTGATCCACCTGCCTTGGCCTCCCAAAGTGCTAGGACTATGGGCTGCATAATATATCTATAACACTGTGCCTGGCCCCATGTGATTATTTGCTGAGTTTATTAAGAATTTATAGTAATTGATGCCTGTCTTCATTCAGAAGTCTGAATAGCTCTTTGGGGTTACTGCAGAGCGTGCAAGCTGCTGGGCTAGGGCAATTCTTAGATGAGAATGGCAGAATCAAGTCACAGAGCTATCACTATGCTTAAAATTTCTCGATGCCCTCAGGGGTTACATAGTCAGTCCTATTGCCTGTTTGGCTTCACTCCTGATGAAGAGACTGCTCAGGATATGAGTGTGAGACAGCAGTTCATTGGTCACAGAGACCTGACCAGTTCTGGATTCTGTGTAGTAATTGCAGTTCCCATTGCATGATTCCCTTGATATTAAAAAGAGTTGGCTCAGAAGTGGGCATGACAGAAAGAGGGACATCATTCATCTCTGGTACACCGGACAGGTCTCCCCCAGAAGATTGTGAATGTTTAGTTAGGGGGAGAAAATAATCTTTGTTGGTTTTTTAACTTTTCTGTGTTTTATGGCTCCTTGTCTGTCAATTTACTTACTGGTGGAGGAAAGGAAAAATCTAAATTTACTGATGATCCTGAGAGCAGATCTCAGTGACTGCCTAGAACCCTTATTTGGAGTTAGGTACCTGCCTAACTGAATCCTGTTTTCAGGTTGTTCTTGTGACAGTAACACAATGGGGCACCCACTTTATACCATTATTTGTTCTCTTACATTTTTACATCTCCTGCACCTCTTCTCAGTAAGTTCCTTCTGAAGCTGATTTATCTTTCTCAATCCAAGGAAAATATGATCCCCAGATCCCTGTAGACTAGAAGCCTGACAGCCAGGTGATTCTGCCTGTTTCTGACTGGATGAGCAGAGAAGTATGGCATGTAGGGCACAATGTAGAGAAGCTGATTGTCTTTTAGCTCCTTTTAGGTGGGTTATTATGAGGTGAATTCCCAGAACATCAGGTATAGATGTTGGGAGTTGGGGAACCCAATAAATGACACCTCACTCTTCCCCACCTGTGCTCAAATTGAGACACTTGGAAGTTGAGCACATAGATCAAAATGACCCTGTTATTTACTGATAAAGCTGTTTTGAGTATGCAGAAATAATGGGCTTTCTAACATTACAGTCTAAATTAAGATGGACTTACCCAGTCACAAACAGAGCTACCCAACTAGGGATCTCCCCAAGGGGGGGACTGTCCCTGTAAAACTGACAGCATGGAGGAAGGGAATGTGCATTTTCTCTCCAGCAGGTCCCAAACAGAAAACAGGAATGGGACTGAGCAAACTCACCAACCACATGAATGATTCCTCTCCCCGGGGAAGAGAGAATGAAGGGAAGCCAGGAGTATTACTGAGATGGGAAAGTGGGTTCCAGCCTCCTATCCACCCATTGCCCAAGAACAGGTGCCCAACATTGGCACAAAAGCTCCTTTAGAGCCAAATGTGAATTGGGGATGATCTCAGTCATTAACATGGATAAGAGTTTGCTCTTCTGACCCTTGATTAGTGACACACTGGTTTTTTTTTCATGCAGGAGACGGATTTTGTTTGTTCTAATGGAGAAAGTGATGATTTTCATACTTATAATGTCAAAGAACTTTTAGGCTTCTTGGAACTGAAAAATTCTTCAACTGGAGATGCTGAGAAAGTTGTAGAGAAAACATCACAGGATGTGAAAAGAAACCCTGAATTATCTAAGGAAAGTGAACCTGAGCCTGAACCAGCAGAAGCCAACTCAGAGGAAAGTGACAGAGTGTTCTCAGAAAAGGCAAAGGATCTTCAGGAACAGCTTACAGCTCAGAAGCACCACCCCCATACAAACAGCCAAGCAGATCATGCTCAGGGAGAGCAGCCTTCATTTGAAGCTTTTGAAGAAATGCTGCAAGATAAACTAAAGGTGCCAGAAAGTGAAAACAACAAAACCAGCAATAGTTCTCAGGTCACAAATGAACAGCATAAGACTGATGCCTATAAACTTTTGAAAAAAGCAATGACTCTAGACTTGAAAACCAAATTTGGCTCAACCGCTGATGCACTTATATCTGATGATGAGACAACCAGACTTGTTACTTCATTAGAAGATGATTTTGATGAGGATTTGGATGCTGAGTATTATGAAGTTGGAAAGGAAGATGAGAAGCAAGAGGACTTTGATAAGCTGCCATTAGTCACCTTTACAGATGGGGAAGAATTTTCGGACAGCATAAAGACTCAGACTTCAGAGTTAGGTGAAGTGTTTCAGAATAAATATTCTGATTATCTGAAAAATGACAACCCTCAGGAACATCTGAAGACCTCCTGGCTTGCAGAGAAGCCTGAGGGAGAACTCTCAAAGGAGGACCATGACAATGCCGAGAAACACGTGGGCACGGAAAGCCAGGGGTCTGCTGCTGCAGACCTTGAAGATGACTTGTTCCTTTGGACTCCCCGTGCAACTGTAGTGTCTGAGTATAGTGACAAGAGGGAGGACTTGCCCATCATAAGCAGCTTCTTTAAAGAACAAAAGTCTTTGCGGCGGTTCCAGAAGTACTTTAGTATCCAGGTCCTGGAAGCCTTGTTACAAAAAATGTTATCAAAACTGAAGTCGGCACAGCAGGAGAGCCTGCCCTATAATGTGGAAGAGGTCTTATATAAGGTCTTCCATGATTCCGAGTCACAAATTCTGAGAATAGCAGATAAAATGTTCGATGCTCATGTGGCTGTGTATAGATACCTGGAGATGAAGGAAAACATATTCGAAGAGGCTGCAGTGCTTGATGACATTCAAGACCTCATCTATTTTGTCAGATACAAGTACTTCACAGCAGAGGAGACAGCCACTCTACGGGTGATGGCACCACCTCTAGAGGAAGGCTTGGGTGGAGCAATGGAAGGTGAGATACCTATGGCCTTGTAGAATTGGGCTGGAGAAGCAGGCAGAGCAGGGTTCGCTGAGGTGCCTTGTATCTCACTTGTAAAGCTCTGTTGAGTTTCCAGGGTACCTAATGGAGGGACAACACAGGGAGGCCCACATATTTTTTCCTGCCTTCTTTTAGGCTGCAGCATGGAGGAGGATTTCTTGCTGTTCCCCTTGGAATAGTTGAGACTGGTTAGCATTTTCAAAAGGAAACTTTATAAAAAGTTAAAGAGAGATATAAACCAGAAAGTAATGTACAAAATACAGATGTCATGTAAAATTATGAAAGGATTTCATTGAACACGGTTTTTCAATCATAAGATAACTGCTCTCTAACCATGGATTGACTGGTATAACTTTTAGATCAATGCCTTGGCTGAATTCCTGTGTTCTCTCCAGTTTTATCTTTTGTGGGTGGCTTGTTCTTCCTGTTTTTTGGAAGCACTTACTCCAGTTCAACCCTCCCAGACCCTAAGGTTCTTGCATTCAGATTAATCAAGGTTGGGACAGGGATGGGAAGCCTTCTGAGGCAGCACGTGATGCATGGCAACCATTCAGTTGCATTGACTCCGAGCCAATATCTTGACATAAGTGTTCTGATTTCTAGGTCCTTGTTCTATTCTCTGCATGGAGGTTTTTCTTTCTTTTCTTTCTTTTTTCCTGGCCACCCTCCCTTCCTTCCTTTTTCTCTTTCTTTTTTTTTTTTTCTTCAAACAGGATATCACTCTGTCACCCAGGCTGGAGTGCAGTGGCATGATCATAGCTCATTGCAGCTTCTAGCTCCTAGGCTCAAGTGAACCTCTCACCTCAGCCTCCCAAGCAGCTAGGACTACAGCCATGCATCACTGTACCCAACTAATTTTTTAATCTATTGTGGAGACAGAGTCCCGATATGTTGCCCAGGCCAATCTTTCCCTTTTGGCCTCAAGTGACCCTCCTACTTTGGCCTCTCAGAGTACTGAGATTACGTGTGTGAGCTACCGCACCTGGTGTATCCAGGCTTTTCAGACAGATATATCTGAATCAAGAGCACCAGGGGGACAGAAAGCCAAAGGCAAATGTATTTCCCCAGAGTGCTAATTTTTCCTGAGACTTGGGGAAGGAGAACTCTTTTTGCATTTAATTAAAACATATGTTTTGGATGAGAATGCAAAATTCAGGTGAATTTTCAGGGTAAAATAGGAGACTAAAAAGAAATTCACCTTTACTGTGGATCACACTGGACTATCCCCTGAGTCTCTTGGGGAAGGAGATGGGTTCACTTCCTTTGACTCTTTGAGGTACTTTGAAAGTATTCAAAAGACATTTCAGCAAGCTGCCCTGCCATGGAATGTCCCTGTCTGTACTAGTTCTGTGAGAAAAAGCATACTTGTGTATGCAAGAGTTCATGTTACTTCTCTGCAGAAGAGATGTTTCACATTTCTGCTCTTATTGGAATTCTGTTTTGCACACTTGTTTGTGTGGGCATAGGTGAGTTTGCCAAGGAAAGAAGTTACTGAAGTCCCTACCACAAATATAATTATTTATGAAATACTCCTCTGTAGATTTCATTATGTAGGTTAGCCATCCTTTCAATGGAATAAAAGAAACTGAAATTCTTATTTCCCTGCCCAGTTGTGTCCATGGGAGGCCTGTGCATGGAGGGCAATGTTGAGGTGCCCTGGAGCTGCTATGGTCAGTGGGGTTAGCCAAACATGTAGTGTCATCAAGCTGTGCTAGCCCAATGCATTCTTCTCACCTGCAGAGATGCAACCACCACATGAAGATAATGTGTCACAAGAGAACATAGCCGAACTGAGCATGCAGGTTCCTGAAGAGCCAACCTGCTTGGACCAACCTGTGATGAGGGACACTCATGCCTCAGAAGTGTCCCCAAAGCCACATACTGAGAAAGACTTGGACCCAGGTAAATCTTGCTGATTTTTTTCTATGAAGTGGAGACATGATAAAGAAAGACTTCTAGGAGATTCATTGTCAGAGGTAGTAGCTAGAGACATGTTAAACTCAAAGGAAAAGTGGATCCCAGAGCTAACTGAGAGAAAAGCAGGCATTAAGACAGATAGAGATCAAAAATAGGAAAGCCACCAGCGACTGTAACTAACCTACAAACCAGTGTTTGGCTGTCACTGTCTTGTGTAAATTATTTCAATCTAAAATATTATTCTTCAAAGGCCTTATGCTCTAAAACAGTAATTTTCAACCAGACTGACAGCATTAGAAACTCCGGGGGTGGGACCAGCAGTCTGTTTCACAAAATACTGATTGATTATCCCTCCAGGAAAGACTGACCTGATGCAAATTAGCAGTGGTTGGAGAACCACTGCTCTAAAACTCACAGATTCTGTTTTCCTTCTACTCTACCCCCTCTCTTTCCAAATAGAGTACAGTGCAATGCAGTTCTTTTTTTGATTTTCTATCTGGACATGATAAATAAAACTTCTTAAAATACATTGAAGGGGTTCAGGTATGTTTATACCATAAGCTTATAGGAGACAGTGTGGACACTGAAGTGTGTAATAGTGCAGGGCAGACTGACACGAAGTGTATTTCACTATAGTGCTCGGGCAACATCAGGTGAGAGATGGGAAAGTTGACTTTCCAGGCACAGTGCCTAACATTTAGTTGATACTCAATAAGTATTTATTTTAAAATGAGAAACAATTCTTATTCTAAAGCACAAAATATCTTTTTCCTCCCAGCTCTAGGGACAATTACAACAGAAGACCCTGCTACGGATGGTGGTGAAGCAAACAAGGAACTAGAGATGGTTTCCGAAGAGCCAGCAAGGGTCACACCCTTGGGAAAGACAATCCTTCTAATCCATTCATTCATGTTTTATTTAACTAAGTTGGTAAGTTTGACACATAGGGATTTTTTTTTTATCTAAAATGTTGATTATTAGAGTTTCTAAATTGATTTTGAGCATGAGGTATATGACTTAAAATGTGTTTATGAAGATGACTCCTGATCCTGTGAAGAGAGATCCTGAAATGAGCCACAGGTGTGTGGCTTTAATGGGCTCTTAGGTCAGCACATGAGGAGGCTTTATTATATGCTCGAGCTGGGCACAGGCACAACTGTCAAATGCAGTTCTTCTCTTCAGGACTCTTTCAGTCTAGCCAGGAGAGAAAGACATTCACCTGAAATGTACTATAATACTGAGCAGGAAGAGAAGTATTTACCTGATGGTAGCACAATCTATGGCATAAATTGGTTCACTGTGGTGGGAGAGTGATACGAAAGGCCAGAAGTTTGCTGAGAGATGCTTTAAGCACAGTTGAAAGACAGATGGGTGCTTGACTTGGAGTTGCCAAATAGAAGGGCTGGGGAGGGAGATGGGCAGGGGTGCAGGCACCATGAAGTTAATCAGAAAAAATAACACATTCAGAGAAGTGAAGGCCTGAAGAAAAGGTTATTTGGGGAAGCCAGGGAAGCGTGAGTAGTTGGTGTTAATACTTTTTTCCTTTTTTTTTTTTTGAGACAGGGTTTTGTTCTGTCATTTAGGTTGGAGTGCAGTGGCGTGATCTCAGCTCACTGCAACCTATGTCTCCTGGGCTCAAGTGATCCTCCTGCCTTAGTCCACTTAGTGGCTGGAATCACAAGTGTGCACCACCACGTGGGCTTTTTTTTTTTGTATTTTTAGTAGAGGTGGGGTTTTGCAATTTTTGCCCAGGCTGGTCTGAAAGTCCTTAGCCCATGGGAACCATCCACCATGGTCTCCCAAAGTGCTGGGATTACAGGCATGAGCCACTGTTCTTGACCAGTTGGTGCTATTAAAGTGTGGAGTTAAGATTAGCTGGGCATGGTGATGTGTACCTGTAATTCCGGTTATTGGGAGGCTGAAACAGGGGAATTGCTTGAGCCCAGGAGGCAGAGGTTGCGGTTAGTGGAGATTGTGCCACCATGCTCAAGCCTGGACAACAGAGCAAGACCCTGTCTCAGAAAAAATAGAAATTAAAAAGTATGGAGCTAAGAGAGGTAAGGTCTGTTCTAGGGACACAGGAGAAGTCAGAAAGTTGTGTGCCATGGTGAGTGGTCAGATCATTGTTGGCAGAGATTCTTGGAAGATTTAAGCAGGAAAGGGGTTGTCAGGCCTGTTTCTTAGAAAGAGTCACTTATGGCAGAATATTTATTCAGAACTTTCTAAGAGAGCCATGCTTGAAACAAGACATTTAATATCTGGAAGCTTATCTAGGCTTGTTAGGACTTAGTTCCCCCTTGTTGGTACTTGCTGAAATTGGACTTTTTTCTCTTGGTGAGTTAGAGGAATAAGCAAGCTCTCAAAGTTGGAGGCCAGGTTGCCCTTAGAGCTACAGAGAAAGTATGCACCTCACCAAACCAGTTTCTTCTAAGTCCTGTTATTTCAAGACTCGAATAGGAAAGAGGGTTTTTGTTGTTTTTCTGTTAAAATGCATAGGTTTCAAGCCAGGATGGTTTGCTTTCAAATCCTAAAGCCATTACTTAGAGGTTTAGGGCAGATGACTAAACTTTGAACCTGAACTTTCTCATCTGAAAAATGTAGATAATACCGACTCCAATTTTTGGTAAAATTAAATGATTTAATAATACAAAATGTCTGATATAGCATCTGGCATTTTAAGATCTCATACCTCACCTAATTCTCATTTGGATGGTCAGAGGGCATATAAAGACATTGAATACCTGGGGATTTCAGAAGACCTCCAGAATGGAAAACAAGTAGGAAAACCAAACCATTTTTCAGTATTCTCCATGGTCATGTTGGTGAAGATGTGTATTATCTGTGCCATTGGGATAGTGAAATTTTCAGTGATGGAGACCATCTCAGAATTCAGAATTTGGTTTTCAGAATGAAATTATCACTTGAAAAGTTTAATAGAATTCCCCAGTTGTGGAAGGAATTCTTTATTCATTGTATTTCTACATAGCCACAGAGCCCTCTTCTAGGCCTGGTTGGGGGGATAGGAGTGGTGTGGGATATGATCTGTGATTAGGGGCTAACAAGGAAAGACAGACATGAATGGCAAGATAGAAGGGTGCAGAGTTATAAGTTGCTGACTTGAGAGGGATTGTCAAGAGAGGACTTTGATGGTGAAATATGTAACAGAAATTGCTAGGCATAAAAGATTCTAAGAGATATAAAGTGTAATTTTGACTTTTGAAAGGCTTAAAAAGAGGTTTACCAAATATATGTGAAAATTGGAGAAAATAAAAGATATATACAATATGTGAAGTATCAAGTAGTATGTGTGTGTATGTATATATATATATAATTATTTGATAGGGTTGGGGAGTCATGGGGTGCTGACTTTATTGTGAAAACTACACCAGAGGTCAGACTCATAGATCAATAGTTGATTAACAGTGGAATTTTAGGGTTGAAAGAGACCTTAGAAGCCTACTAGTCTAACTTCTCAGTAATTGTAGCAATTCCCTTTTTTTTTTTTGTTCTATGATAGGGTCTCACTCTGTTGCCTAGGCTGAAGTGCAGTGGTGTGGTCATGACTCACTGCATCCTCCACCTCCCTGAGTGCAGGTGGTCCTTCTACCTCAGCCTTTTGAGTAGCTAGGACTGTGGATGTGTGCTACCACTCATAGCTCATTTATAATGTTTTTTTTTTTTTTTTTTTTGTACAGACAGGGTTTCGCCATGTTTCTCAGTCTGGTCTCAAAATCCCGGGCTCAAGTAATTTGCCCACCTCAGCCTCCCTAACTTTTGGGATTACAGACTTGAGCCCCCATGCCTGGCCCGTTATTCCTATTGATGATCGATTTGTCTTATTTTTGAATGGATGCCTATTCAGCTTGTTCCTGGGCCCGTTTGACACCCCTAGTGGTAATTGCTACTTTCCATGCTTTCTGTTAATATTATGACAAGATGTTCCAAGCACATCTTGTACATTTCCTGCCCAAATCTTGAAGGAACTATTTCTCCAAAGAATTTTGGGTCCTTTTAATGAGAGGCACTGTTTAGAGATTACATTCTAGGAACTAAGATTGCTTATTGCTTATGAGTTAGCTGTGACTTCTAGGACTTTTCAGAGAACAAAGCTAGGAAGTATGTGATGGTTTTTTATGTGAATATTCATCATAATGTCATACGGATAATTCCAGTAGAAAGTAAGGATGCTAGACAAACTTTTCTCACTTCATCGATCTTAAATTTGTATCTTGTTTCTTCAGTGTTGGAAATTTCAGTTTCACAGCAACACAGTGTTTTTATTTTACAGTATTCATACAACAGTATTAAAAACACAAACACTAACACTGCCACCAATAATATATATATATATATTTTTGAGACAGAGTTTCACTTTTGTTACCCAGGCTGGAGTGCAATGGCACAATCTCGGCTCACTGCAGCCTCCGCCTCCTGGGTTCAGGCAATTCTCCTGCCTCAGCTTCCTGAGTAGCTGGGATTACAGGCACGCACCACCATGCCCAGCTAAGTTTTTGTATCTTCAGTAGAGATGGGATTTCACCATGTTGACCAGGATGGTCTCGATATCTTGACCTTGTCATCCACCCACCTTGGCCTCCCACAGTGCTGGGATTACAGGCTTGAGCCACTGCCCCTGGCTCCAATAATATGTTATGGAAAATATCTTAATGTTTTGCAGTCTTTTTGTCTTTAAGCTAAATCCCACTAGGCTGTGTTTGAACTAATTTCTTTCTGTGGTCCTTCCACCAAGTCAATACATGGGTTAATTTATTTTTTGTTTCAATTTTTAGGGATTGCCCTTTAAGATATTTTTGTTTTACAATTATCTAACATGGGGTGTCCAATCTTTTGGCTTCCCTGGGCCACATTAGAAGAAGGAGAATTGCCTTGAGCCACACATAAAATACACTAACTGATGAGCTTAAAAAAAAAACTCATAATGTTTTAGAAAGGTTTATAAATTTGCCTCAGGCTGCATTCAAAGCTGTCCTGGGTTGCATGTGGCCTGTGGGCTGTGGATTGTACAAGCTTGATCTAACATATTTACAAGATCCAAAGTCAATTTGTAAAACAAGATCTGTTTGGAGAACTCTAGCTTTTGTTTCAGTTCCATCCACCCTGTCATTTTCCTCCTCTATAAGAAACTTTATTTTGTTATTTCTCCTACCATTAAGAAATAAGCAAATGATTTGCACATCCATTCATGATGGCTTTATAGGGTCAGCTTTACCCTCCCAACTGAAACAATTTAAGAAAACCAGACAAAATAAATGAAACAATATTTTTCAAGACAATGAACATCAGGTAACAAAGGACAGTAAGTCTTGAAAGAGAAGGAACATATGCCATGAGCTCTCTGTTTGTCCCAGATTACTCCAAGAGAGTTCCCAGGCCATGGCACAGAAAGAGAAACCAAGTGGAGCCCAGTGGACACCCTGAGTTGAGGAGATGGTACTGGGAGTCCAAAGAGACCCAGGCCTCCTCCCTTAATGATTGGGAGATCTACCTCTTCCTTTCAGACAGTGGCTAGTAATTGACTGTGTGTTTCTCAAGAGGGCACGTTTTACATACCTTAGCTACTAGTGCTGAAAATGAATGGAATTATTTTCTATAAAGGTTTGGGTTTGCATGAAGCAAAAGCTTGGTGTGCAGATTAGTGTGTGTTACATTGTAATTTTATATTGTCTCCAGACACCTGTAATGTCATTTTGGAAAATGACAGTATAACACATCATATCAGCAAATATGGCTGATGCTAGAGCAACAGAGGTTTGAACTCTCTAGGTCTACTTATATGCAGATTTCCTTCAATAAATGTATCATAAAATTACATGGAGGTTTGTGATAATTTGAAAAAAAACTTTCAGAATGCATAGCCTAGAAATATTGAAAGAATTAAGAAAAAGGTATGTTATTAACATATAAAATATATGTAGATCCTAGTGTATTCTTCACTACCATAAAACATACACAAATCTACATAAAAAGTTAAAATTTATCAAAACATACACACACAAACTCAGGTCTTACATGGCATCTTTCGCAGTCAAGAAAAATGTAAAATAAAAAGATAAAATATTAAATTGTAATTGCATAAATTAATTTTACTACAATATTTCATAACCACCTACTCTTGCTATTCTGGTGAGCTCAAATATTGTGAGTATCCACATAAAATGCCATGTGACACTAATTATTCCATGTGAGCAATTCAATTAATCTCTCCAATAAATTGTATAGTGCTTAAAAAGTGATCTCTTATGGTTCTAGTGTACTTTTTGTGTTGAGTGCAATACTGTAAACCTTGAATAACACTCTGAGACCCATACAGAGTGTCACTAGTGATGTTGGAAGTGCTCTCAAGTAGCAGAGAAAAGTAATGACATTCCACGCAAAAGTTGAATTGCTTGATAGGTGCCATAGATTGAGGTTTGCAGCTGTGTTTGCAAGATTAACAAATCTAGCATAAGGATCATTATAAAAAAGAAAAGGAAATCCTTGAAGCCATTATTGCAGCTAAGCCAGCAGTCATGAAGATCTTACACTTTTTGTTTTGCAAAATACCATTTTATGTACTATGAAAAATATAGATTTTATGTGGTTATAGGCTTTCTGTCAGAAAGGCATACCTATAGATTCTAATGTGATTTAAGTCAAAGCAAAGTCATTGTATAACAACTGAAAGCAAAAGGAAAGTGAAGGGTCTAACACTGGAGAATGTAATGCCAGGAAAGGATGGTTGGATAATTTTAGAAAATGGTTTGAGTGAAAGAAAGTCAAAACCAACAGCAGAAGCAACTTCTGCCAAGCAGGAGGCAGTAGAATGTTTCATAGACACCATTAAGAAAATCATTTAGGAGAGAGGCTATATGCCTGAACAGGTTTTTAATGTTGACAGAAGTGCCCTATTTTGGGGGAAAAAAATGCCATAAAGGACATTTGTTAATAAGGAAAACAAGTGAGCACCAGGATTTAGAAGAGGAAGGGATAAGCCAGCTTTATTGTTTTGTGCAAATGCAGCCGGGTTTATGATCAGGACTGCCTTCTTCCTTTATCTATAAATCTGCTAACCCCTGAGTCTTGAAGGGAAAGTTGAATCCCAGCTGCCAGTCTTTTGTACATACTAGTGCCAGACAGTGAGGAAGAAGACATAAAGGCCAGAAAACAAGTCAGTATCAGACAGTCTGATAGAAGGGTTTCAGGTATTAAAGATGGATATTAACTTCTGTTATAACATGGACCAATGTCAGATATGGGCACTGAAAATAAGGCAAACAGTAGAAGAAGAATTGGTACCATACAGAAACATAATGAAAAAGCAAAAGAAGCTAGACAGAAATTACATTGTATTTCCATAAAGTTACATCAAGTGTGTGTGCCTCTTATTCTACCTCCTCTGCCTCTGCTCTTGCTGAAACAGCAGGAGGACCAATCCCTCCTCTTCTTCCTCTGCTTCAGCCTACCCAGTATAAAGATGATGAGGATGATTATCCACTTCCACTTAATGATGAATAGTAAATATGATTTTCTTAATACTTTATCACCCAGGCTCGAGTGCAGTGGTGCCATCATGGCTCACTAAGGCCTCACTGCAGCCTGAATCTCCTGGGCTCAAGTCATCCTCCCACCTCAGCCTCCCCAGTAGTTGGGACTACAGGTGCATGGCACTGTGCTCAGCTAGTTTTTAAAAAAAAAAATTTGTAGAGACAAGGTCTCACTATGTCAGCAGGCTGGTCTCGAACTCCTGAACTTAAGTGATCTTCCTGCCTCTGCCCAGTGTGATTACAGGCATGATCCACAATGCCTGGCCTTAATAACCTTTTCTTTTGTCTAGCTTACTCTACTGTAAGAATAAAACATATACCTATAACATGTAAAATATGTATTAATTGACCGTTTATGTTATTGATAAGGCCTCTAGTCAGTAGTAGGCTATTCTTAGTTAAGTTTTTGTGAAGTCAGAAGTTATATGCAGATTTTTGACTGTGCTCCTAACACCTGTATTGCTTAAGGGTCAGCTGTATTTGCTTTTTCTTGTAGTGGTCATGTATTTTAGAAAGTTTGTATTCTTTTAACTTATGACATGGCTGTTGTTTATTGTTTAAGAAATACTTATAAGTCCTGGGTTTAATGTGCAGCTACATTTTTGCTAGAGGTTATTTGGAATTGTGTTTATAACCAGCTTTGCTATGCATAGTTTAATCATATAAAATATGCAATAATATTCTCTTACACAGATCTTTTATCTACTTCTAAACACTAACTTTACATGTCCTGCATTTAGAATTAAGCTGAATGTAATTAAAAAAATTATGCAGTTTTAGAAATGTTTGCTTAACAATTTTCTGTACTTAAATTTTCACAGTAATAAGTAATAATCTTGGTGTAATTACAACAGCCACTCTCTACCTCTCTTAGTTATATCTACTTACCTATGTATTTGTATATTTTCTACACTACTAAAAAGTCTCTTGTTTATATTTCTCATACAGAATTTGATTGGTATTTGTCCCTTTTGCCCATTCTTTTGTATAGATCCGGCCCCTTTTTGGGTATTTTCCACAAAATCTAATCCAGGTAGTTCGTGAATATACAAAAGAAAAGCTACAAGTTCCAAAAGATGTAAGTTGTGGTTTCTGTCTTGTTCTCAGAAAGTTGGCTTATACGTGACTACCTAGAAAGAAAGAAAGAAAGAAAGAAAGAAAAATTTCCAAAGAATTTAAATGAGATTTTATCATAATCTGATAGTTATCTAATATATTGAAATAGATATTGTTACATAAGGCTGTGTACTCTTATACAAGGCTTTTCTTTGCTGCTTTATATGTGAAAAACTAAGAATTCAATCATTTTGTATTTACTTATTAATTTGAGAAGGCAAATAACTTCATTTTATGAGCAAAAGGAGAAGCTGTATCCCAATTTGAAAACTATTTATTGGATAGCTGTTAGACTTGTTAAGGATATAGAAATCAGGTTACATTAATCAAGCTCTAATTTTATACTGAGCCAGAAATGCAGACTTACAAAAGTTTTCTTATTATTAACTCTTGAATGATTTAAGGAATTATGGCTATAGATTTGGAAAAGGTCACCTGATAGTTTCAGGTAAGGTCCAGTGTCAAATCTTTAAGGCACTGACTACACATTCTGTAAAGCATTTATCTATGGTGCACAATGGTTTTGTACTAAAGGGATTTTGTTTTCTGGAATCTGCATTCCATCTGATTATTATTTTTTTGAGATGGAGTCTCACTCTGCTGCCCAGGTTGGAGTACAGTGGTGCAGTCTCAGCTCACTGCAGCCTCTGCCTCCAAGGTTCAAGTAATTCTCCTACCTCAGCCTCCGAGTAGCTGGGACTACAGGCCTGCCACCACACCTGGTGAATGTTTTGTATTTTTAGTAGAGATGAGGTTTCACCGTGTTGGCCAGGCTGGTCTCAAACTCCTGACCTCAAGTGATCCACCTGCCTTGGCCTCCCAAAGTGCTAGGATTATGGGCTGCATAATATATCTATAACACTGTGCCTGGCCCCATGTGATTATTTTCTGAGTTTATTTAGAATTTATAGTAATTGATGCCTGTCTTCATTCAGAAGTCTGAATAGCTCTTTGGGGTTACTGCAGAGCATGCAAGCTGCTGGGCTAGGGCAATTCTTAGATGAGAATGGCAGGATCAAGTCACAGAGCTATCACTATGCTTAAAATTTCTCGATGCCCTCAGGGGTTACATAGTCAGTCCTATTGCCTGTTTGGCTTCACTCCTAATAAAGAGACTGCTCAGGATATGAGTGTGAGACAGCAGTTCATTGGTCACAGAGACCTGACCTGTTCTGGATTCTGTGTAGTAATTGCAGTTCCTATTACATGATTCCCTTGATATTAAAAAGAGTTGGCTCAGAAGTGGGCATGACAGAAAGAGGGACATCATTCTTCTCTGGTACACTGGACAGGTCTCCCCCAGAAGATTGTGAATGTTTAGTTAGGGGGAGAAAATAATCTTTGTTGGTTTTTTAACATTTCCGTGTTTTATGGCTCCTTGTCTGTCAATTTACTTACTGGTGGAGGAAAGGAAAAATCTAAATTTACTGATAATCCTGAGAGCAGATCTCAGTGACTGCCTGGAACCCTTATTTGGAGTTAGGTACCTAGCTAACTGAATCCTGTTTTCAGGTTGTTCTTGTGACAGTAACACAATGGGGAGCCCTCTTTATACCATTATTTGTTCTCTTACATTTTTACATCTCCTGCACCTCTTCTCAGTAAGTTCCTTCTGAAGCTGATTTATCTTTCTCAATCCAAGGAAAATATGATCCCCAGATCCCTGTAGACTAGAAGCCTGACAGCCAGGTGATTCTGCCTTTTTCTGACTGGGTGAGCAGAGAAGTATTGCGTATAGGGCACAATGTAGAGAAGCTGATTTTCTTTTAGCTCCTTCTAGATGGGTTATTATGAGGTGAATTCCCAGAACATCAGGTATAGATGTTGGGAGTTGGGAAACCCAATAAATGACACCTCACTCCTCCCCACCTGTGCTCAATACAAATTGAGACACCCAGAAGTTGGGCACATAGATCAAAATGACCCTGTTATTTACTGATAAAGCTGTTTGGAGTATGCAGAAATAATGGGCTTTCTAACATTACAGTCTAAATTAAGATGAACTTACCCAGTCACAAACAGAGCTACCCAACTAGGGGTCTCCCCAAAGGGGACTGTCCCTGTAAAACTGACAGCATGGAGGAAGGGAATGTGTTTTTTTCTCCAGCAGGTCCCAAACAGTAAACAGGAATGGGACTGAGCAAACTCACCAACCACATGCATCATTCCTCTCCCCGGGGAAGAGAGAATGAAGGAAAGCCAGGAGTATTACTCAGATGGGAAAGTGGGTTCCAGCCTCCTATCCACCCACTGCCCAAGAACAGGTACCCAACATTGGCACAAAAGCTCCTTTAGAGCCAAACATGAATTGGGGATGATCTCAGTCATTCACATGGACAAGAGTTTGCTCTTGTGACACTTGATTAGTGACACACTGGTTTTTTTTTTTTTTTGCAAGAGATGGATTTTGTTTGTGGATGGAGGAAAAGATTATTTTAATACTTATAATGTCAAAGAACTTTTAGGGTTCTTGGAACTGAAAAATTCTTCAACTGGAGATGCTGAGAAATTTGTAGAGCAAACTTCACAGGATGTGGAAAGAAACCCTGAATTATCTAAGGAAAGTGAACCTGAGCCTGAACCAGCAGAAGCCAACTCAGAGGAAAGTGACAGAGTGTTCTCAGAAAAGGCAAAGGATCTTCAGGAACAGTTTACAGCTCAGAAGCACCAGCCTTATACAAACAGCCAAGCAGATCCTGCTCAGGGAGAGCAGCCTTTATTTGAAGCTTTTTGAAGAAATGCTGCAAGAGAAACTAAAAGTGCCAGAAAGTGAAAACAACAAAACCAGCAATAGTTCTCAGGTCTCAAATGAACAGCATAAGACTGATGCCTATAAACTTTTGAAAAAATCAATGACTCTAGACTTGAAAACCAAATTTGGCTCAACCACTGATGCAGTTATATCTGATGATGAGACAACCAGACTTGTTACTTCATTAGAAGATGATTTTGATGAGGATTTGGATGCTGAGTCTTGAGTCTTTGTAGACTTATTATGCAGAGCTCAAGGTACTAAAAGGGAATAATTAATATTACTCAAGTACTTACTGTATACCAGGTATCTTACCTTTGACCCTCATAAGCTTCACAAGAGCTTTAGGAAGTAGGTGTTATTATTAATATGACCATTTTATAGATATGGAAACTGATGCACAGAGATGTTAAGTAATTTGCCTATCATCATAAATTCAGAACATAGGAAGTGGCTGCTTTGGGATTTGAACTAAGGTAGCCTGACTTGAGAACTCTAGTTTACATAGAGGGTAGATACAGAAGTATAAATTCATCACCCAGTACATAATAATTTGGGGATGCTAATCCAGAAATTTCTCCATCATAACATCAGCACTATGTTTACACTGTGAACAGTGAATTTTGATTGAGAAAAATATGATTTATCACATTAATGCCATCTGCTTAATTTTTTGTTGCCATTACATTTTTCTTTAAACCAACTTTGTAATTTTTATTGATGGGTGACAACTTTATATTCCTAGGTATCACTAAACTGTACAATTAGGGGCACAGCATTAGGGAAGAGCAGACAGCAGAATTAAATGGAGGCTGAAGGAGAGACCAATCTTCATTAATTGTTTGTTTTCATTACGTGTACACAGAAGCATGAATGCGATTTGAAATTTTTAATGGCAATAAAGTTACAATCACCCATCAATGTAGACTAACATTTTAACTTTAAATATCTCATGGGCAGTGTATATAAGCTGTTTCTCTCTGCAAAATTATTACAATTTTTCCCTGTTAGCAACCAGCAACTTATTTTTTATTTTTATTTTTCTTCTGAAATAAGAACTAGTTCTTTTTTGATAACCGGCTCAATTTTCTCATGTATCAAAAACTAAAGGGCAGGGGAAGAAATGTGTGATGGTTTAAAAAATCTGTTTTAAGGAAAGATAAAATTCATTTTCACAAATTTACAAGTGTTGCTGGTGCAGGATTTCTTCTGCAAGCAATGAGACTGGGAATCAAATGCGACTTCCACCTTCTTCAGGAATCAGCACTATTTCAGAAATAGGGGAGTTTGTGTATTTTCTAAAATCAAGCCATGGTCTATTTCAACCAAATGATTCTGATTCAGAAGCGAAAGGTCAACATAAACCATGCTGTGCATGAACCCCAAGGCATCTCATTTGCATTCCAGCCTGTTTTCACAAAAGGGAGAAAGAGTTTCTTTCTAATGAGCCACTAAAGAGAGGTGGGAAGTTAGTGTGAGTTGGTGTCCTACAAAGCAGGCACGGGGCACACATGTTGCACAGAGGGTCTACAGCAGGTCCACTCAGTGGTAATATAGGAGCTAGGCTGTGCGTTCAGCAGTGGGTCTCACCACCTGGTACTGGTTGATCAGCTTGACTGTCTGGTCATCAATGCACAGCCAGCCATCCAGACCGATCTGGAAGACGTCTGTAGTGTAATGCCCGCCTTTCGCGCTGTTGCCGGGATGGTAGACCACTGCAAAGAGCCGATAGGTTCTGTGGCATTTAAAATTCTTATTTTTAACCCCAGGAGAAAGCAGTTCTTTACTAATCTCCAAGTCCACAGGATATTCAATATTTTTTATGAGCTTCTGGCATCCACCAGTCTTCTCATAAACAAACCGTTTCAGGTGTAGCCAAGAACATGAGGGAGCTTTTCCAGAGTGACTCTTCAACTTATCTCAACCTGTTGTTTGGTTTTTGTGGTATAACCTTGGACAGATTCTTTTGCCACCAAGCTCTCCAGTGCCTCCTGGACTGTGCGTATCTTGTCAGACTGGATATCCAGCTGCAATGTGAAAAATGGCTGCAAAGTGGTAGATTCTTCTGAACTCTGCTGGTAAATGACAGACCTGATGTGTCCACCAAAAATGCTGGTGATTGGGGTTTGAACAAAATCTGCCTGGCCGGTGATTGATGTCTTATTCCGGGGGCCCACATGCTCCCATTCACCCTTACTTCCTTTCCCTTGTTCTTCCTGCTCTTCTTCATGGACTGAGTGCTTTTTGGGGCCATTGGAAATTGTAAGGTTTTCATTATTTGGTGAGAGAAGCTTCTTTAGGTTCACCATTTCCTCATGGAGTCCATTTAGAATGAAGCCTAAATATTCCTCAGCATCTTCTTGTTGACCCTTTTCAGACAGGCTTACTTGTTAACCATCAGGAGTTTGTAAATATACGTGGGCTCAAAGGCAGCTCCAGGGCTAATATCCCTCGCCATTTTATCTCCAAGAGCTTGTCGGGGATTCAGAGGTACTGGCATATTAGTAAACTCATTCATTAGTTGGACAAAGCTGTCTATCATGGGTCTTGATGTACAAGGCCTTTGTTCTTTGGAATACAGAGGAATGAACTTTATCAGGTGATACATCGGCGGGCAAGCCACCAGTGCCTGCAGTATAGCATTAATGTAGCACCAGTTTCCTTTATTGATCAGTTCACGGGGTTGCAGTGACATGGATCATGGTTGGTTTATGGATCATGGTTACATTCTCCAGTAACTCTGAAATCTTTATGGCTACAGGATCCTCTGAAACTGGAACAAGGCCTTCTTTGATTTCAACCTGCTTTTCAGAAACCAGGGGAGATATGGTGGGAGGGGAATACTTAGTTTCCACATGGCCACCAGTATGGAGGAAGAGGGCTTAGAATCATGAAAGAGACTGGCCCAGGACTTGGGCTGGCTGACAGGAAGGGAGCCTGACATGGAGCCCATGCCATCAGCGGGAGGTGATGCACTCTCAGGTTTGATGGGGCCCAAGTATATGCTTTTCATGGTATGTACCTCCACCCTGTTGGCAGCTGTGCCCTCACCTGAAGATTCAAGTATTTGTCCATTAGCAACTCCAAGGTTTTCAGTAGTATCAGTACCAATGCAGGTCTGAGCCCCAGCTCTCCTTGACAGGGTGTCTCTGCCAGCCTCTGCAGGGAAGCATGAGTGACCAAAAATCAGCCCCAGGTGCCCCCCCCAGCTGCCCTGCAGTCCTGGTGTCACTGCTAAGTGCTCCGGGGAAAGGACTGTCAGGCACAGTGTCACTGACAGAGTCCGTGGCATTCTGGGGGCTGTTACAAGTCCTAGGCATAACTGATGGGAGCATGTCCCCCATAAATTCTGCATCCTCTGTGCTGACACTGTTGGGGACTGCTGAACTGGCATGGCCATTGACAAGGGCCTCTGTGGAAATACCATCATTGCCACCATCTTTCAAATAGCTGTAGTATCCAGGTGGCCACTTTTTCTTCTTTTTACACTCCCTTTGTCCAAGACCACCTGAGACACCATCATTTTCCAAAATTTCCACCTCCACATTAGTATCTCCATCCAAAGCGAGGGCAGAGCCTGGGTACTGGCAGTCAATGGAGCCGTAGCTTGCTTCTTTAGTGATGCCATCAGGAGTCATTTTGGAAGGTGTACAACCAAGAATAAATTCAGGGGCCTGAGGGTTCAATGTGCTTGAAATACTGTAGTTGGGGGTTCTTGGCAAAGTGTCACTGGGTTCAATGACCTCATTGACACCAAACTCAATTCTCTGATATTCTTGTCCATCAGGTAGTTGATCCACAGCCTGTGTGCCACACAGAACTGTTCCACTGTATGGAGGAAGCTCAACTGAAGATTGAGGAGTCACAAAGAACTTATTTAATTCATCTGGGCTAAAATCTCCAAAAATATACTGCAGACTGTGGAGGGCCATGGCGGCACATTTCAATGGGATCAGCGTTCCTCCAGCTGCTCACGCTGCTTCCCCCGCTGCCACCATCTTCTCGCCCGCACATAACACCGGCATTACATTTTTAAATGTGTTTGTTTTTAGATCTATAAATGATCTAAAATACATAACCTAATTTATGTTTCTGCATATTTGCTTAATATTATAATAAAATATTATTTTAACCAGCAATGGAAGTCCTAAAAAATTTTTGTCCTTACAGTTTGACTAAGTAAAAACAAACCATAATGGTGTAGTTTTGTAAAAAATATTTTTTTCTGGAAGAAAGAGGATCTTTGCTTTTTTTCTCTTAGTTCCCTGAGAATATACCAGACTTCTGTTTGTAGAGAGGAATTAATGTATGACTTAACAGGACTGTTCTCATTTGACTGCAAAGACTGTGTTTGAGGGACTTTCTGAGACCTGTTCAAAGGCTTCAGCTGCCTTGGTAACTGAGCCTTGTAGAAGCAGAATTCCAGTTATGAATTGCTTCTCAAGGCAGGCTTTATTTAGTTCAGGAAGAGAGTGAATGTGCTATGATTCTTAAAGGAACTTGGTGTGATTTTGCATTGCGATAACAGATTTGCAAGATATGCAGCACTTTTCCATGGACATTTTCTTAGAGGAAAAAAAAAGAGTAGATTGTGATGATCTGTTCTGTTTCACCAAGGTTGCAGAAGATGTTCACAACAGGAACAACTAGATGACAGACTGTGAAGTTGACCAGGAACCTTTATATTGCCCCATTATGTATCCATTCCTGTTCCTGACAGTCCAAGTGTGTGCCTTACTTTTTGGTGCAGAAATCAGGAGTCATAGCTGTTACTTTACCCCATAACAACTTTGTAAGGGTTGAATACATAATGAAGATTATCTTCATAAACTTTTAGGTTGACTCCTTAGTGATAATAAAAAGGTTAAATCTGGGCTCACAAAATTGCTCATAGACATTATAATAAAGTTTTACCATTACTATAAGATCTGCTTTGAATTCCACTTTACCCTGGCAAATAATGAGAAATCATTAAATATTTCCTGAATGAATTAACGAATGAAACTTTCATTACCATCTGACACTTTCCAAATAGAGATTATACTGGAATATTATTTGACAGGGGAGTATACTTTTTTAATTTTGACCATTTACTGTCAGATATTTCATGCCTTGAAAAACCCTAATTCTGAAGTGGAATTCTTCATGGCATGTGAATAACAGAAAAAAAAATTACTTGTCTTAACAATAACCACATTTGTTAATAAGATGTCTGGGTTAAGCACTTTTTTAAAAAATCATAAATCATGGTCATCTCCAACCCAGTTGCTAGACATGCAATAAGCAAAAGCACAAATGAGTTATTACTTGCCAGTTTTTCACAATAAGATTGAAACAGTGATCAGTTGCAAAGGAAAGAGGAAAATCTGAAAGAAAAGTTGGAGTTCCTAGTTGTTGCCTTTTGCTGTGATAAGATATTAAAGATGAATGATAACAAAAGCAGAGTGATGACACCCAGCATCTGCAAAATTGGGATAATAAAACTGCCACTCTGATAATATTAAATGCAAATCCACAAAAAGCATGTAATTATTTAAAAAACAGTAAACACATACAGATGGCTTAGTACATTCCAGACGTTCCCATCTTAAGGTGTTCACAGTTTCAACTCGTTTAATGTATACAATGATTCAGTGAGGCAGGCCATTGAATGATGGGGTCATCATCATTTGTTCTTATTTGATAGATGAGGACAACTGAATGACAGAGAAATGAATTTACCTGAATCTATCAGCTAGTAAGTGACAGAGCCAGGACTTGAACCTAGGTGGTCTTGCTGCAAAGCTCACACTCTTGACTATGAGGCTAATACTGCTTCTCAAAAGATGGCAGCAGATGTATGAAATGTTGATCATCCTCAAATATCATTGAAGACCCAGCTCTCACAATCTATGTTTTGAAAAAAAATTGGAACCCTTTTATTGTGATAAAGTCTTTCTTATCCTTAATCCAAAGAGGTTAGAAAGGATTCAGGAAATAATGCTAGTAAACTACCTTTAGCTTTCTGTTTGGAATTTACAATTTAAATGTAGAGGAACAATCATTATTTATACATTTTAGGAACCACTATTTACTGTAAGTGCACACAGAAAAGTGCACATAATAAGTCAGATAAAAAACTGGCATCAGACAGAGAGAAAAGCAAAATAACATAAAAGGGACCCAGAGTTCACACATGCATTTTCTGCTACATTATCAATTAGGGCATTGTTTGATTAATGTTTTCTTCTGTTAAAGATCAGCTAGGGCAACAGCTATAAAGAATTTTGAGATATGAAAGTAATAATTCTTATGGTACTTTCATTCTAAAAAGACTACAAAAGGTTTCCAAGAGATAGACTGAAATCTTGAGTATTAAGTTATCTTCATGTTTCAGAATATGGAAAATTTCCATTCAGCTTTAACTAGTCCCTGAACAAATATAATTTTATTTGGGACACATAATTTAATTCATGAAAAAAAAAAAAGTAAAGCTGCAGATGCCATTAAAAAAATCACCTAAATAATAAACCTTGTAAATCAGACAGGTATTTCATTATATTAGAGAAAAAAATAAATTCATTTTCTGTGGTTATTAGTGTCACAGTAACAGCATTGGGATAAATGTAATGCTATGCAGATATTTACTTTCGATTTGCAAAGTGGCTGAGAACATTAACCAAATATCTTGCTGCAGTGGCTAAAAGAAAATAAATCATTGATAGTGGTTACTGCTTTTAAGAGTATTATATGGGGCCCAAAGTGGCTCCGGCCGGATGTCGTGGCGCTTGCGAAGGCGAGGCCAAGAGTTCAAGGCCAACCAACCTCAGCAACCTTACAAGCTCTCATTGATTGGCAAAAAAAAAAAAAAAAAGAGTATTATATTAGGAAAATAAACTTTTAATTACAAAATTTCTGCCGACATTCATAATCTCATTACATTTCTTAAGACTTTTAGCTTTGTTCTGGTTGCCTGGTGCTAAGTATTTAAAGGAGGCAATTTTCAATATGTAGTTAATAAATATGAGGCTCACTAATCAATTTCAAACTTGAAATTTATCTAAAAGAAAACGCTTGATTGCCAAACCTTCAACGTACTTTTTCAGTGATTTAACTTTCTCTTGTAGTACCAATAATATACTTGGTATAATATTAATAAGAATGTTACAGATTAAATATTCATTACATTTATTTATTTTATTTATTTAATTGTTATGAATTTTGTGTCCTATAACATTACTTATGCATAAAATTAACATCAGAGTGACATGGAATTTGTGAGTTCAATAATTTTTTTCTAAATATATAAAATGAATTAGAAACAAATTACAGAATATAAAATTCAATGTCTTTTTCCTAAACACCTTGTTTATTTCCTTAGGAATCTAGTATTTTCTGTGAGAAATATTGTATCATCTGGAATAAATTAGCATGACATTAAAAGCTAAAAATATATAATCCTTAGAACAATTCTCTCTGAGTTCAGGGATGGTCAGTTGTAATAGCTTTATGAATGTCTCTTCATTTACATTTTCAGGATAATATTCTGTGTATTCTGTTTATTCCTGTACAAAATTGGATAGAGCTCTATAAAATTTTTTGAATACATTCTGCATTTTCTCATTTAATGCCCTTAAGTTGAATAATGGAGCTCTAGTAAGTTTTGCTTTGAAAACGTTCTAGTTAGAGCAAAAAGTCTTTACAATGACTGTGGCTGAATGGCTCAAGGTTGAGTTGGTTGGATCACTTGAGGTCAGGAGTTTGACACCAGCCTGGCCAACATGGTGAAACCTAATCTCTACTAAAAATACAAAAATTAGCCAGGCATGGTGGTGCTTGCCTGTAATCCCAGCTACTCAGGAGGCTGAGGCAGGAGAATTACTCAAACCCAGGAGGCAGAGGTTGCACTGAGCCAAGATCGCTCCATTGCACTCCAGCCTGGGGGACAAGAGCAAAACTCAATCTCAAAAAAAAAAAAAAGTAAAAATCTAAAAGCAGGAGTTGCGTAATCGAGCAGTCTTTAGACAAGACTCCTGGCCTGTGCTTCCTTGTTTATTTCAGTAGTGCTTTAGAATGTATTAGTATATTTGTGAGTTTTTTTTTTTTTTTTGGTGGAAGGAGCATGATTTTTGTTTCTTTTTTATTAGTATTTTTTAGACGGAAGGATTTTTTTCTGTTTGGTTTTGTTTTAAAATCATTTTATATCACCTAATATAAAGTACCACCATGAAGGGAAAGTTCTGTTTATTTATCCTCCTTTTTATGGATATTCTTCACCTAAAGAGAGCCAACTAATTATTAAAATTTATCGAAGTATATCATCTAAGATTTTTTCATCTTTTTAAAAAGTATATTGTAGCATATCACGTTTCCTAATATCAACAATCAAGGAATTGGCCAAATGGCCCTGTGAATCTCAAATAGATATAACAAAGTTTGAGCATCTTTGTTTCAGGGACTTTTCTCAAAGTGAATTTCCTAGTTCTTTTTTAGTACCTCTTTACTTTTATTTTACTCACAATTCTAATGAGGTTAATTGTAGACTAACAGCAGTTTAGAGATAACTATTTAGAAAAAGGAAAGTTTTTGCTTCAGGCAGATTGGTTTCAGCAGGACATGATATCTTACAAAAAAGAGAAAGATTAGGAAGAAGAACTTCAAATAGACAAAGATGCTGGTGTGGGAGCAAATTCTAAAATTTAGTTGATGGTGAGGACATTATTTTCTATGGCATGACTCTTAATCAAATAAAGGTATACTTTATATTCTCTAAAGGTATAGGGTTGTGAGTATCTATTGAAAACCTACATAGAATTGTGGTTTTATTGCTTTTATATATCTTATATTACAAATGTCAGTTGTGATTAATAAATTAACTATTAATCCAGGCAAAATTCATATTTCTTTATATAAAAACAGATTCAGCCTATTTCATTTATGTATTTCATTATTCTATTATATATTTCTGAATTGGAATGTGATTTGAGCTTTTATTTTCTTTTTAAATATCAGATTTGGACTTCCAGATTCTAGACGCCATGGTGAAAGCATATGTCTGTCTCCATGTAACATGCTGGCAGCAGTAACAGATGATTTTGGCAGAGTTATTTTATTGGATGTAGCTAGAGGAATTGCAATATGCATGTGGAAAGGTACTTCTTACAACAATCCAGAAAAACAGTTACTTTTTACCCCAATGGTTGAGCAATGTTTTCATCCTTCAGCTTCTGGTTGATAATTCTGTTTAATTCTTTATGTTTACATGTTTTTATTTTTTTGATGTGAACTCAGATCAGCAACCACTTGATTGAGTAGTCAGTTGATACATCCTTTAGGTTTGATCACCTCATAGCCATGTTTAACCTTTACCTTATGCACTTTCTCTCAATTCTCACTGTCGTGGTCCATTTCTGAGTTCAGTTTCTTGCCCCTGCTACTTTTATTCCCCTTTACAAAGCCATTCTTGAGCCATATGTTCTCCCCAAATCTATAATGCCAAGTCTTTCACATTTAAGATAGCAAAACCCATGTTCACTTACTTGACTTTTATATCCATATGCTTGGGTCAATCCACCTGGTGTGTCAATAAGTATGTCACTTAGGAGTTTCATTCAGCTGTTAGTAACAGACCTGAGTAACAGACCACAGTATCTTTATGAAGGCAGTCTCCTTCCTTGTAGCTTTCCCACTCAAGGTTCTCATAGACAGCCCTCTTATCTGCATTCCAGGAAGGAAGCAGAAAGGAAGAAGGCTTCTCCTGACAACTGAGTCAGTCTACTTTGAGGATATTCCCCAAAGTCTCTTCAACCATTATCTACATTAGCCAGGACTTAGTGACATGGCCTCATCTAACTATAAGGGAGACTTGAAAATATCTTTTAACTGGACACATTGTCAACCCCTGAATAAAATAATATCTCCCTGACTAAGAAGGGATGATTACATTATTTCAAATCATCTGAAATAGTAACATGTCAGTGTAGACCACAATTTATGGTGCAATCTTGTCTGTCCTTTAAAATCTGTGGAATTATGGATTGAGGTCATTAAATTACTCTGGACCAGATTGAAGCCACTATCACCCTCTTGCCAAAGAAGTCGTGCAGTGACAGACAGAGGCAGGCAGTCTTTACTTACTACATGTCTAAGTATCCATAGAAATAATTTTAGTACTGCAGATACATCATTTCTCCTTGGTGTTTGTCTTCTGAAACAATATTCAAAGGTGTGTTCTCAGCAAGACTTTTCTAAAATACAGAAGACAAAGCTGTACTGACTGCTCCAAATCCCCTATGGCAATCTTATTCCTTACATTATTGCCTGTCTTTCCGCAGCAGGTGCATTCAGTTTTCCTTTCCATTGTGTGTACTTGGAAAGAAGAATCAATTGCCTGTAAGAGGGGCCACCCTAATATGCAAGACAGCATCAGCTACTTCTCCCATGCAGGACCTTCCTCCCATGGCCTTATATATATGAGGGCTTTGGATAGGAGGAGTGGGAGTGTTCTTTTTATGGTCATATACACATAAAAAGAAATATGTGTATATGACCACCCACCTTAGGAAATACAATCTTATTATTATTATTATTTTTTTTTTGAGATGAAGTGTCACTCTTGTTACCCAGGCTGGATGGCAATGGCGCGATCTTGGCTCACCACAACCTTCGCCTCCTGGGTTCAGGCAATTCTCCTGTCTCAGCCTCCTGAGTAGCTGGGATTACAGGCACATGCCACCATGTCCAGCTAATTTTTTGTATTTTTTAGTAGAGACGGGGTTTCACCCTGTTGACCAGAATGGTCTTGATCTCTTGACCTTGTGATCCACCTGCCTTGGCCTCCCAAAGTGCTGGGATTACAGGCATGAGCCACCACACCCAGCGGTTCTTTCTTTTTCTTTGCTTTATAGTTACATCATTTCTGTGTGGCTTCTTTGAAACCTTTTGATGCATTTCCTGTCTTTTCAAACTTTATATAAATGGAGTCATGCCCTGTGTCTTCTGTGACTTTAGTTTTTCCTTCAGGATTATGTTTCTGAAGGAATTATGTAGCTATCATTGTAATTCATTCATTCACTATGCCATACAAATTTCACTTGCTGACTTGAATTTATTCACTGTCCTGTCAGTGAACTGTTAGGTTGTTTCCAGATTTGTGCCATTACAAACAATGATGCTTTGGTTATCTGTGTACATGTTTCCTCATGCACATATGGAAGAGTTTCTCTGGAATTTATACCTAAGGGTGGAATTGCTAGGATGTGAGCTTCCTCAGCTGTACTAGTTGATGGCAAATTGTTTCTCAAAATAATTGTACTAACTGATATTCCCACTTGTTCTGTATGAGTCCGTGTTACTCCACAGTCTCAACATTCCATGGTATTGCCAGACTTTACTTTTTGCCAGGCTCGTGGTTATAATGTGGTCACTGTTGGTGATTTCTTTTATTCCCACTCCTCCTATCCAAAGCCCTCATAATGCTATTCAAGTCCTAACTCCATAAATTCTTACATAACGCTTCGATCCCCATGGATAATTCTGAACTTCTACTCTACTTTCAGTCAGAGCTGGATAGTTAATGACTACTTATTTTCTAATTATCTCATGTGTGTTAGTCATAACTCCCTCAACTTTTTTTTTCTTTAGGCCTTTTAAGCTCCTTCAAGTAGGAACCTTACCAAATACTTGAGTTTTATAATTCACAGCATCTAAAATAATGCTACTGTGAAAATATAAGAAAAAAACGTATCACAGTGGCTTTTTTCTTTTCTCTGACACAGTCACTCAACACTTCTGCCACAAGATGTTGAGCTTTTTTTTCCCCAACACACCAGTCAATTTCTTTGGGGGATTCTCCAGCTAACACCAGCTGATTATTCTCTAATTCGATTCAATTATGACACCATCTACCTGGAGATAATAGCATGAGATTGTCACCATGAGTTAAGAGCTCAGTCCTACAAGACTTCTACCTAATTCCGATGCCAGTCACAAGTAGTAGGTTGTCAGCTATATATCTGATTGACTGGCTATAAATTGGGGTTCCTGTGACCCCCTCTTTGGGTTTCATCTAGAGCAATTCACCAAACTCAGGGAAACATTTTACTTAGTTTACCCATTTATTAAAAAGATAACACAGAGGGTAGAGATGAACAGCCAGATGGATGGGATGCATAGCGTAAATCATATGGATGGGTTGCAGAGCTTCCATTCCCTCTCCTGGCAAGCCACTATTCAGGAACCTCTACATGTTCAGCCTTTGCTATCCAGAAGTTCTTCCAAACCTTGTCCTTTTGGGTGTTGATGGAAGCTTCATTATGTAGGCATAATTGATTATATATCATTGGCCATTAGTGATTAACTCAGTCTTCAGCCCCCGTGGCTCCCCAGAGGTCAGGGGTTAGGCTAAATGTTCCAATCCTCAAATATATGGTTGGTTCCACTGGCAACCAACTCCTTATTCTGTTTTTTTTTTTTTTTTTTTTTTTTTTAAATTTTTATTGCATTATAGGTTTTGGGGTACATGTGCAGAACGTGCAAGATAGTTGCATAGGTACACACATGGCAGTGTGTTTTGCTGCCTTCCTCCCCCTCACCCACACTTGGTATTCATCCCCAGGCTATCCCCCCAGCCCCCCCCCCGCTGTCCCTCCCCCATTTCCCCCAACAGTCCCCAGTGTATAGTAGACCGCCTCTCTGTGTCCATGTGTTCTCATTTTTCTCACCCGCCTATGAGTGAGTATATGCGGTATTTCTTTTTCTGTTCTTGTGTCAGTTTGCTGAGAATGATGTTCTCCAGATTCATCCATGTCCCTACAAAGGACACAAACTCATCATTTCTGATTGCTGCATAATATTCCATGGTGTATATGTGCCACATTTTCCCAGTCCAGTCTATCATCGATGGGCATTTGGGTTGGTTCCAGGTCTTTGCTATTGTAAACAGTGCTGCAATGAACATTCGTGTGCATGTGTCCTTATAGTAGAACGATTCATAGTCTTTTGGATAGATACCCAGTAATGGGATTGCTGGGTCAAATGGAATTTCTATTTCTAGGTCCCTGAGGAATCGCCACACTGTCTTCCACAATGGTTGAACTAATTTACACTCCCACCAACAGTGTAAGAGTGTTCCTATTTCTCCACATCCTCTCCAGCATCTGCTGTCTCCAGATTTTTTAATGATCGCCATTCTAACTGGTGTGAGATGATATCTCAATGTGGTTTTGATTTGCATCTCTCTAATGACCAATGATGATGAGCACTTTTTCATATGTTTGTTGGCCTCATGTATGTCTTCTTTTGTAAAGTGTCTGTTCATATCCTTTGCCCATTTTTGAATGGGCTTGTTTGTTTTTTTTCTGTAAATCTGTTTGAGTTCTTTGTAAATTCTGGATATCAGCCCTTTGTCAGATGCGTAAACTGCAAAGATTTTTTCCCATTCTGATGGTTGTCGATTCACTCTAGTGACTGTTTCTTTTGCCGTGCAGAAGCTGTGGAGTTTGATTAGGTCCCATTTGTCTATTTTGGCTTTTGTTGCCAATGCTTTTGGTGTTTTGTTCATGAAGTCCTTGCCTACTCCTATGTCCTGAACGGTTTTGCCTAGATTTTCTTCTAGGGTTTTTATGGTGTCAGGTCTTACATTTAAGTCTTTAATCCATCTGGAGTTAATTTTAGTGTAAGGTGTCAGGAAGGGGTCCAGTTTCTGCCTTCTGCACATGGCTAGCCAGTTTTCCCAACACCATTTATTAAATAGGGAATCCTTTCCCCATTGCCTGTTTTTGTCTGGTTTATCAAAGATGATATGGTTGTAGATATGTTGTGTTGCCTCTGATGTTTCTGTTCTGTTCCATTGGTCTATATCTCTGTTTTGGTACCAGTACCATGCTGTTTTGATTACTGTAGCCTTGTAGTATAGTTTGAAGTCTGGTAGCGTGATGCCTCCCGCTGTGTTCTTTTTGCTTAGAATTGACTTGGCTATGCGGGCTCTTTTTTGGTTCCATATGAAATTCATGGTGGTTTTTTCCAGTTCTGTGAAGAAATTCAATGGTAGTTTGATGGGGATAGCATTGAATGTGTAAATTACTTTGGGCAGTATAGCCATTTTCACAATATTGATTCTTCCTAACCACGAACATGGAACGTTTCTCCATCTGTTTGTGTCCTCTCTTATTTCGTTGAGCAGGTGTTTGTAGTTTTCCTTAAAGAGGTCCCTTACATTCCTCGTGAGTTGTATTCCTAGGTATTTTATTTTCTTTGTAGCGATTGTGAATGGCAGTTCGTTCTTAATTTGGTTCTCTTTAAGTCTGTTATTGGTGTATAGGAATGCTTGTGATTTTTGCACATTGATTTTATATCCTGAGACTTTGCTGAAGTTGCTTATCAGTTGCAGGAGCTTTTGGGCTGTGGTGATGGGGTCTTCTAGGTATACTATCATGTCGTCTGCAAATAGAGACAATTTGGCTTCCACCTTTCCTATTTGAATACCCTTTATTTCTTTTTCTTGCCTTATTGCTCTGGCTAGAACTTCCAGTACTATGTTGAATAGAAGTGGTGAGAGAGGGCATCCTTGTCTAGTGCCCGATTTCAAAGGGAATGCTTCCAGTTTTTGCCCATTAAGTATGATATTGGCTGTTGGTTTGTCGTAAATAGCTTTTATTACTTTGAGATATGTTCCATCAATACCAAGTTTATTGAGGGTTTTTAGCATAAAGGGCTGTTGAATTTTGTCAAATGCCTTCTCTGCGTCAATTGAGATAATCATGTGGTTTTTGTTTTTGCTTCTGTTTATGTGGTGAATTACATTTATAGACTTGCGTATGTTGAACCAGCCTTGCATGCCCGGGATGAATCCTACTTGATCATGATGGATAAGTTTTTTAATGTGCTGTTGCAATCGATTTGCCAGTATTTTATTGAAGATTTTTGCATCTATGTTCATCATGGATATTGGCCTGAAGTTTTCTTTTCTTGTTGAGTCTCTGCCAGGTTTTGGTATCAGGATGATGTTGGTCTCATAAAATGATTTGGGAAGGGTTCCCTCTTTTTGGATTATTTGGAATAGTTTCAGAAGGAATGGTACCAGATCCTCTTTGTGTGTCTGGTAGAATTCAGCTGTGAACCCATCTGGACCTGGGCTTTTTTTGTGTGGTAGGCTCTTAATTGCTGCCTCAACTTCTGACCTTGTTATTGGTCTATTCATAGTTTCAGCTTCCTCCTGGTTTAGGCTTGGGAGGACACAGGCGTCCAGGAATTTATCCATTTCTTCCTGATTTACTAGTTTGTGTGCATAGAGTTGTTTGTAGTATTCTCTGATGATGGTTTGAATTTCTGTGGAATCTGTGGTGATTTCCCCTTTATCGTTTTTTATTGCATCTATTTGGTTGTTCTCTCTTTTCTTTTTTATCAGTCTGGCTAGTGGTCTGTCTATTTTGTTGATCTTTTCAAAAAACCAGCTCTTAGATTTGTTGATTTTTTGAAGGGTTTTTCTTGTCTCTATCTCCTTCAGTTCTGCTCTGATCTTAGTTATTTCTTGTCTTCGGCTAGGTTTTGAGCTTTTTTGATCTTGCTCCTCTAGCTCTTTCAATTTTGACGATAGGGTGTCAATTTTGGATCTCTCCACTTTTCTCATGTGGGCACTTATTGCTATATATTTTCCTCTACAGACTGCTTTAAATGTGTCCCAGAGATTCTGGTATGTTGTGTCTTCATTCTCGTTGGTTTCAAAGAACTTCTTTATTTCTGCCTTCATTTCATTGTTTATCCAATCAACATTCAAGAGCCAGTTGTTCAGTTTCCATGAAGCTGTGCGGTTCTGAGTTATTTTCTGAATTCTGAGTTCCAACTTGATTGCACTATGGTCTGAGAGACTGTTTGTTATGATTTCCGTTGTTTTGCATTTGCTGAGGAGTGCTTTACTTCCAATTATGTGGTCAATTTTGGAGTAGGTGTGATGTGGTGCTGAGAAGAATGTATATTCTGTGGATTTGGGGTGGAGAGTTCTGTAAATGTCTATCAGGTTTGCTTGTTCCAGGTCTGAGTTCAAGTCCTGGATATCCTTGTTAATTTTCTGTCTGGTTGATCTGTCTGCTATTGACAGTGGAGTGTTAAAGTCTCCCACTATTATTGTGTGGGAGTCTAAGTCTCTTTGTAAGTCATTAAGAACTTGCCTTATATATCTGGGTGCTCCTACATTGGGTCCATATATATTTAGAATCGTTAGCTCTTCTTGTTGTATTGATCCTTTTACCATTATGTAGTGACCTTCTTTGTCCCTTTTGATCTTTGTTGCTTTAAAGTCTATTTTATCAGAGATGAGAATTGCAACTCCTGCTTTTTTTTGCTCTCCATTTGCTTGGTAAATCTTCCTCCATCCTTTTATTTTGAGCCTTTGTGTATCTTTGTGTGTGAGGTGGGTTTCCTGAATACAGCACACTGATGGGTTTTGGTTTTTTATCCAATTTGCCAGTCTGTGTCTTTTGATTGGTGCATTTAGCCCATTTACATTCAGGGTTAATATTGTTATGTGTGAATTTGATACTGCCATTTTGATGCTATCTGGCTGTTTTGCCCATTGGTTCATGTACATTCTTCATTTTGTTGATGGTCTTTAGCATTTGGTATGCTTTTAGGATGGCTGGAACTGGTTGTTTCTTTCTATATGTAGTGCCTCTTTCAGGAGCTCTTGTAAAGCAGGCCTAGTGGTGACAAAATCTCTGAGTACTTGCTTGTTCGTGAAGGATTTTATTTTTCCTTCACTTATGAAGCTCAGTTTGGCTGGATATGAAATTCTGGGTTGAAAGCTCTTTTCTTTAAGGATGTTGAATATTGGCCCCCACTCTCTTCTGGCTTGTAGGGTCTCTGCCGAGAGATCTGCTGTGAGTCTGATGGGCTTCCCTTTGTGGGTGACCTGACCTTTCTCTCTGGCTGCCCTAAGTATTTTCTCCTTCGTTTCAACCCTGGTGAATCTGACGATTATGTGCCTTGGGGTTGCTCTTCTTGCGGAGTATCTTTGTGGTGTTCTCTGTATTTCCTGGAGTTCAGTATTGACCTGTCTTGCTAGGTTGGGGAAATTTTCCTGGATAATATCCTGAAGAGTGTTTTCCAGCTTAGATTCATTCTCTTGATCACATTCTGGTACACCTATCAAACGTAGGTTGGGTCTCTTCACATAGTCCCACATTTCTTGGAGATTTTGTTCATTCCTTTTTGTGCTTTTTTCTTTAATCTTGGTTTCACGTTTTATTTCATTGAGTTGATCTTCAATTTCTGATATTCTTTCTTCTGCTTGGTCAATTCGGCTGTTGAAACTTGTGCATGCTTCACGAAGTTCTCGTGTTGTGTTTTTCAGCTCCTTCAATTCATTCATATTCCTCTCTAAGTTTTCCATTCTTGTTATCAATTCCTCAAATTTTTTTTCAAATCTTTTTTCAAGGTTCTTAGTTTCTTTGCACTGATTTAGAACATGTTCTTTTAGCTCAATGAAGTTTCTCATTATCCACTTTCTGAAGTCTGATTCCGTCATTTCGTCACACTCATTCTCCGTCCATCTTTGTTCCCTTGCTGGTGAGGAGTTTTGGTCCTCTGTAGGAGGTGAGGTGTTTTGGTTTCGGGTGTTTTCCTCCTTTTTGCGCTGGTTTTTTCCCATCTTTATGGATTTATCCGCCTGTCGTCTTTGTAGTTGCTGATTTTTCAGTTGGGTCTCTGTGTGGATGCTGAGATTGTTGATGATGAAGTATTTCTGTTACTTAGTTTTCCTTCTAGTGGTCTAGCCCCTCTGCTGTATGAGTTCTGAGGTCCACTCCAGGCCCTGTTTGTCTGGAGTATACCTGTAGCAGCTGTGGAAGAGTGAGGGATGATACCAGTTTCTTCTTCTGCTGTCTTTGTTCCAGAATGATGCCCGCCAAATGTCAGTCTGATTAGTCCTTTTTTTGCGGTGACTCTTTGGATATACAGGGGTCAGGGAGCTGCTTAAGGAGACGGTTTGTGCTTTATAGTAGCTCCAGTGCTGAGCTGTGAGCTCCGTTGTTCATTCAGTGTTGTTGGGAGGTTGTTTATGTCTGCTGTAATAGAACTCATAAAACACCACCCTTTTATTTCCCCCCCGTTATATGCACTGTTTCAGGGAGTTGGGGCTTTCTTTATGAGTATCTGTTGCACTGTCCTGCCCCACTAGGTGGCAGTCTATTCACTATTTGCCTGCCGGGGCTCTGACCCACTCGCGCGGTTCTGCCCTGTTGCTGCTGGGCTCCCTTCTGCTGTGGAGAGCTCCCGTCTCCTGGGAGTCTCTCTGTTATGGCAGGTTGCCTCGGCAACGGCAGGCTGCTTCGGCCCTGGGCGGTACTTCAATAGGGGCGGATTGTGTCAGCGGTGGTGGACGCCCCTCCCTCACCGGGCTGCACCGTCCTAGATGCCGGCAGCAAAACTCTCAGCGCCAAGCGTCTCCAGTCATTGCCCTGCTTGTCCCTGTGAGGGTGGGACTCACTGAGCCCGATTACCCAGCTCCCTGCCTCAGAGTCCGTCCTCTCTCTCTCTCTCCCTCCCTCTCCGCGAGCTTAAAGTTCGACTCTCTCACTGGCGCCCCAGGAGCCTGCCGATAGGGCACTGGGATCCGTGCGATCTCCCGTGCCGCTGCCCACTTCACCGGCTCAGATCACGCTTCCCAGGAAACTCCCAGGAAACTCCTGGTCTGGCTCACTGTCCAAGTCCCGTTCAATCAGATGGACGCGCCAGTCTGCCCTTCAAACTCTCAGATTGCTGGTTTAACAGGGCGCCCAGACCAGTGAGTTCCGTGCCGGGTCCTGCTGCGGCGCCGGCCGAAGCGGCGCCGGCCGAAGCGGCCGCGCCAGAGGGCTGCGTTAGCCGGTTTTACTTTACTAGCGTCCTGTGGGACTTTCAACGCTCTGTGGGCTAGAAAAGTTCATCCGAGAATGCGGCTAGGACTCACCCTCTGCGCCGTCACTGAGAGCTGCAATCCTGAGTCGCTTCTACGACGCCATCTTGCCGGGTCTCAAAAAGTTGATCCCAACTCCTTATTCTGAAGCTTTCCAGGAGCCCACCATGAGAGGCTTCATTAGAACAAAAGATTCTCCTATCGCCGAGGAAATTAGAGGTCTTAGAAGCTCCCCATTAGAAACTGGGGGTCAAAGACCAAATGTTAGAACAAAAGGTTCTCCTAGCACCTCTATCCACAAAGGGATTAGGAGTTCTGACTCATGAACTAGGGCAGAGACCAAGCATTAGAACAAAATAAACTGCTAGCACCCCCATTGTTCAGGAAATTACAGGAACTCTGTGTCAGGTACTGGGGCCATAGACCAATATGTATGTTTCTTATTATTTTACAGCTACATACATGGGAGAATTTAGTGAATAGTGATTTCTGTTACAGTCAGTTTTTTAAACACTTTTTATTGCGTTATTGTAGAACAGAAAAGTCTGAGTGGTTTTTAATTGTGCTTTCCATTATACTGACAATGCTAATTGGCTCTCGTTTTCCTCAGGGCAAAGTCTCAGTTATTAAAGATGATATGATGACAAGTGGGCATGTAGAGAGACAGTTTGAGACATCTGTAGTAGAAAGGGCCATAACCTACAGTTATTCTCATTTTGATGCCATCTTTCTTCTTATTTTAAATTATAGAATAACAAAATTGGGAAACCAGAATAATGCAAACTGACTTCTTGATTTTCTTTTTTTTAAAACAATACTTCTGAATCATGTATGAAGCTGTGGATTTTATGGAAAACCCAGTAACAAAAGTTGTATGTCTTGTGAGACTGACTAAAGGGAGGGGAGAAACCGGTTTAGGCTTTGGGAGACTGAATAATGAGGAAGAAAGTAAGCTAGCTGCTAGCCTGTGTAATCATAGGCAGAACAGGGGCCGGTTCTGCTTGTCCTGGGTTCTTGCCTCTTTTAGTTACTTTTTTTTTTTTTAATTACAAAGCTACTTTTAATACTTTGGGGTGAGCCCCACAGGAATAAAAAACACTGGGAAGGGGTAATTCCCTCATCCCCAGGAGTGGCCCAGGGGTAGAGAGGCTACCTGAGGGGAAGGAAGCACAAAAGGAACCCGCTGCAGACTCAGAGCAAAGGGAATGCCATCGGTGCTGGGACCTGTGAGCACTAAAGAAGGAAACGCGAGCATGGTGGGACTGGCTCCAGGCACACAGGCGAAGGGCAAGAGGGTTGGACATGGCCGGGCGCGGTGGCTCAAGTCTGTAATCCCAGCACTTTGGGAGGCCGAGGCCCACGAGGTCAAGCGATTGAGACCATCCCGGTCAATATGGTGAAACCCCGTCTCTACTAAAAATACAAAAAATTAGCTGGGCATGGTGGCGCGTGCCTGTAGTCCCAGCTACTCAGGAGGCTGAGGCAGGAGAATTGCCTGAACCCAGGAGGCAGAGACTGCGGTGAGCCGAGATCGCACCATTGCACTCCAGCCTGGGTAACAAGAGCGAAACTCCATCTCAAAAAAAAAAAAAGAGGGTTGGACACGAAGCCACAAAGCTACTTGGGTTCCTCCTTCTTCTCGTTTGCCTTTTTCTGCTTCTGCTGCATGATCTCCGAGTCCCTCTGCTTGCGGGCGGCAGCAGAAACCCGTCATCTCGGCGCTTTCCCTTAACCGAGTCGCTCTGCTTTTTCATATTCTTCTGGCGGGCGAGCTCTCGCTGGTTACCGCGGGTCACGGCGACGGCAGCGGCTACGACCTCCCTCCGTTACGTCCCCTCGTTCTGTCCCGTTACTTTCTTTATTGCTTCCAGGTAGTTGCTTCATTATAGGCCTGGCCAACATCTTGAGCCGCCCTCTAAGCCCATGTCTCCTGCACAAACACACAGAGGTTCTTGTGTTATGATCAGATATTTGTTTCATCCCACATTCTCAGCCTGCTTTTTAAACTATTTAATCTCATTGATTAAAATCCAATTTAATGTGCTAATATGAAAGGACAAATATGACCTCTAACTGCTGTGTCTAACTCATTGATGTTTCTGATACTTGCTACTTTAGGCATGAAGAGATATTTTGGGACTGGTTCTGAAGAATCTTAAATATCTGTGGGGGTGAGGAGAGGGAGGTAGGATAAGGTAGGTACTGTATCTATCTAGCATGGCCTGTAGATTCCATCTGCCATCACAAATGCAGTAATTAAGCTATAACTAAGTTGTTGGCAGCTTTTGTTATTGATGTATCAGTAACCTCTGCTTTTCATTTATGCTTAGATAGTATAGGCACATTCAAACTCTTCTTTTGGTAAATGTCTTATTTTGTTTCTGTTTGGATTTGACTGTTCTGTTAAGTAGCTGTTGCCTTCTAGTTGTTTTATTCTCAGCCTGGACTTTTTGTCATTTATATCATATTTGGTGACATGAAGTTGATTGTATATTACTTAACAATGCAACTTGAGATTTAAGGTATGTACACTAAAACATCTTAAATATAGAGCTTCCCTTTGAAATTTGAGGTAGTGAAAGTACGGGCATAAATACAGGATAAAAAAATCATTGCCTTATAATTACTAGAGTTATTCAATACCTTTCTTCTAGGCTTTGGAAAGCATTTTGGCAAGTGAACGTTTACCATTTTTTTGCCTTAGAAACATCACTCAGACTTTAATGGACACGTTAAAAAATCAAGGTAATAGAGTTTGTACTGATAGGAGGTTATGTTCTCAACTCAAATTTTGTAACTCTGATTATAGAAAGCTACTGACTTTGTGATACCATCATGTTACTTTAATATGGAAGATATATATAGATATATATAGATATATGAAATGAGGAATCTTATTTTTTCCCTGTTTAATGTATGCAGTTGATGTTCATCTAAGCTGTCTGTGAATGTATTGACTGTTTGTTATTGGAAAGGTTTTTTTTTAATTGTGAGGAAAGATGTCAGTATAGAATGATAAGTTGTTTTTCTTATCTAGCTGTAGAACACTGTGAAAGCCATTGGAATGGAGAAAAGTTATCTGGTGGTATGGGAAAAGCAGCCAAGTTCTCTTGCTGCCATTGTCTTTTCTTTAGCTTCACAAGAGGGAACAGATTTCTCTAGGGGGGCACATAGTGTCATTTTGATCAAGATAATAATAAAAAATATTTGTACTTTGTATTAATGTTCTGTTAGTGTATAATATCTGTATTCTCCCATCAGTTTCCCTCATGAACAGAGTTAAGGACTTCCAGAATCACAGACAACAATTGGATTGTTAGTTCTGAATTTTCTGATCATTTTTTGCTGCTCAGAATTTGTCTGTACTATCACATTATTCTTTAAAATCAATCAATCAGTCAAAAGGTATTTGTCTGAAAAAGGATTACACTTGAAACTGGGGTTGAACACCATATTCCATCCAACTGAACTAGTAAAAATTCAATTTATTCTTAATTCCTGGCGTCGGTTAAATTGTAGTGTTCAGTGGACTGGTATCATCTAGTTGTGACTTTTGCTTGTCATATTAATTGTGTAAAACCAACTTTGTGTTTTAATTATGTATAAGCCAGTATAGAGTGGCTTACTAAACAAATTATAGTTTGTTCTTTCAGGGCTTCAAACATCCTAATTTTGAGACTCTCATTCAACCATTTTTTAACAGATACATAAAACTGACATTGGCAAATAGTGAACTCCTTTAGTGTATACCACTTGTCAGAAATAAGCACCTCTTTTTAAAAACATAGTATACTTATAAAGCCCTCCTACCCTCAAGGCATTAACAAAATCCCAAAATGTGGTAAGTGAAAAGTTATCTTTCACTGGTCTGGTAGTAAACCAGATACCATTGTTGGAGCTTTATAAAATCATCAGTTTCAAGCTCTATGTAAAATTAAGATTCCTAAAATCTTTAATTATTTTCTATGGTCAGTTTTATTATGGCTCTAAGAACTTGAACAATATTCCATGATACTATATTTAAAATAAGATTTGGGGGGATTTTTGGTGTCTCCCTTTTTAAAGAATAAATTTTTTTTTATATTAGATATAAATATTGATATACTATATGAATCATGGAGTCAGGGAAAATCTCTTCAAAGATATTTCCAGATAATTCCTTTAAATTTTAAGTATTAGATGAAGATATTTCTGCCTTCTTTTTTTTTCTTTTTTGTCCCCCTATTTTTAGAGCATTTTATTTTATTTTAAAAGTTAGACATTTTGTCATGACAGAAAAATTACCTTTGCTTTCAAAATCTGGTCTAGCTTAAGCATCTCAATATTTAATAATCAGAGCATCAGGGAATTATGTAATATTGAGAGATTTAATGAAAGAAAAGCCTGTTTATGAGTCTGTTAAGCATATCTCTTAAATATACTTTTTCTTCTGCCTTTTAGAACTTGAGTCTGTTGACGAAGGATTGCTGCAGTTTTGTGCCAATAAACTAAAATTGCTGCAACTTTATGAGTCTGTCAGCGAGTTAAATTCCATTGATTTTCATTTAGACACACCATTCTCTGATAATGTGAGTAATCCCAAATTTTATATTATATAAAATAATCTCTCTGATTAGTTTTACTTTTTAAAATCAGTAGTAAAGAAGTAGAAAATTAAGAATTTTTTTGGCAGGGTGCAGTGGCTCATGCCTGTAATCCCAGCACTTTGGGAGGCTGAGGTGGGCAGATCACAGGTCAGGAGATAGAGACCATCCTGTCCAATATGGTGAAACCCTGTCTCTACTAAAAATACAAAAATTAGCTGGGTGTAGTGGCACATGCCTGTGATCCCAGCTACTCGGGAGTTTGAGACAGGAGAATCACTTGAACCCAGGAGGCAGAGATTGCAGTGAGTGCCACTGCACTCCATCCTGGGCCACAGAGTGAGACTTTGTCTCAAAAAGAAAAATAAAAAGAATTTTTTAAAACTTTAAATGTATATTTTCTTTACCAAGCCTCCTGGTAGCTCTCTGTACCTTTCTGCTAAATTTACATTATTTTTACAAATGCTGAGATTTGAGGCATGAGCCACTATGCCTATCCATGGTATGTTTTTGTACATACAGTATATAAAATAATTTGAAAGCCTAGCAGGTTATATCCCTGAGAGCCACATACAGGACTTATATGTAGATAAGATGAGAAATGTTTTTCTATGTTTTTATTTTATAGTGTTTATACTGCTTGATAACTAAGCATTTACATTCAAATATTTAGTTTCCTCAGAATGATAAGAGTTGCATTTGACACACTTTTACCTTTTTTTCTGATTATATAGCAATACAAGTGTATTAAAATTGTAGCATTTGCCAGGGCATAGTGGCTCACACTTGTAATCCCAACACTTTGGGAAGCTGAGGTGGGAGTATCACATGAGGCCAGGAGTTTGAGACCAGCCTGTGCAACATAGTGGGACCCTGTCTCTACCAAAAAAAAAAAAAAAAAATATATATATATATATATATATATATATATATATATATATATATATTTAGTTAATTGAATGTGGTGGCACACACTTGTGATCCCAGCTACTCAAGTGGCTGAGGCAGGAGGATTACTTGAGCTCAAGAAGTCAAGGCTACAGTGAACAATGATCGTGCCAAGGCACTCCAGCCTGGGTACCAAAATGAGACCCTATCTTACAAAAAAAAAGAGAAAACTAACATTCTAGAAGAGAATAGAGTACCCTTAAGAAATATGCAAGAAATATGCTAAAATGGTACTTCTAGTAGTATGTAGTGTTTCAAGATTAAAGAACCTCCTACTCATGAAATGTGATTTGTAAGTAAAGTTTTAAGCAGAATATATGATACCTATTATATTAATTAAAAAGTCAATTTTTGCCGACAGCTTTGAATTTCAGTTCAGATAATGTGGTTCATAGATGTGGAATGTTTTGTTTTTTGTTTTTGTTCTCTCTTTTAAAGGACTTGGCTGTGTTACTAAGGCTTGATGAAAAAGAACTGCTTAAGCTCCAGGTATTACTAGAGAAATATAAGCAAGAGAACACCAGGACAAATGTTGGATTTTCTGATGATAAAGATGGCGTGTTACCTGTAAAAAACATTTTTGGAATATTTAGAATATGAAAAGGATGTGCTCAACATAAAGAAGATAAGTGAAGAGGAATATGTGGCTTTAGGTACATAAAATAAGACACTGTTCTTTGTATCCTTCCTCTTTTAGAAGAAAGCATTTTAGGAACATAATAGCATCTCAGAGATTCAGTTTGTTTTGAAATTTAATCAATGAAAGGATTTAATGTACTGTATTTTTTGGCCAACAAAAGATACTCTGATCTCAACAGGTTGTACTAATAAGTATACTAAAGAGACAGCACTAGATCATTATTTGCTTTCTGCTTTAATAAATCAAGCAAATTGCACGATTAATTTCTCTTTCCTCATAAAGTTTTGCTTCTGTAGAATTCCAGATTGTGATTAAATAAGATTGTTAGTCCAAATGGTAAGTAGTCATTGATTCATGTGCTTTGTTTTTGTTCTACCAGGCAGTTTCTTTTTTTGGAAGTGTTTGCATGGAGAAAGCTCCACTGAGGATATGTGTCACACTTTGGAGTCGGCTGGACTTGGCCCTCAGCTGTTGTTGGTAAGGTTTTTTTGGTTGCTGGATGCTGTTCTTCCTTGCGAATATCACCCAGAAGTGTCAGTCTTCTTTTTTGTTTTTAACCATTTTCTTTTAGGATATCGTAGAATGATATCCTAAAAATGATCAAATGATATTCTAAAAATGATCAAAGAAACTTGTAATCACCATATTTAATAGAGTAACATTATTTTATTTTTCTTATACCCTGTAAAAAGATTTTTTTCTTTTACTTTTACTTAGAGAGAGAGAGAGTCTTGTTCTGTCACCCAAGCTGGAGTACAGTGGTGTGATCATAGCTCACTGTAGCCTCAACCTCCTTGGCTCAAGCCATCCTCCCATCTCAGCCTCCTGAGTATCTGGGACTACAGGCACATGCCGTTATGCCAGGCATTTTTTTTTTACTTTCATAGAGATAGGGGTCTTGCTATGTTGCCCAGGCTGTCTCAGACTCCTGCCTTGAAGTGATTCTCCCTGCTTTACCACTCAAAGCTTTTGGATTACAGACAAGAACCACTGTGCCTGGCCAATTTTCTGTAAATGTTAAGAAGCATATTCTATAGTTGGTCTAAAATAAATTTAGCATCTGTATGTGTGCATTTACAGTAGAATTGGATCATCAGTAAAAAACTGTCATGTTACAATGAAAAAGATCTTTTTTTTTTATTTTTTTTTTGAAACGGAGTTTGGCTCTTGTTACCCAGGCTGGAGTGCAATGGCACGATCTCGGCTCACCGCAACCTCTGCCTCCTGGGTTCAGGCAATTCTCCTGCCTCAGCCTCCTGAGTAGCTGGGATTACAGGCATGTGCCACTGTGCCCAGCTAATTTTTTGTATCTTTAGTAGAGAAGGGGTTTCACCATGTTGACCAGGATGGTCTCGATCTCTTGACCTCGTGATCCACCCACCTCAGCCTCCCAAAGTGCTGGGATTACAGGCTTGAGCCACTGTGCCCAGCCTGAAAAAGATCTTAAAAACAAAATAAACTTCCCTTAAAGCAACATGAAAATGTATCAAACATTTTCAAACTTTAAATATATATTAGAATGTAATCTCTAATATAACAAATATAAAACAAAAGAATCATCCAAGGAGAAAATAAAACACTAAATTTTTGCCCTTTCTGGAAAAAAAAGGGAAGTTACCCCATATTCCTTGTTCTTTTTTGTTATTACATATCCCCTACACATATACGCATACACAGCTGTCCCTCAGCACCCATGGAAGATTGGTTCCAGGAAACTCCCCCACCATACCAAAATCCATGGGTACAGAATGTCCTGATATAAAATGGTGTAGTAAAAAATTAGCCAGGAATGGTGGCATGTCCCTGTAGTCCCAGCTACTCAAGAGGCTGAGGCATGAGGATCCCTTGAATCATGGAGGTCAAGGATATGCTATGATTGCACCTCTATACTCCAGCCGAGGTGACAGAGCCTGTCTCTAAAAAAAAACAAAAAAGTTAAAATGCTGTAGTATTTGCATGTAACCTATGCACATCTCCTTTATACCTTATATCCCATATACCTTAAATCATATCTAGATGACTTATAATACCTTATGCAACATAAATGCTGTGTAAATTATTGTTAAACTCTATTGTTGAGGGAATAATGAAAAGAAAAAAGTCTGTATATGTTCAGTACAGATGCAACCATCCATCTTTTTTCCCTGAATATTTTTGACTCAGTTGATTGAATACACGGATGTGGAATGCATGGATACAGAGGGCCAAGTGCACACTCTTTCACACCCCTCCATTCACGTGTTATATTTTGGCCTCAATTTATATGTTAAATGTTAGAATTTGGGGATCCTACCTCTGTGAGCTTGTTGACTGTTTAATGTATTCTTTTATTATGTATGTGTCTGGTTTTGGTATCAGGATAATGCTGTCCTCACTAAAATGAGTTTGGAAGTATTCCCTTCACTTCAGTGTTGTGAAACAGTTTGAGTATAATTTATATTAGTTGTTCTTCAAATGTTGGAAAGAATTCAACGAGAAATTCATCAGATCCTGGGCTTTCCTGTGGTGGGAGACTTTTTATGACTGCTTCAGTCTCGTTACTCATTACTGGTTTGTTGAGGTTTTCTGTTTTTCTGCAGTTGTTGGCATAAAGCTGCTCATAACAGTCTCTAATGACCCTTTGTATTTCTGTGGTATCAGTTATAATGTTTTCTTTTTTGTCTCTGATTTTATTTGAGTCTTTTCCCTTTTTTTTTTTTTTTAGTCTAAAGGTTTGTTGATTTTGTTTATCTTTTTTAATAAAACAACTTTTTTGAGCTGGGCACGGTGGCTCACACTTATAATCCCAGCACTTTGGGAGGCTGAGGCTGGTGGATCACGAGGTCAACAGTTCGAGACCATCCTGGTCAACATGGTGAAACCCCGTCTCTACTAAAAATACAAAAAATTAGCTGAACATGGTGGTGCATGCCTGTAGTCCCAGCTACTCGGGAGGCTGAGGCAGGAGAATTGCCTGAACCCAGGAGGTGGAGGTTGCAGTGAGCCAGGATCGTGCCATTGCACTCCAGCCTGGGTAACAAGAGCAAAACTCCATCTCAAAAAAAAGAAAAAAGTAAAACAAAACAACTTTTTTGTTCTTTTGTAATTTTTTAAAGTCTCAAATTTACTTATTTCTGCTTGATCTTTATTACTTCTTTTACTAATTTTGGGTTGGTTGGTTCTAACTTTTCTAGTTTATTGAGCTGTGCATTGTTAGATTTCTTATTTGGAGTCTTTTTTTTTTTTTGAGATGTTTATTGCTATAGAATTCCCTCTTAGCACTCCTTTTGCTGCATTCATTGTTTTGGTATGTTGTATTTCCATTTTTATTTTTATCAAGAAATTTTTAAATTTTCTTTTTAGTTGCTTTTTTTGGTCTCATTGGTTATTCAGAAGCATGTTGTTTAATATCTATGTTTTGCAGTTTCCAAAGTTCCTCTTGTTACTGATTTCTAGTTTTATTCTGTTGTGGTCAGAAAAATTCTTGGTATGATTTTGACCTTTTACAATTTGTTGAGACTTATTTTGTGGTAAACATATGGTCTGTCCTGAAGAATATTTTATGTGCTGATGAAAAGAATGTGTATTCTGCAGCAGCAAGTGAAATTTTCTGTAGATGTCTATTAGATCCATATGGTCTAGTATGTAGTTTAACTCTGAGGTTTCTTTGTTGATGTTCTACCTGGAAGATCTGTTCATTTCTGAAAGTGAGATTGAAGACCCCTATTATTACTGTATTGAAGTCTGTCTCTCCCTTTAGATATATTAATATTTGCTTTATATATTTGCGTGCTCCATTGTTGGGTGTATACATACTTAACTATTGATAGATCCTCTTGCTAAATTGACTCTTTCATCATTATATAGTTACCATCTTGCACCCTCCCTTTTTTTTGAGACAGAGTCTCACTGTCACCCAGGTGGGAGTGCAGTGTCACAATCTTGGCTCACTGCATCCTCCACTTCCCAGGTTGAAGGGATTCTCCTGCCTCAACCTCCCCTGTCTCTTTTTATAGTTTTCAACTTAAAGTCTATTCTTTCTGATATATGTATGGTTTCTGCTCTTTTTTTTTGTTTTAACTTTTATGGAATATCTTTTTTAATTCCTTCACTTTCAGTCTATGTTTGTCTTTATAGCTGAAGTGAGTTTCTTATATGCAGTATATGCTTGGATTTTGTTTTTTAATCCATTCAGTCACTCTGTGTTTTATTATTATTATTTTTGTTCCTGGGTCTAAGCAATTCTCTCATCTCAGCCTTCCAGTTACCCAGGACTATAGGTGCATACCACTGTACCCAACTGACTCTGTGTCTTTTAATTGGAGAATTTAGCCCACTTACATTCAGTATTATTAGGTAAGGTCTTACTCCTGCTATTTCCTTACTTGTTTATTAGTTGTTGTGTAACTCCTCTTTTTTTCTGTTTCTTTTTTTTTGATGGTTAAATGATTTTCTCTTGTAGTATGTTTCAATTCATTGCTTTTGATAGTGTATTGCTTTTTTTTAGTGTATCTATCGTAGGCTTTGCGCTGTGATTACCATGAAGCTTAGAAAAAAGTCCTAGTTATGACAAGTATTTAAAACTGATACCAACTTAACTTCAATTGCAAAAAAGGAATGAACAAACCATAAAAAGAAACCTATACAGATTAACTCCCTTCTCCCTGCATTTTAGCATTTTTGATATCATCATTTTACATTATTTATATTTTCTCTTAAATTGTTATGATTTTTTGATTGTTTTTTCTTTAGTCTTCTTACTAAAGATATACGTGGTTTAAACACCATGATTACAATACTGGTACAGCAATCACATTAGCATCATTTTCTTTCAGTTTGGAGAACTCCCTTTAGTGTCTGAGAGATTACATGTTTCTTGTAGGATAGGTCTGATAGCAATAAATCCCCTCAGCTTTCATTTGTCTCAGGAAATCTTTTATTTCCCTTTCATTTCTGAGGAATAACTTTGCTGGGTACAGTATTTTTAGGTGACAGTTTTTTTCTTGAACCCTCTGAACATATCCTCTTGGCCTGTAAGATTTCTGTTGAGAAATCTGCTACCAAACATACTGGGTCTATCTTATATGTTATTTGCTTCTATTATCTTGCTGTTTTCTAAATTCTCTCTTTGTCTTTGACCTGTATGAGTTTGTAAATTAGAGTATTCTTGTTTGTGTTAACTCAGATTAGTGACCCTTGACCTTGTTATACCTGTACATGTATATCTTCTGGTTTGGAAAGTTTTCTGTTATTACTTATGTGAGTAAACTTTCTACTCCTTTGTCTTTCTCAGTTCTCTCTTTAACTTCAGTAACCCCAAATTTGCTCTTGTGATGTTGTTTTGTAGCTCCTATAGGCCTTGTTCATTCCTTTTCATTCATTTCTTTCTTCTCCTCTGACTGTATTTTCAAATAGTCTATCAACAAATTCACTGATTCTTTCATTTGATCAATTCTGCTATTGATGCTCTCTACTGCATTTTTCATTTTATTTATTTTTCACCTCCAAGGTTTCTATTTGATTTTTCATTAATATTTCCAACTTTTTAAAATTTCTCTGATACAGTTTTTAATAGATTGTATATGTTTTCTTGAAGTTTGTTGAACTTCCTTGAACAGCTATTTTGAATTCTTTGTCTTAGAGATCACACATCTCCTTCACTTTAAGTTCTGTCTCTGGTGCCTTACTTTGTCAATTTGGTGAGGTCATGTTTCCCTGAATGTTCTTGATGCTTGTAGAAGTATAGTGGTATCTATGCATCAGTATATTAGGTATTTACTTTAGTCTTCACAGTCTGGCTTTGTTTTTACTTGGCCTTCCTCAGAGGGCCTTCCAGGAATTCTAAGCTGACTAGCGATTACAGTCCCTGAGCTTGTGCCCAGTGCAGCTGTCTCAATACTAGATGACACTCTAAGCCCAGGCTTGCTGCAGGTTTCTCAAGAGCTCTGAGGTTTATGTGGCTTTCCAGCCTTCATGGACTGAGGGAAGACCCAAGAAGGGTGCTGATGCTCTGTGGGAATGCTGGCCAGGGACCTGAATCTAGAAGACTGTCCTGGTGGCCCAGACACATGTGTGTCTGCATCCTAGCAGGTCTCTGTACAGGTGGATGGGAACCCAGCTGCAGTGAGAGGTGGTAGAAATGAGACTGGACCCCTTCAGGATCTGTGTGAAAAGGAGGCTGGCTGGCCTGTTTTGTTGGCTCAGATGAGTATTTGTCACCCAGCAGGTTCCTGCACAAGTGAGGTAATTCCTTGACTGCAACCGGAGGGGCTCGAGCTGAGACTGGGCCCTCTCAAGATCAGCTGTGGGAATTGAGGCTCATGTGTCTCATGTTGGCTCAGAGAGGGGTGTCTTCCAGCAAGTTTCTGCACAGATAGGATAGTTCTCCAACTGCAGTGAGAGGGCCCTGAGCTGAGATCCTCTTAGGAGTGAGACAGAGGTTGGTGAGCCTGTCAGGGAGGCTCTGACTCCTGAGCTGAGAGATCTGGGTGAGTGTCTCAGTCAAACCCTACAGCCAGTGGCACCTCATTAATGAACAGCAAATCAGCCAGGCATGGTGGCTTACGCCTATAATCCCAACACTCTGGGAGACCAAGGTAGGCGGGTCACCTGAGATCAGGAGTTCAAGACCAGCCTGACCAACATGGAGAAACCCCATCTCTACTAATAATACAAAACAATTAGCCGGGTGTGATGGCACATGCCTGTTATCCCAGATATGTGGGAGGCTGAGGCAGGAGAATCACTTGAACCCAGGAAGCAGAGGTTGCAGTGAGCTGAGATCACACCATTGCACTCCAGCTTGGGCAACAAGAGTGAAACTCCATCTCAAAAAAAAAAAAAAAAGCAAATCTATGCTCACATACTAGTAACTCCTTTCTGATAATATGCTCCTTAATAGAGATTTGGATTGGAAGGCAATGCTTCATAAAGAAGAGTTGGAAACAGTGAAGTTTAAATAGACAACAGGTTGTAATCTCTTAGGTAGACAAAGTACCTCATTCTCCCTCTCATATTGCATGATACAGCAAGCAACCACTTACTTTTTCACCTCAAGAAGCTGCAACATCCATATGCATGCATTTGCTGTCTAGGAAAGTATAAGATTTTGTCTATGTTAAATTTTTTTTAGACTGAGAAAGATTTAAATTTGATTTCAGTCTCTGCTCCTGAGTGTTTGGCTTTCTAAGGAAAAGGATATTTTGGATAAACCACAGTCTATCTGCTATCTTCATAAAATGCTGTCTCTCCTGAGCAAGATGAAAGGTAGGATGCTAGTGCATGCATAGTTCAGAATCACAGGATTTTAGCTAATGCTCTCATAAGCAAAGTTTAGTGTTTGAAATGTCACAAAAAGATGGGAGAGTCGATAGGACTCTTTGTTAGTCCCTTAACAAAAGGAGTCTATAGTGTACAAAACATTTCACAATGGAGATTCTTTTATGTATTAATAGAATACTCAATGCATTTGACTTATGTTTTAATTTATGAAATTTTATATTTTGTATCATCATAAAAATAATATGATTTGAACAATACATCTTAACTCAGTAAGGCAAATGGAATGGTCTTCAGGGGACGTAATGTTTTTCTTGTTATTTTTTATATGATTATCAGAATATTAATCTATTAAAATATTTGGGCCAGGCACAGTGGCTCATACCTGTAATCCCAGCACTTTGGGAGGCCAAGGTGGGCAGATCACAAGGTCAAGAGATCAAGACATTCCTAGCTAACATGGTGAAACCCCATCACTACTAAAAATACAAAAAAATAGCTGGGCCTGGTGGCGGGCACCTGTAATCCCAGCTATTCAGGAGGCTGAGGCAGGAGAATCACTTGAACCCAGGAGGTGGACATTGCAGTCAGCTGAGACCACATCACTGCACTACAGCCTGGGTGACAGAGGGAGACTCTGTCTCAAAAAAGAAAAAAAATCAGTAGTTTTCAATAATGATGAAATATTTCAAATAAGGATTTAATATCAATTCAGAACAAAGATGACTAAAAGATCATAAATAAATGGAATAGAAATGTTCTGAATAAAATAGATCGTTAGATATTTTTTCCACTTCATTGAGAACTAAAAAAACACATAAGTAGGGAGCTTAGTTGTAACATTATGTTTAACATAAATGGTTATACTAAAGAAATAGACAGGGTAAGAGTTAATTTTTGAGTTTTCTCCTATCCCTATAGTGGCCATCGATGAGACCTGGGATTCTCAGTCTGTGTCGCCATGGTGGCAGCAGATGCGCACAGCCTGTATTCAGTCTGAGAACAATGGGGCTGCTCTATTGTCTGCACATGTTGGGCATTCTGTTGCTGCACAGATATCAAACAACATCACAGAGAAAAAAAGTAAGTGGGCAAAGGTATGGCTTTGATCTGACACAGCCACAGGCTAAGGGGATGCTTTCCTTTTCTGTTTTTTTTTGGAATCGGGGAAAGGGATGAGAGGTGCTCCCCTTAATTTGTTTATTCAGCATGATGCCATCCATACTTGAATTTAGCAGTTGCCAATGCAGTATCCTACTGTGTTTTTTCCTCATCTCTTGAGAACTCAGATTTCCTTTACAGCTCATGGTGGAACAAATAATTTTTTCCAGGAGGATGTTACATTCGTTTAGATGAGACACCTAAATAGGTCTGTGGAGAGTCACTTAACATTGTCAGTCACTGTTGTTTATAGGCTCAATTTAATATTGCCTTCTTTAAATGTTCTTTATGATAGAGAGAGGTGAAATTTCATACTTTTTTTAAGTTGAAGAGTGTATTCTGAAGAGACATAAGTATTTTGATTGGTACTGATAGACAAAGCTGTGGCCCTTGCCAAAGATGGCCCAGAAAACTTTGAAATGTACTCTGGTTGAATCAGGGTCATTAGTGCAGGACTCCTTATAAATATCTGAAGTCACCATCCTTGCCCATGAGTCTCCAGTCTACTCCTGACCCTCATGTTTCATCCAACCCAGTAGTAATACTTGTAAAATAGCATTTATGTGTTGCTTTGTGATGTATCCTCAGTATCCATCATCTTTCAAGTTAAAAGCTCATTTGAGTTAATATTGATTCAGAATCTTTGGCAGAGAATAACTGGTACATTTTTTATTAGTTTTCCCAAACAGTTTTGGGTGCGGACTCAGAGGCCCTCACTGATTCCTGAGAAGCCCTTTCTCTTGACACTGAGTACTGGAAACTCCTTCTGAAACAGCTGGAGGATTGTCTTATACTTCAGACTCTGCTTCACAGCCAAGGGAACACTCAGACCTCCAAAGTGTCATCGCTGCAGACTGAGCCACTTCTAAGGCTTTCTGTTAAAAAGTTATTAGGAGGAAAAGGTAAGCTGAGTTTATTTGATCATTTGCATCCATGTTTTTATGTTATGAAGGTTTCTTTTAATAGAAATGACTGAAATAATAGGGAAAGAAAAATACACTCAGATTTAAAAAATAACAATAACCTTCTATATACTGTCTCTAAATTAATTTTCTCTAAAGTCTCATTTGGTCAGTTCCACACTCAGGAACTGCTAGGTGCATCCCTCTGCCTAAGAAAATGGCAGTGATTCTCAAAGAGTGGTCAGAGGACCTCAGGAGTCCTCCTTTTTTCACCTACATATCTGTATAGGTCACATTTTTCTTGTACGCTTCAATCAAAACAACAGAGCACAATAGATTGAATGTCAAAGCTGATTGGGGATTCCACATAGAAGCCAGACATTACACAGATGTGCAAATATGTAAAGTAGTGCCACTTTTCTCACCAAATATCCCTTTTTTTTTTTTTTTGCATTGGGAAATACATTTTTTTTTATACTAAGTTCTGGGATACATGTGCAGAACATGCAGGTTTGTTACATAGGTATACACATGCCATGGTGGTTTGCTGCATCCATCAACCTGTCATCTACATTAGGTATTTCTTCTAATGCTATCCCTTCCCTAGACTCCCATCCCCAATAGGCCCCAGTATATGATGTTTCCCTCTCTGTGTCCGTGTGTTCTCATTGTTCAACTCCCATTTTTGAGTGAGAATATGCAGTGTTAGGTTTTTGTTCCTGTGTTAGTTTGCTGAGAATGCTGGTTTCCAGTTTCATCCATGTCCCTGCAAAGGACATGAACTCATCCCTTTTTATGGCTGCATAGTATTCCATGGGTATATATGTGCCACATTTTCTTTATCCAGTATATTGTTGATGGGCATTTGGGTTGGTTCCAAGTCTTTGCTATTGTGAATAGTGCTGCAGTAAACATACGTATGCATGTGTCTTCATAGCAGAATGATTTATAATCTTTTGGGTATATACCCAGTAATGGGATTGTTTGGTCAAATATAATTATTTTCATAAAATATTAACATGTAATCAGTTTATTTTCATTTTAAAATGTACTAATAAAATATTTTTTAAATTTATCAGTTTTAATTTTTAGTACCATAAAGATTGACAGCTGTAACTCATACACCAAAGTTCTTTGGGGTTGCCAGTAATTTTAAGGGGATCATGAGACTAGTAAGCTCAAGAATTGCCTTTAAATGTCTTAAGCATAAACTCTTAAGATTGCTATCCAAAAACTTTGGACTTTGAATCCAACTGATTTTTCTATTTCTTTCTTGCTTCCTAGATTTTAGTTAAAATAAAGCATCCATGTGCATCCTATCTTAGATCTGGGTCTATCCTCTTCCCTTTTCCTGCCTCTCTCTCATGAATATCAAAATCTTACTCATCTTTCAGGATCCAGCTCAAATGCTTCTCCTCCAAGAAACCCTTCATATTCACTAACTGCAAATTTTCCCTTTTCCCCCTAATATCCATAGAATTGTATTCCTTTGTTCTGATGCATCACTTTCCACTGTCCCGGAGTCATTTGGGTTCCTGTGCTTATATCTTGCAGGAGCTTAAACATCTTACATTTTTAGTTGTCTTTGGGTGCTCACACTTTTTATCAGCAGCTCTTTTAGGCATTTGATACTGGAAGAACTCTATGTGAGCTTTATAAATACCCACATATTTATGGATTTTTATTTAGCTTACTCATTTTCTCATTCTTTATAAACTTGTGACCACTTTTTTATTGTAAACTCACCATACATTATGTTGCCACCTAGAGAAAGGGTGAGGATGCTATTTGAATATTAACCTAAGCAGTGGAATCAGGGGCTGAATTCTGGAATGAGAATTTTCAAATATTTTAGATGAAACCTAAGACATGAGATCACCCATCGCACTGCTCACATTCATTTTCACTGATAATTGTGAATTTACTGTGAAGCATTCTTTTTGTGGAAGGTTGTTATTGGAATCAAAAGAAGAGGAAAGACTGAGTGAGAAAGTTTTGGTAACCATAGGAGAAGTGTAATTTGTTTTTGATAATTAACAGGACTCTTTAAACATCTGGAATGTTTTTCAGCATGAGTTTACAATTTTTTGTACTATATTGATGACAGAAGCATGATATAATATGCTGTTGATTAGCTATGGCTAAATCAGGCCCATAAATATTTCATATAGGCAAATTAGTTGATTATTCAAAGTAATATTGGCTGGGCACAGTGATTCATGGCTGTAATCATAGCACTTTGGGAGACCGAGGCAGGTGGATCACCTGAGGACCGGAGTTCAAAACCAGCCTGACCAAAATGGTGAAATGCTATCTCTACTAAAAATACAAAAAAAATTAGCCGGGCATGGTGGTGTGCACCTGTAATCCCAGCTACTCAAGAGGCTGAGGCAGGGAAATCACTTGAACCTGGCAGGCAGAGGTTGCGGTGAGCCAAGATCATGCCATTGCACCCCAGCCTGGGCAACAAAGCATGATTCTGTCCAAAAAAAAAAAGTAATATTATATTGCCCTTACGAGCTTAGACAAGTATCATACTAAACAATCTATTTTCACTTATAATTTAAGTAAAATTGTAGGGATATATTAATTTCTTTGTTTTTTGAGATGGAGTTTCACTCTTGTTGCCCAGGCTGGAGTATAATGGCGTGATCTCCGCTCATTGCAACCTCCACCTCCCGGTTTCAAGCAAGTCTCCTGCCTCAGCCTCCTGAATAGCTGGGATTACAGGCATGCACCACTATGCCTGGCTAATTTTGTATTTTTAGCAGAGATGTGCTTTCTCCATGTTGTACAGGCTGGTCTCAACTCCTGACCTTAGGTGATCCACCAGCCTCAGCCTCTCAAAGTGCTGGAATTATAGGTGTGAGCCATCGTGCCCAGCCAATTTCTTTGTTTTTATCTGGTAAAGTTTATTTTAAATCTGTGGACATAGAAAGCATATGGTATGCGCATGTGCATTTATATTCATCTAATATTTTCTGAGAGTATAAGGATGGCCTGACATATATTTTGATACATATTTTGACATATGTCAGGGCATCCTTATACTCTCAGAAAATATTAGATGAATATAAATGCACATGTGCATACGATAATATCAATGAAATATCCTGCTTGTTGCCCTCACAAGTTGCCCGGTAGGTAGTAACACTGCTGTAAATCTCATGAATTTTTTGAGTCACCTTCAGGCTCAGAAATGAATGTGGCACTTAAATCTCTTCATAAGGAAATGTAGGTTATGAACCATATTGGCTCCCATTGGCAAACACTGCCATGTGTGTTGTGAATTTTTATTTTCTTTCTTGTCTCCCAACTACAGGTGGCATTGCAGACAGTGTAGCAAAGTGGATATTTAAACAGGACCTCAGCCCTGAAGTATTAAAACTGGCTAATGAAAAAAGAGATGTAGAAAACCCAGATGAACCCAAAGAAGGTGTTAACAGAGGTTTCCTTGAGGTATCAGAGGTGGAGACGGACTTAGGAGCCATACCAGGTGATACACAAATAATGAGAAATATGAAATCCAGAGTAGAAATATGCGCCCAAGTGTCCATCAAGGAGAAAAATAACATCACTGCTTTCTTCTGACTTTCAGACTGACTGCATTTAGCATATGAGCAGTTTCCTTGTAGCCTTGAACTAGATGTGTTGCATGCACACTGCTGCTGGGAGTATGCTGTTCAATGGAATAAAGATCCAGAGGTAAGATTCTCATTACCTCTTTCATGTTATTTCTGCTTCTGCGTTCTTGCTATTCATATGTGGGGACTGTAATTAAAGAGCTTATTCTAAACACTGGCTTTTTCCCCATTGTAATACCTCTGTACTAACTAGGGCAGAACTTTTTCATATATTTCTCTTGTAATCCTCACCAGTAAACCTGTAACATGTAGGCACTATCATTATCCCCACTCTAGAGAAGAAAAAACTAGGGCTCAGAGAATTTAAGTTTCTTCCCTGCAGGCACACAGCTAAGGTAAGTGTCAGGACTTAAGCTTAGGTTTCCCTTTATCTGAAACCTGTGTGCTGTGCCCCCCTTCCTAGTTAGGTTGTGGCAAGTATATTGTTTATTTCTTTCTGAATTCCTGCATGAAATGGCACCAACCTAACAGAATATTCTTTTTTTTTTTTTTTTAGATTTCTCAACCTGTCACCCAGACTGGAGTGCAATGGTGTGATCTCGAGTCACTGAAACCTCTGTCCCCCAGGTTCAAGCGATTCTCCTGCCTTAGCCCGTGAAATAGCTGGGATTACAGGCACAAACCCCCAAGCTTGGCTAATTTTTATATTTTTAGTAGAGATGGGGTTTCCCCATGTTGGCCAGGCTGATCTCGAACTCCTTTGTGATCTACCCACTTCAGCCTCCCAAAGTGCTGCGATTGCAAGTGTGAGCCACCATGCCAGACCCAGATTATTATTATTAGTTTTGTTTTTTTTTCTTTTGAGATGGAGTTTCGCTCGTTACGCAGGCTGGAGTACAATGGCGCGACCTCAGCCCGGCGCAGCTACCGTTAGGCATATGCAAAACAATCAGAGAATCAATTAGCAATAAAGTTGCAAGACTCTCCTTGGCCCACATGCAGAAGAAAAGACTCAAAATAAAAGTGAGCCTTTCGGAGGTTGCGGTGAGCTGAGATCGCGCCATTGCACTCTAGCCTGGGTAACAAGAGAGAAACTCGGTCTCCAAAAAAACAAAGCCTTTATTTCAACCAGCTGAAATGAGTTGGTTTTTTGGTTTTTTTGTTTTTTTTTTGAGATGGAGTTTCGCTCTTGTTACCCATGCTGACTCTTTTCAGCCGGAGTGTCACTTCTATTTTGAGTCTTTTCTTCTGCATACCGGCAAAGGGGAAGTCTTGCAACTTTGTTGCTAATAGATTCTGTTTTGCAGATGCCTAACGGTAGCTGCACCGAGCCGAGATCGCGCCATTGCTCTCCAGCCTGGGTAACAAGAGCAAAACTCCCATCTCAAAAAAAAAAAAAAAAAAAGTGACGCCTTTATTGCATCCAGCTGAAACGAGTTGGTTTTTTTCTTCTTCTTTTTTTTTTTTTTTTTTTGAGATGGGGTTTCGCTCTTGTTACCCAGGCTGGAGTGCAATGGCGCGATCTCAGCCCGGCGCAGCTACCGTTAGGCATCTGCAAAACAATCAGAGAATCTATTAGCAATAAAGTTGCAAGACTCTCCTTGTCCTACATGCAGAAGAAAAGACTCAAAATAAAAGTGAGCCTTTCGGAGGTTGCGGTGAGCTGAGATCGTGCCATTGCACTCCAGCCTGGGTAACAAGAGAGAAACTCGGTCTCAAAAAAAAAAAAAAAGCCTTTATTTCATCCAGCTGAAACGAGTTGGTTTTTTTTTTTTTGAGATGGAGTTTCGCTCTTGTTACCCAGGCTGTCTTTTCAGCCTGATGAAATAAAGGCGTCACTTCTATTTTGAGTCTTTTCTTCTGCATACCGGCAAAGGGGAGTCTTGCAACTTTGTTGCTAATAGATCCTCTCTTTGCAGATGCCTAATCGTAGCTGCGCCGAGCCGAGATCGCGCCATTGCACTCCAGCCTGGGTAACAAGAGAGAAACTCGGTCTCAAAAAAAAAAAAAAAGCCTTTATTTCATCCAGCTGAAACGAGTGTTTTTTGTTTGTTTGTTTGTTTTGAAATGGAATTTCGCTCTTGTTACCCAGGCTGACTCATTCAGCCGGATGAAATAAAGGCGTCACTTCTATTTTGAGTCTTTTCTTCTGCATACCGGCAAAGGGGAGTCTTGCAACTTTGTTGCTAATAGATTCTCTCTTTGCAGATGGCTAATGGTAGCTGCCCCGAGCCGAGATCACGCCATTGCACTCCAGCCTGGGTAACAAGAGCGAAATTCCTATCTCAAAAAAGAAAAAAAGTGACGCCTTTATTTCATCCAGCTGAAACTAGTTGGTTTTTTTCTTTTTCTTTTCTTTTTTTTTTTTTTTTTTTGAGATGGGGTTTCGCTCTTGTTACCCAGGCTGGAGTGCAATGGCGCAATCTCAGCCTGCGCAGCTACCATTAGGCATCTGCAAAACAGAGAATCTATTAGCAATAAAGTTGCAAGACTCTCCTTGGCCCATATGCAGAAGAAAAGACTCAAAATAAAAGTGAGCCTTTCGGAGTTTGCGGTGAGCTGAGATCGCGCCATTGCACTCCAGCCTGGGTAACAATAGAGAAACTCGGTCTCAAAAAAAAAAAAAGCCTTTATTTCATCCAGCTGAAACGAGTTTTTTTTTTTTTTTTTTTTTTTTTTTTTTTTTTGAGATGGAGTTTCGCTCTTGTTACCCAGGCTGCAGTACAATGGTGCAATCTCGGCTCACCGCAACCTCTGCCTCCTGGGCTCAGGCAATTCTTCTGCCTCAGTCTCCCGAGCAGCCGGGACTACAGGCACGGTTTGTCTTGGGTTTTATCACCTAAATGCATATTCTTTTAATAATGCCTGCATTGGGACTTCCTGGGGTCCACACAGTTGGGTTCCTGGTCTCCAATTAACTGAAGAACTGTGTTATCTGGCTGGTTCTCAATTATCTCCTAAAAATTACCCCATTGGCTTGTAACTGGGAAACAGAGCAAACAAAATCCTTCTTAGCTTTGATCAAGACAAAATGCCAGTCATCGGAAACTGCATTTGACCGCGTGAATGTGAACTGGCAAACTAGGCCATGAAATTGGAGAAAAGGAAAAACGAAAAAGTTCACTGATCAAAAAACTGTCAGAGCAACTAAGATAAAACATCTCCAGCCATGACACTAGACACCCTCTTGGAAAGATTAGCCTGGGGAAAGTGTAGTTGTGTATTTCCTTAGCATGTCTGAAAACACTCCATTTCAGGATAATCAGGAGCCTATGAGAATGCCACTTTCCCTCAGAATCCACAACAACCTGGAAATGCCCTGTTCCTGGCAATCTATTACACCTGGCCTGAGCCATTAACATGCAGCTTCATACACTTCTTGGGAGTTTGACACTGGTTGAGCTTGTTTTTCTGGTCCCCTGGAGCAAAAAACAAGGAATAGCCAATAGTAATTTTGCGTTTTAAAATGTCCTTTCCACTCTTAAACTTCTCCCTACAACCACAGTGCAATACCTGAGCTCATATTTATGGGAGAAATACAAAAGCAGATTTGACACAGCTCAGCAGCCAACACTTCACAGTGAAAGAACAAGGCCGTTGGTCATGGACAGTTGACCACCAATGAGTGGACTGAGACCAGAGAACAACTTTGCACAGGCCTCAGAGCAGCCATTAAATGGAAATGACTTGGAGCTGAGTGAGGCCCGAATCAAGTGACTTGTTAAGGTATTTTGGTCTGTCATCAGTCTCAAACGTTATAGTTCCCTGTGCCTTTTGATGCATTATTTTTTCAACTTTTATTTTCGATTCCATGGGAACATGTGCAGGATCGTTATCTGGGTATGCTGCGTGATGCTGAAGTTTAGAGTGTGAATGATCCCATCACCCAGGTACTGAGCATAGTACCTCATAGCTTTCTAATACTTCCTCTCATTCCCTCCCCCTTCTAGTGGTCTGCAGTGTCTACTGTTCTCATTTTTATGTCCAGGAGTATCCAGTGCTTAGCTCGTGCTTATAAATGAGAATGTGCAGTATTTGGTTTTATGTTCCTGTGTTAATTCACTTAGGATAATAGCCTCCAGCTTCATCCATGTTGCTGCAAAGGAGTGATTTTGTTCTTTTTCACATCTGCATGGTATTCCATGATATATATATATGCCACATTTTCTTTATCCAACCTGCAATTGAATGGGTACCTAGGTTGATTCAATGCCTTTGCTATTGTGAATAGTGCTGCGATGTATAAGCAAGTGGACATGAATTTTTGACAGAACAATTTTTCTTTTCAATATATAACCAGTAATGGGATTGCTTGGTCGAATAATAGTTCTGTTTTAAGTTCCTTGGGAAATCTCCAAATCACTTTCCATGGTGGATGAGTTAATTTACATTCCTACAAATAGTGTGTATGTGCATAAGTGTTCCCTTTTCTTCCCAACCACACCAACATCTGCTGTTTCTTGACGTTTTAATCATAGCCATTCTGACTGGTGTAAGATGATATCTTATTGTGGTTTGATTTGCATTTCTCTGATGATTAGTGATGTTGAGCATTTTTTTATATGTTTGTAAGCTGCTTGTATGTCTTCTTTTGAGAAGCATCTCTTCATGTTTTGCTCAATTTCTAATGGGGTCATTTATTTTTTGCTTGTTCAGTTGTTGAAGTTCCTTATAGGTTCTGGATATTAGGCCTTTGTTAGATGCATAGTTTGTAAATATTTCCTCCTATTCTGTAGGTTGTCTGTTTACCTTGTTGATAGTTTCTTTTGCTGTGTAGAAGTGTTTTAATTAGGTCCATTTGTCAATTTTTGGTTTGTTGCAATTGCAGTGCAGAACTTAATCATAAATTCTTTCCATGGCCAATGTCCAGAAAGGTGCTTCTAGGTTTTCTTCCAGGATTCTTATAGTTTGAGATCCTATATTTAAAACTTTTTTTTAGATTCTATTTTTCTTTTTTGTGGGTATGTAGTTATATTTAAATCTTTAATCCATCTTGAGTTAATTGTTGTGTATGGTGAAATGTAGGAATCTAGTTTCTTTCTTCTGCATACAACTAGCCAGCTATCCCAGTACCATTTATTGAAGAGGGAGTCCTTTCACCATTGCTTATTTTTGTCAGCTTTGTGGACAATTAGGTGGCTGAAGGTTTGCAGGTTTATTTCTGGGTTCACTATTCTGTTCTATTGGTCTATGTGTCTGTGTTTGTACCAGTATTATTCTGTTTGAGTTGCTGTAGCCTTCCTATAGTTTGACGTCCAGTAAGTGATGCCTCTGTCTTTGTTCTTTTGCTTAAGATTGCTTTTGCTATTTGGACTCTTACTTGGTTCTGTATGAATTTTAAAATAGTTTTTTTCAATTCTGTGAAAAAATGACATTGGTAGTTTGATAGGAATAACATTGAGTCTGTAGATTGCTTTGGGCAGTATGGCCATTTTAATGATACTGATTCTTCCAATCCATGAGCATAGAATGCTTTTCCATTTGTTTGTGATATCTATGATTTCTTTTAGGAGTGTATTGTGGTACTCCTTGCAGAGATTCACTGATAAGAATAACCTTCTTGATTAGATGTATTTGTAGGTATTCTATTTTCTTGTTTGGCTATTGTAAATGGAATGGCACTCTTGATTTGGCTCTCAGCTTGAATGTTATTGGTCAATAGAAATGCCACGGGTTTTTTTACATTGATTTTGTATCCTGAAATTTTACTGAAGTCATTTATCAGTTCCAGGAGATTTTTGGTAGGTCTTTAGTCTTTAGGGTTTTCCAGGCATAGAATCATATCATCCACAAAGAGACATAATTTGACTTATTTTTTCTATTTATGTGCCTTTTATTTCTTTTCTCTTGCCTGATTGCTCTGGCTAGCACTTCCAGTAGTCTGTTGAATAGGAGTGGTGACAGTGGTCATCCTTGTCTTGTTCCAGTTCTCAAGAAAAATGTTTTCAGTTTTTGCCCCTTCATTACAATGTTGGTTGTGGTTTATAGTAGATGGCTCTTATTATTTTGAGGTATGTTCCTTTGATGACTCATCTATTGAGGGTTTTCATTATGAAGGGATGTTGGATTTCATTAAAACCTCTTTTGGCATCTATGGAGATGATCACATGGGTTTTGGTTTTTAATTCTGTTTATGTGATGAATCACATTTATTCATTTGTGTATGTTGAACCAACGTTGCATCCTAGAAATGAAGTCTACTTGGTCATGGTGAATTAACTCTTTTATCTGCTATTTAATTTTATTTGCTAGTATTTTGAGGATTTTTGTGTCTATGTTCATCAGGAATATTGGCCTGTAGTTTTCTTTTTCATTGTGTCTTTCTCAGATGTTGATATCAGAGTGATCCTGGCTTTATAGAATGAGTTAGGGAGGAATACCTTCTCCTTGAGTTTTTGGAATAGTTTCACTAGAATTGGTACTAGCTCTCCTTTGTATATCTGGTAGAATTTGACTATGAATCCATCTGCTTCAGGGATTTTTTTTGGTTGGTAGGTTTTTTATTGCAATTCCATTTCAGAAATCAGTGTTGGTCTGTTCAGTGTTTTAATTTCTTCCTGATTCAATCTTGGGAGACTGTATATTTTCAGAAATTTATCTATTTCCTCTAGATTTGCATAGAGGTACTCATAATACTCTCTGAGAAGCTTTTGTATTCTGTGGAATTGGTTGTAATGCCACCTCTGTCATTTCTAATTGTGCTTATTTTGATCTCTGTTTTTTCTTTGTTAATATATCTAGTGGTCTATCAATCTTGTTTACCTTTTAAAAAACAGATTCTGGTTTTTTTTATTCTTTGTATAAATTTTGGGTCTCGGTTTCATTCAGTTCTGCTCCGATTTTAGTTATTTCCTTTCTTCTGCTAGCTTTGAGGTCAATTTGTTCTTGTTTTTCTAGTTCCTCTAGGTGTGACATTAAATCATTAATTTGATATATTTCTAACTTTTTGATATAAACATTTAGCACCATAAACTTTCCTCTTAACACTACTTTGCTGCATCACAGAGATTTTTGCTATGCTCTATGTTTGTTTTCATTTATTTCAAAGAATTTCCTTATTTCTGCCTTAATTTTGTTGTTTATCCAAAAGTTATTCAGGAGCAAATTGTTTAATTTCCATGTGTGGTTTTGAGAGATCTTCTTGGTATTGAATTCTGCTTTTATTCCACTGTGTTCTGAGAGTATGGTTTGTATGACTGCAATTCTTTTGAATTTACTGAGACTTGCTTTATGGCTGAGCATGCGGTCAATCTTGAGGTATGTCCTGTGTGCAAATAAAAAGAATGTACATCCTGTGGTCGATGGGGAGACTATTCTGTAGATTTCTATTAGGTCCAATTAATCAAGTGTTGAGTTTAAATCCTTTAGATGGTTTCTGATTAGTGCTACCTGTCCACAGAGCAAAAAATAAATATATTATTTGTATAGCGCTACATCACAGTATAACAGTCATGTAGGTATAATTCCTATAGCAGCCTACCTAGGAAACTTTTGGAGACAAAAGTCATTATTGTGTGTTCATGGCATACCTTTCTTTCCTACAGGCTTTTTAAAAAGTGGCTTTGCTTATTTAGCTCTGGCCTCTGTACCTGTATCATGCAGAATCAGGGAAATGGAAAGAAAACTGGAGAGCGGAAGGAATGGAAGAGACGGGAAATGAGAGAAGAAAGGGAGTGGATATGGGAGAGTTTTTGTTTCTTGGGGTTTGGAGCTGCTTACTGGTTGGGAATTAAGGGTGTGTAAGAGAGATATAGGGAAGGACAGCTCATTTCTGTAAAGACCACCCTAAGAGTGGATGAAATGGACAAGATTTTGAAAATAATTTTGTCTAAATTAAGGATGTATTTTCTTCTCTCCTTTTGTGGTTTCTCCAGACTCAAATTAAAAATAAAATTGGTATTAGTCATATTTTTCTATTGAACAATAATTTTTTTGAAACACCTTGAGATTGGGTCCAAGTTATAATCAAGCCCTTGAAACCAGTAGTGGCAAAAAGAAGCTCTGATAGAATTCTATAGTCATGACTGATTCAGCTCCTATTCAGCAGAGACTAATTTTGCCAATACTGACCGTTCTTACTAACTGATAAGAATGATACCTACATGACAATTATCTATTAATATACTTGAATGATAAAAGTATTCCAGACTAGCATCAACCATATCATTATCCTAATAAAAATGTTCAATCTATCAGACGTCTACCTTTGAGTAAACAAAAGATCTAGATGATGAACTAGAATTTTCATTTCATCTCAATACTTGCTGTCAGGAAGATATGGTCATTGACTCCTTCAGTTGTCAAAATTCTAGTAGGTTTGGTACTAGGCAGGCTGGTATGTCATTAGAAAATAAACTAAGAATAAGGAGGCAAAGGTAAATGAGGCTGATGGGGTTCCGAATATGCTACCCCAAAATAAGGCATCTTGGCATTTGAACAAACTGCAAAAGCAGGAAGGTCAGGCTCAACTTCCCCTCACCCTCATCCCCTGAAGCAGGTCATAAGACCCTCATTTCAGAGATTCTCTCCCCATACCCAGAAGAAAAGAACATCTTTATCTCTGAAGACACGGGGACAGACAGAAATCTGAACAAAACAGGCATTGCTAAGCTCCCCCAGTTAATTACCATTAGATCATACTCCCTTCATCCAATCACACTTTTTCACACTGTCCACTCTTTATCAAACCTAAACACAAAAATATACAGGTTTCCCTGCTTCTTTGGGTCTTCATTTCTTTAGGAAGTCTCCCATACCACATAAAACTCGAATTGAATAGTTTGTCTGCTTTTCTCTTATTAATCTGTCTTTTGCCAGAAGGGCCTCAGCTGTGAACCTAGCAATGGTAAAGAAATATTTTCCCCCACACACAGGGGTCTATTGGGGGGACTGGGGGAGGGACAGTGGGGGCAGATCTGGGGAGGGATAGCCTGGGGAGAAATGCCAAGTGTGGGTGAAGGGGAGGAAGGCAGCAAAACACACTGCAAAGAAAGAAAGAAAAAAAATATTTTCCCCCTATACTGGAATGAGTCCGTTGGGGAAAGAATGGCCCATAATCCAAAGCACAGTGCAAAAGAAGCAGTGTGAGCTCAGACTCAGCGCTGTAGCTAGAGTATTTGAGACCTTGAGTGAACTATTTTCAACAGTCTCCATAGAAAACAATTATTTTTAGTAATAATCATAAATTAAGCCTAATAATAATGGTCAGAAAACACACTGAAAATTTTCTTTTATTGAACTGCCTATATATAATCAGCCTGTTAAAATAATATAATAAAATGCATATTAAAATATATAAAAGGAAAAATATATTAATACTGTCTAATTTACATTCATGTAGTTTTTGAAAGAAAAAAAGACTCACACATACATATTGGTCTCTTATAGTAATGAATCTTGCAGTTCACATTGCCTGTTTAAAATTTTAAACACACATAAAAACTCCAAATGTTTTTCATGTCACTGTTCTATCATTTTTATTTTTAACCCTCTGGTTAAATGCAGCAATATCTGCTCCCACAGGGATAGAGAGACAAACTTGCACCCTAGCTGAGCTCAGATGATTCTGAATCATTACAAACACGGGTCTGAGTCTGCCTCTGTTGGAGGCCAATTGTGTAACTAGGAGTCCTTAGAATTAAATTCCATGAAAAGTACAATGTGTATTGAAGGACAATAATAAAAATGTGCTCCCTTGAAGCTTACGCATAAGCTTATTATAATTATTAAAAGTCAGTTGTTTAGAACTTAGGCCAACAATAGCTTTTGGCAGAGTGTGGGAGTGTTTTGTCACTGACATTGTTTAGGATGGTCAGCTCGTGGTAATAACGAAACACAGACCAAACTTATTTCCTTTTATTATTGTTTTTTAAATGTCTACAGACTGTGTGCTCCCTTGTTTTCTGCACCTTCCCCTTTTCCCCCTGCCCTTAAAATGCAATTATCCAACCTCTTTTCTGGGTGAAGTTTGTCTATTTTGATAAAGCAGGCACAGCAGTAGAAATCTCTTACATCGAGGGAAATGCAGTAGAAATCAGAAACTAGATGCACACAGTGGGAGTTGGAACGGCTGCAGCTCACTGGGCACTTCTCACTGACTCCACACGTTACCTGCTCATAAGAATTTGGTGGTTAGGCTGGCACAGTGGTTCATGCCTATAATACCAGCACTTTGGGAAGCTGAGGCAGGTGGATCACCTGAGGTCGAGAGTTCGAGACCAGTCTGGCCAGTATGGTGAAACCTCATCTCCACTAAAAATATAAAAATTAGCCATGCATGGTTTCAGACGCCTGTAATCCCAGCTACTCGGGAGGCTGAAGCATGAGAATCTCTTGAACCTAGGAGGTGGAAGTTGCAGTGAGCTGAGATCACACCACTGCACTCCAGTCTGGGCAACAAAGCAAGACTCTGTCTCAAAAAAAGAGAAAGAAAAAGATTTACTTGTTTAATTTTCTGCCAAGTTTGTTCCTGATGGTTCAGGACCAATTGGGTAGGCCAAGATCCAGAGACAGTTCTTTGGCCTCTGCAGTGGAGTGGGGCTGGAGCAGGCAGGTACCAGCTTGAAGGGGTCCTTCAGGAAGTATTTTATCAACACCAGATAATGATTGGAAACTTGTCAAAGCTCTTCCAATCAAACATGTTCACAGTATTATTCCAAAACCATGATTCTTTATAGAGTATTAATTTTGAAAAATCCTCATCTATCTTTTTCACTAAATAATCGAAGAAGTAAAATGATTAAATAAAAAGATGCTATGGCAATCATTTCTTTTGCTACCTTTCTTTGGGTTTCTGATGTGGTCACTTTTGTAAAACGTTCACAGCCAGGTGCCATGGCTCACACCTATAATCCCAGCACTTTGGAAGGCTGAGGAAGGCAGATCAGTTGAGGTCAGGAGTTCAAGTCCAGCCTGGGCAACATGGTGTGAAACCCCGTCTCTACTAAAAATACAAAAAATTAGCTGGGCACAGTGGCGCATGCCTGTAATCCCAGCTACTCAGGAGGCTGAGGCAGGAGAATTGCCTTAACCCAGGAGGCGGAGGTTGCAGTGAGCTGAGATCGCGCCATTGTACTCCAGCCCAGGTAACGAGCGAAACTCCGTCTCAAAAAATAATTAATTAATTAATTAAATTAGCCAGGTATGGTGGAACATGACTGTAATCCCAGTTAGTTGGGGAGGGGGGCCTGAGGCAGGAGAATCACTTAAACCCAGGAGGCAGAGGTTGCAGTGAGTCAAGATCAGGCCACTTACTCCGGCATGGGTGACAGAGTGAGACGCCATCTCAGGGAAAAGAAAACGAAGAATAATAACGTTCACAAACTCCCCAAGTATTATGTAACTATAGTGCTTCAAAAATCACTTGTTCAGCAGTTTCCTGTGCAAACCTTGATTTTTAATTATTATAACCACCATTTATTGGGCATCAACTGTGTTCCAACACTGTTAAGCTACATCTATAAAAATAATAATAATAATTGGTCTTTTCGGTGCAGATTTAAAAGAGATTGCTCCCCATCATAAATAAGAACAACAAGCAGAGAATAGCTCAAAGGAATTAGTCATAGTCCAAGCTGGTAGATATCATCATGCCAAAGTATGTCAGAGACAGGAAATGACACAAGGTTAAGAAGACTACAAAGTACAACGATGACTATAATTACTCACCTTTAACTGAACAGTATAATTGAATTACATAATTCATTTCCATTATCTGAGTTCCTGGCTTAGTCTCTTTGAGTACCATGAATCAGGAATGACTGTGCTTGACCCTTTGGTAGTCAAAGACTGCTGGGAGGTCCAGGGTTGTGGTATTCAGTGTTACAAACAGAAGGCTCTCCTGCCCACCCCAGGAGATGTGCCAGCTTCATGTATCTCATGACACATGAAGGCTCTGACATTGCAAACTGGACTAGGACAAGCCTTTGACTTCTCTGGGTTGTGAGGAGTTTTAGAAAATAACTGAAAATCAACCTTTTTTAGGATGATGTACTTAAGCATAGTCCTGTAACAGGAAGAACATGGTATTTGGCAATAGGAAATCTGGATTTGAGTCTCCATTCATACCTAACTGGCTTTGGACTTTAGCAAGGTCACCCAGTCTCTCAGATCCTGTCTGAAATAGCTTGTCTTGCAGGTCACTTGCAAGGATTACGTGAGATGCTCCATGTGAAGGCACTTGTGGGCCTTAGCACTTACAGAAGGAAAAAGTCATCATTAACACACATATTCCACCTTCCATGCTAAGCATGAGCTAATAACCACAGTTTTTCTGAGCAACAGATCATATTAAATTTAAAAATCAAATTCAGCCATGCATGGTAGCTCATGCTTGTAATTCCAGTGCTTTGGGAGGCCAAGGCAGGAGGATCACTTTAGGGCAAGAGCTTGAGATCAGCCTGGGTAACACAGCAAGACCCTCATCTCTACAAAAATAAAAATATTAAGGCTGGGCACGGTGGCTCAAGCCTGTAATCCCAGCACTTTGGGAGGCCGAGGCGGGTGGATCACGAGGTCAAGAGATTGAGCCCATCCTGATCAACATGGTGAAACCCCGTCTCTACTAAAAATACAAAAAATTAGCTGGGTATGGTGGCACGTGCCTGTAATCCCAGCTGCTCAGGAGGCTGAGGCAGGAGAATTGCCTGAACCCAGGAGGCGGAGATTGCAGTGAGCTGAGATCGCGCCATTGCACTCCAGCCTGGGCAACAAGAGCGAAACTCCATCTCAAAAAATAAATAAATAAATAAATAAATAAATAATAAAAATGTTAGTGAGGCACAGAGGCACATGCCTCTAGTCCCAGCTACTTGGGTGGCCGAGACAGGAGAATCGCTTGTGCCCAGGAGTTTGAGGCTGCAGTAAACTATGATTACACCCCTGCACTCCAGCCTGGGAGGCAGAGCAATACCCTGTCTCCAAAAAAAAATTAATTTCAAAACATACTTTATTGTAACAATTATTTCAGGCAAAGCAATCTTCCTTTTTTTTTTTAATTGTCCTTTATGAGAAATTGTTTAGTCATCTTGCTTCATACAATCTGCTTTTGCTCTTTCTCTCATATTCCATTGGGCCAAACAGAAACTGGGAGAAGTTAGGCAAGCAGAGGAAGACTGGGCCAGACTCTTGCATTGTTTCAGCTCCACAGAGAGCTCTGAGAATGACACGGACTTAGGATACAGGGTGTGGGCATAAAGACAAGCAAGGGAGGGAGGGTATTTCCAATGCTGAGAAAATATGCCTAGCCAGAAAACAAAGCCTCAGGCCTCAGATTCCAGAAAGGCACCAGATTAGTGACAGCCTGAGCCCACCAGCAGCCCAACCCTCACCTGCACTGCTCTTTTGCAAGAGCCCAGCTGGAAAGCCCACCAGTTGGGCCATAGAACTTGGTGTATTTTGTTGCAGGTTTGTGGCTTGGAGGGCAATATTGTTTGTGGCCTGGAGGGCAGTATGAACACCAGAAGAGCATGTTGACTTAGGTGTGGCATGGCTGGTTTCATGTCATAGATTAGAAAGCCATTTGCTCACCCTGTCAACCACTCTAGCTGTCTCTTTGTTTTGGTATTTGTGTGCCTTAACGTTTTGAGCTTATTGGTTTGTGTGGCTGAAGGGGGATAATGAGGTGCATGTGTGTAGGAGGGTTCTCTCAATAGATTCTTTCAGATAATCTACAGTGTTTCCTCAATATCTGAGAGATAATGGTTTTAGGACTCTTCACAGATATCAAAACTCACAGTTGCCCAAGTCTTTGACATAAAATGGTATGGTATTTGCATATAACCTATGCACATCCTCCCAATATACTTTATTTATTATTTTTTTGAGATGGAGTCTCACTTTGTCACCCAGGCTGGAGTGCAATGGTGCAATCTTGGCTCACTAAAACCTCCACCTCCCAGGTTCAAGCAATTCTCCTGCCTCAGCCTCTGGAATAGCTGGGATTACAGGCATGCGCTACCATGCCCAGCTAATTTTTGCATTTTTAGTAGGGATGAGGTTTCACCATGTTGGCAAGGATGGTTTCAAACTCCTGACCTCAGGTGATTCACCCACCTCAGCCTCCCAAAGTGCTGGAATTACAGGCAAGAGCCACCTCACCCGGCTCTTCCAGTATACTTTAAATCATCTCTAAATTACTTATGGTACCCAGTACAATGTAAATACTATGTAAATCATTGTTATACTATGTTGGTTAGTGAATGATGACAAGGAAACAAATCTGTACCAATTCAGTACAGAGGCAATTTTTTTTCAAATATTTTCCATCCATGTTGGTCAAATCCTTGGCTGCAGAACTCATGAATACAAAGGACCAATTGAACTTCAAATCAAATTATCCATTTTTAATATAAAACAAACTTTTCAATGTAAAGTAACAGACCATTAGCTAAATTGTATGTCTGGTCCTAGCAAACTTCTGCCTGCAAAACTTTCAGACAACCTTCACATTTTCTGATTTCCACTTTGCTTTGATACCACGAAAATTGTCTTGCCCGGGAATATGTATTATACAAAGGGAAAGTCAGTCAAGAGATCAGTGAATATTAATTCTCTGTCATCACTTGTTAAACACTTGTGCCCAACACAGATGCCTCAGGAGTTAAACAGAGGTGTGCCTATGCTTGACTTCAGATGCTGTGTCCCCAACCTCCTCCCCTTCTTCATCAGGCAGCAAGAGAGAGCCCACAGAGAGCAAGCCACACACCCTCACCCAGCAGTGACATGAGTGAGCCCCCTGCCCAGAGATGACTAAGACCAACCTCATCATTACAAGCATTTCAGAGAGTCTTGCTGAAAGGCTGGGCACTTTGAAGAGAAGCGTGGCCTCAGTAAGGGACCACATTGCCTGTGTTTCAGTCCTGGCCCTGCTGCTTACTAGCTATATTCCCCTCAGGCAAATTTCCAAACTGTCAGCGCCTCACCTTCTTCATTTGTAAAATGGGGATAATCGTGGTACATATTTCATGATATGATTGTGAAATGTGGCTGATTTAATACATGTGAAGCAACTGAAACAGTGCCTAAATTACAGGGAATTCTTACTGTATGAAACATGCACTGCTCAACAATTATACCAAAAAAAAAAAATCTTTTTTCCTCCTAATATCTCTAAGCGAAGGGACTAAATTCAGAGGTAGTAATTGAGAAAAATAGAACTTTTGTGCTCACAGAAACACTCAACATGGTAGCCACAATCCTAAAACTCTGTGTAACAGAAGTAAACCCAGATAGAAATAGCCTTGCTAAGGCAGAGTTCTACCTGGATTCTCATGCCCTGAGCCCTGATATTGACTTTCAACATCTTAGTGGGTCCACCCAATCAGGCACCGCAGTACAACATGACTTAAGAGTTCCTTAACTCACAACCTGTGAGGACAACAGAAGATTTTGTTAGGAACAAAAGAACCCACTCTCCATGAGAACTATGCGAAGTTTACTTTTTATGTGCCATGTATGCATGCATTTTAAATAAACATAAAGGCTATACAACTGCTTTTGATCTCAGTTTTAATTTCTCTTTAGCACAAAACCAGTCATAACCTCTTCCCTTGTGATAAACAGGACTGATGGGATGTGGAGCCTCATTTGTGTTTCCTGAGTCATTCAGGCGATGCTTCTCCATGCACTGCCGGCTTCAGAGCCCTTGTTTCCAACCACGAGTATTCCTTAGTCTTTGTTGCTTGCTAATCCCAGGAGTGACGGCATAGTGTTATTACTTCTACTCACAGTAACCGTTCTCTGTCTTCCATTGCCCAGCAAATGGAAGGTGTGGCTGCTAAACCCCCTTTTCATCAGAAAGAACCACTTCCTGTTTAATGTGAGAGCTAAAAGTGATTCTCTCATCGTACAAAAATATGGGTCTGGGCTGGGCACGGTGGTTTACGCCTGTAATCCCAGCACTTTGGGAGGCCGAGGCGGGCAGATTACTTGAGGTCAGGAGTTCGAGGCCAGCCTGACCAACATGGTGAAACCTCATCACTACTAAAAATACAAAAATTAAAGCCATGGTGGCAGGGACCTATAATCCCAGCTACTCAGGAGGCTGAGGCAGGAGAATCACTTGAACCCAAGGCAGAGGTTGCAGTGAGCCGAGATCGCATCACTGCACTCCAGTCAGGGCAACAGAGTGAGACTCCATCTCAAAAAAAAATACACACACACACACACACACACACACAAGTGCCATGATACTTTCTCTGGAATTCAAAGATTCTTCAGGCCACAGGGACAGATAGTCACTGTTTGATTTTTGGGGACCCAATATTGTATGAGGGGCTTTCATTTCAGGCAGTCTCTCCCAGGTTTTTCCTTTCCATGCTTACTGAAAAAAGAAAGTCACTCCTAGATATTTGCTGGAGATTCTCTGCTGGAACCAGACCATGCCAAAGCTCTCCAGAGAGCCTCTGTGAAGCCCAGGCTTTCCAGTTTTGAAGATCCTTGACCTTGAGGCACTCTTCCTACCTCCAGATTTGGCACATGTGGGAGGCAAGTTGAGGAATTTTATTTAAAAGCAATATTAGTGTTGAACCTTGACTACTTGCCCTGAACAAGTTTGCCACTAAAAACAGCAACATTGGAGCTCCACCCTCAAGCTCGAGGCCCCAAGCCAAATGACCTGCTCATCCCCTATTTTTCATGTAGGATCTGTGTTTGTTCCCACACAAGTAATTCCCCAGAAGCCTGTGTAGCAGAAATGTGGATGAAGTAGTTCTTCACATTTGGGGGAACAGAAGGTGTTTATACCCATTCTCTAGAACAAGTATACATCACAAAATTTGGATGAAATATTGAAAAGCTTTGTACTCATCACCTCTGCAGTCTTCCTTGGACTTTCCGAAGTCTGTAGGACCTAAACCACATATGGAAGTCAGGGTCGAGGACACAGAGAAAGTGTTTACTTCCCCAGGGAGAACGGGAAGCTCACCCCCACCTGCAGGCCAACAAAAGTCTGTCACCTCGTCTTTCATACTTGGTTCATTGTTGCTTGGAACCAACTATGAAAGGACTCAGCTCAAGTAGTAGTGGATTGGGTGCCAAGAGTTTCAGGAAAAGCACCATCTCCAAGATCCTTCTCGGGGACTTGCAAGGAGGAGAGAAAGCCTCGAGCCTCTGCTGCCCAGCACAGAAGGCTTAAGCTGCAAACGCTGGAAACTCCCTTTCAGGCCTTCAGTCAGATTCTTGTGAAACACATACTCTGCCTCTAGCTGGAACTAGGTGCTATGGGAAAAGGGACATTTCCAAAAAATGCATAAGACAAGATCACTATCTTGAGTAGATAAATCTCTTTGGTGTCTGCAGAACAAACACACATCAATTTAAAAAACAAAGAGCAAAACCCTGTGGTCAGAGGTCCATCATGGTCTAAATCCAGGCTATATTCTACGGGCAAGTGTGCCATAGGCTCCTAGGGCCGAGAGAGCAGAAGGGTTTCCCGGAGAAGGTGGAGCTTGAGCTGGGCTTATTTTATGTTTCCCTCTGACTACTGTTGTCTTCAAAGAGCACTTTCTTCTACCCCACCTCCACCTTAATCCACTGGAATCTGTTTCTCAAATATTGTCTTAGCAACCTGTTTACTGATTAACACTAACAAGCCAAACAGGCCAGCATCAATGCTGCCACCGGAACTCTGACCTCTGGCTCTGGGCTGCTTTTCTAATGTGGAAGAGTGTCAAGGTCAGAGGGACTCTAGAGGTCACCCAGTCAAAATTCCCTTCCACTCCTTAGGAAAGAGACGTCTGGGGACAAGTTCTGTAGACTCCCTAGAAAAGCAAACCTAGTGACTGTGGAAATCTGGCTGACAAAATCAGCCTCAAAGAAGCAGAAGCTGTTAGGACACAAAATGCACCTGAACAATCTCACTGGCATGAATAAATGCAGTCACCTCGGAGACGCAGGCATCACCACGCCAAATGGTGTAATTATGGCCACGCATTGAATTAACCCTCAAGCCAACCCCAAATCACCAGACCAACTCTATTGTAGTTATCAAGCTGAAATCTCCAACTTGGTATGAAAGTTTGACAGCACCCAAGCGATCTTAGCCCAACTTAGGACTCCTGGAGAGCAAGGACTGATCCTCATTTATCTGCGCATCTCGAAGCCTACTGCAATGCCTGATATTTAATAGACAGCTTAATAAGGCTTTGTCGAACTGAGCTGGATTGTATTGAATGATACAGAATTCATGATCGTGAGTGAGAGCAATACAAACAACAGGAAATGTGAGTGACTAGAGAGAAATAAAAAGAGGCACGGTGGCTCACGCCTCTAATCCCAGCACTTTGAGAGGCTGAGGTGGGTGGATTGTTTGAGCCCAGGAGTTCAAGACCATCCTGGGCACTATAGCAAGGCCTCCATCTCTACAAAAATTGCAAAAATTAGCCAGGTGTGGTGGCATGTGCCTGTAGTCTCAGCTATTTGGGAGGCTGACTGAGATGGGAGGATCATCTGAGCCCAGGAGGTTGAGGCTTCACTGAGCAGTAATTATGGCACTGCACTCCAGCCTGAGTGACAGAGTGAGATACTGTCTCAGGAAATTAAAAAAAAAAAAAAGGAAACCGACTCCCCTCTTCAATTCCCCAGTCACCCTCAGGATCTCCCAAATATCCATTCATAAGTACAGTGATGTTTATTCCACTTAGAAATAATATTTATAATGGCCAACATGTACTAAGAGCTCCATAAATGGCAGGCACAATGCTCAATTTCTTACACTGAATCCTTATAACAGTCCTATGAAGTAGGCTCTCTGATGATCTCCATCTTGCAGATGAAGAAACTTGAGTCTTAGAAAAATTAAGTTATGCTCGGTAAGTCTAGAAATAAGATTCAGTTTTGTAGAAGTAGAAATTGGACTGGGTTTCAAAGGATGGGTAAGACTTTGACATCCTTGTTTAGGTAGAAAAAAAAATCAATGTGAAATAACAGTCAGAGAGGTATGAAGAGGACCAGGATGGAACACGTCATAGCAGCCAAGAGGAGGTGGGGCCTCAGAGAGAACTCAGAGTTTCAATGGCTGCAGAGATAAATTGGATAAGGGCTGGACTTTCCATCTAACTCAGCAACTAGGTCAGATTTGACCTTGGCAGAGAAACTGTAAGTGGAATGGGATGGAAGTCAGATTGCAACAGCCAAAACAGGAATGAGAGTTGGAGGCCCCCAGGGGAGACCACTTGGTGGACATAACCCAAGTGCTGGGTGTGGTGCAGAATCCGGGAAGATTCTTCAGGTTGAGATAACTTGTGTTTGATCACAGGTAGGGAGGCAGGAGTCAGTGAAGTGAGAGAGGTTGGGGAATGCAAGAGAAAGAGGGATGGGAAAGATTAGGGGGAATGATTTGCCTTAGAAAAAAGAGGAAGGAACATCTACACAGAACATCCTGCACCTGGGCAACCTTCCTCTTCCTGCATCCTATGCACAATTTTTTTTTAATAGGCTTTTTTTTTTGAGACAGAGTCTCACTCTGTCACCCAGGCTGGAGTGCAATGGTGCCGTCTCAGCTCACTGCCACCTCCACCTCCCAGTTTCAAGCCATTCTCCCACAGCTGCCTCCCAAGTAGCTGGTACTATAGGCATGAGCCACCACGCCCAGCTAAATTTTGTATTTTTAGTAGAGACAGGGGTTTCACCATATTAACCAGGCTGGTCTTGAACTCCTGACCTCAGGTGATCCACCTGCCTTGACCTCCAAAGGGCAAGGATTTCAGGCATGAGCCACCTTGCCTGGCCTAGACTTTACTTTTTATAGCAGTTTTAGGTTCACAGCAAAACTGAATGAAAGTGATCGAGATTTCTTATATATCCCTTGTCCCCACACATGCATAGCCTCTCCTATCAATATCCCCTACTCCCACCAGAGTGGTGCACTTGTTATCATTGATGAGCTTACATTGACACACTATCAGCCAAAGTTGACAGTTTGCATCATAGTTCACTCTTGGTATCATACATTCTATGGGTTTGAACAAATGTACAATGGCATGTAGCCATGATTATAGAATCATAGAATAGTTTCACTAAGCTAAAATCCTCAAAAACCCAGAGTTTTGAGAAGAAAAAAATTAGGTTTATATTTTTGCTTTTTCGAAAAATGGCAAGGCAAGATGCATATTTGATCATTTAAAAGTCTCAGATGCCTAGCTGGCTGCCGGAAGTGAGACACCAGCCTGGTGACATCTGGTCCCGGTTCTGTGAGGCTGGAGTTCAGGGCATCCAAAATACTTCTGCTGAAGGAACAAGTGGCACAGCCCACTGCCATCTGCCCACTGAGAGTTCCAGGATGGCAAAGAGAAAACAATTTATCTTTGGCATTCCCCCCTTCAGGTCTCTCCTCCATTAGACAACTCCTAAATTAGGCCAGTTAATTCCAGAACATTATCATCTTATCCAGGAAAATAAAGCACCCTCAGGGATGAACAATCTGCTTATTCACTGAACATTTCTTAAGCACCTAATATAAGCCAGACTATATCAATTTGACATGTAATGACCCACCCCCAAACAACAAATATTTATTATTTCTCACACTTCCTGTATACCCATGTAAAAATCAAGGGTTCTGATGAAGGAATAGTGGAGACCCAAAAATGCACCAGAATGGCTGTTTCTGCATAAGGAGCTTGGAGAAGCCTCTCAAAAAAGAAGCAACTGATGGAGGTTTCAGACATGGGATAGAAGTTCATCAGGCAGTCGGGTGCAGTGGCTCATGCTGATAATCCCAGTGCTTTGGGAGGCTGAGGTGGGAGGATCATTTGAGGTCAGGAGTTCAAGATCAGCCTGATCAACATGGTGAAACCCAGTCTCTACTAAAAATACAAACATTAGCAGGGGTGGTGGTGGGCATCTGTAATCACAGCTACTCAGGAGGCTGAGGCAGGAGAATTGCTTGAACCCAGGAGGCAGAGTTTGCAGTGAGCTGAGATCACATCCTTCATGCCATTGCACTCCAGCATAGGTGAGAGTGATACTCCATCTCAAAGGAAAAAAAAAGAAATTCATCAGGCAAAAAGGGAACCAAGGTGATGCAGAGCAATGTGAAACAACAGGATGTGTTTGACAAATGTCCAGGAAACCAGCGCAGGTAGACACTAGGGTGAGGTGGAGGCCAACAGATGACAATGGAAAGGCTGTCATCAGACCCTGAAGGATGGTGGGCTGCACAGACAAACCTGAACTCCATCCCATGCGCAGTAGGGAGCTGGGGAAGGATTTCAAGCAAGGGAGCCACCTAATCTAATTTGGGGGTTTCTGTTGTTTTGTTTTGTGTTTGTTTTTGTTTTGAGATGGGTCTTGCTCTGTGACCCAGGCTGCAGTGCAGTGGGGCAATCATAGTTTACTGCAGTCTCAAACTCCTGGGCTCCAGTTATCCTCCTGCCTGAGTCTCCTGAGTAGCTGGAACTACCTGTTACAAGAAAAGGGTCCCAATCCAGACCCCAAGAGAGGATTCTTGAATCTTGCACAAGAAAGAATTCAGGGAGAGTCTGTAAAGCAAAAGCAAGTTTATTAGGAAAGTAAAGGGATAAAAGAATGGCCACTCCACAGACAGAGCAGCCCTGGGGGTTGCTGGTTGCCCATTTTTATGGTTATTTCTTGATGATATGCTAAACAAGGGGTGGATTATTCATCCTTTCTAGACCATATAGGGTAACTTCCTGATGCTGTCACGGCATTTGTAAACCGTCATGGTGCTGGTGGGAGTGTAGCATGAGGACGACCAGAGGTCACTCTCATGGCCATCTTGGTCTTGGTTTTGGCTGGCATTTTTACTGCAACCTGTTTTATTGGCAAGGTCTTTATGACCTGTATTTTGTGTCGACCTCCTATCTCAACCTGCGATTTGGAATGCCTTAAATGTCAGGGAATGCAGCCCAGCAGGTGTCTCAGCCTCATTTTACCCAGTTCCTATTCAAGATTACCCCGGCTAGTCTCAAACTCCTGGCCCCAAATGGTCATTTCAGTTTATCTTCCCAAAGTGCTGGGATTACAGGAGTGAACCATTGCACCTGGTCTAATTTGTTTTTAAAAGGTTGTTCTGGTAATTAATATGGAAAGGCTGGTTTGGAAGTTGGTATAAAGAGAAGGTAGAGACTTAGTGAGGAAGATGGCTAGCTCAGGGCAAACAAGGCAAAGGTGACCAAATTAAGCCAAAGAAATGGAGACAAGGAGATACTTTTGAGAGCTATTTCAAAGTAGACAATTGGATACAAAAAGTCAGACAGTGAGAGAGAAAGATAAGGATGACTCCCAGGTTTGGGGCTGGCATTGTGGAAATTAGTCAGGGTGGAAATTGCAAAAAAGAGTGGAGCCAGGTGTGAATTAACAGTGATCAATTTGTGAGGCCTCTGGAACATCCTGGAATGGCTGTTCTTTGCATTGTATCCTTCAGTTTGGAGCTCAAAAAGAAAGTTCTGGGGTGGGGAGGTGGATTTGCAAGCTGTCAGCATATGTGCTATTGTAGGGATATTAGAAAGAATAGAGATCTTAATTGTGAATCATCCCAGCTGGCAAAAAACAAAAAAAGGAAGAACAAAGTAATTTCTTTTTAAAAAATGAACAATCATTTTCAAATTATGTTCTCTTGCAACAAAGAAATTAGCCAAGGTTTTGTTTCAAGACCAAACACAAAAGGGAAAGCAGTCGGCTTTCTACATGAATGCAATGGGTAATTCACAAGGCTCTGAAAAATACAGCTGCAGTTTTGCCAATAATTTCCTGCGCCCATGTAAACAGTACCATATTCTCTGAAGTTTTTCCCCCTTCAAAAAGGTAAACTTGGCATTGCCAATAAGTGGTGGCAGAACAATGTACTCAGCCTCCAAATTATTTCTGGGTAAGACCATGTACTTTTAAAAGGGACTTCAGATATTCAATGAATGGTTACTCCTACCTAGCCTGAAGAACTGGGTTAGGAACGTATGAAGTACAAGTGACCAAATACAGTTAGCAATTATTACATAGCTAATGATGACTGAGGAGGGGAGGGAGAATGGATGCTGGCAGCAGATTTCTCACTGTATCATTACCCTACATTGTCCATCAGAACTGTTTGCTACCGTTTGAAGAACATTTTGCTACTCCTGAGAAAAACAAAAAAAGTAAGTTTGCCATCAAGTAAATTGGAGAATGCTGGCTACTCAGTCCACTCAGAGGTTCACAATAGTGAAGGAACTTGTTTACCTTTAAGTCAGTGTTTCCCCCAGATTTATTTGGCTAAGGAAACATCTTTTCACGGAGTTCTTATTAAGGTCTTTTGAAACACCAACATGCACTTTGGGGAACACCGTCTCCAGGGCATTCAGTGGCCACGAAGCTCTGCAGAACGTTACCAGCACCCCCCACTAGGCTTTTCTAGTGGGCCTAACGTGGTATTTGTAAAAAAGAGGTGACACATTATACCTTCCCCACAGACCCAGGGACAGGATCTCAGCTCTGGGTGATCTCTCCCATTTAAATTCTGAATTTGAGTGATCAAAAACAGCTGCCTCCCCTCCCCAGACCTGCTCAGTTTTCCTATTGAAGAGGAAATCTACCATTTCCTCCCCAAGCAGGGCCTCTGAGCCCAAAGGAGGTTTTGGTGGAGTGGACCTTTGACCTGCTGAATTGAGGGTCTGTCTTTGGGATTTCAGCCCCCTTCCCCAGCAGAGGAAAACCTCCTCTTAGAAAAGATTCTTTGTCCTGGATCAGCACACCTCTAGGGAAAACCCCAAAGTGAACACAGTCAGATTTTTGGAGCCTTATCTTCTATTCTATTCTGTAAGGTCAATAGGAAGTACTTTTTCTTTTTTCCTCCCACCTCCCAACAAAATTCCATTCAGGAAAAGTAAAAATTTTTTATGACAACATATTTCTTTGAGATATTATATCCTATTTTAAATCAGGAAATTCAACATCTGCATCTGCTCTTGAGGATTCTCTTTTTTATTTCCTCGTCACCAAAGATTTTCTTTTTGGCTAGCATGTCAGACACTATTAAATCTGCATGCACTGTAACTTCTGATGATGATGTTGCACCTTTGAAGTAATGCTGTGTAAAATGAGACCCGTGGTGCTGAGTCAAAGTGCTTAGGAAAAATGGGAAGGTGGAGGGAAGGAGGAAGTGAGTGTTGACTGGCATCAAGCTTCACCTCTGACAAACAAATAAGTAAGCAAATCAACCATTGCATGGACCTTATTAGGAGATTGCTAACAGCTGGAGAAGTAGGCTGAGAAAAGTAGGGGAAAGAAGTGTGTCAGTAAATAGAGACTGGGCCTGTGATGGAGGCGAGGGGCATCATTATGTGAATAACTGACTTTTCATTTTCACTCATAACATATAGAATACTTAGACTGGAACATTCTAATTGCATCACTTCTCGCATGGGTATAGTGGGGCCAGGAAATAATCCTTAATCTTTCTTCTGGGGTCTTTGACTTGTTCCTTCTACTTCTGTCATATCATCCACCAAGTGCCCAGGCCCAAATGGCCCAAATGTCTTTTCCCAAAACTGCATGGATAACGCAACCACTGGAGGTGTCCTAGAGGAAGAAGGAAAGTTGACAAGCTGCTGTGCTCAGGAAGCTCGTTCTCAAGTCGCACATACAAGTGTATAGGGTTTATGTCAGTTAGGCTTGCTGTCAGCTGCAATTAACCAATAAAGTGGCTTAAATAAATGGGAAGAAATCTAGAAGGAGGCTGGTTTCGGTTCAGTATCTTGCCAACGGCAGACTGATGTCTGCAACTTCTACAGCAGACCCTTTCAGTGATAAAATGATTATCTCAGTTTTGTAGACATCACATCTACATTGAATCTTTCTTCTTGGGTTTAAGAAGGAGACAACAGATTCAGTGTTGCTTTCCTTTTTATCAGGAAAAAATATATATATTTTTCAGAAGCCTCTGGCAAGCTTTTGACTTGTAACTCTTTGTTTAAAATCATGTGACATGGACATGGCTGGCTTCGAGGGAGGCTAAAAAAGAGGGTATTGAGCTATTCCATCCTGTAAAATGGAGGCAACAAGAAGATTGAGTAGGTCTGATGACTTGGTCAATAAGAAACATCTGCCATGGGATTCTTATTTTGGGATGATCATTCCTGAAATTAGGTCGGGGACCCTGTGATGAAATTAGTAAAGCCACATTCTGTACATCACTCACTGCACTCGACCACATACTGCTGAGCTATGATGGGAGTGAGTTCATGTTAAGCAATAACTTTATGCAATAACTTTGTTCCCATTTTAAATAAAAGCTTTTAAATTAGTTCAGTTTTTTTTCAGGACCACTCATGTCTTCCAAAAACCCTCAAGTTTCTTTGGTTTATATCAAAGTCCTATCTAATTTGCTCCCAAGAGGAAATCTATCACAATAGTAAAGTTGTATATTTCCACAGGGATTTTCCCTAAACTGTTAATGAGTTGTGACTTCCTTATATGTACATGCAGACGAGACTGGTGCACTCCAAGCAGGTAGACAGAATTTGAACCAGATGGTTCAAGGAAAGAAAACTGGATTAGCAGATCATTTCAGACACCTCCATGTGTTGACTGAAATCCATAAGGGGACTGACAAAACATGTACCTTATTTTCTCAACAAACTATGCGCCATGTTGAATGTTAAACATTAAATTGAGAGAGGAGTGGAGCAAGCTCTGTTTTTTCTTTCTTTGTCATTAGAACCATAAGCTTAGTTTTGCTTCATCAATGTATCTAGAGAGTTTTTTTTTTTTTTAAAGCATGGCTCCTTCATAAACTCAGATCACTGAAGCACCCTGTGGTAATCCTGCGGCAGTGGTATTTGAATAAATTGGAGGTGGCAACACTGTGTCTCATTTCCACGAGTGCCTGGTATGGAGCGCAAATCTCATTTTGCTTGATTTTCAAGTTTAAACAGTAAACCATAGGGTCCTCTCATCGCTACCCTTAAGCCACCTTCATTGAAACTGCAGCAGATGCAAATTAAGGCACTTTCCAGCACTCATGCCCCCTCAGCCTCCTGCCAGTTTAATTAAAGCCAAATTTGGTTGGGGAGTAAACTGGCATTTATGAAATCAGGAGAAAATCTGGTTCCAGTAATAAAAGGGATTTTCTAAATCTTGTCCTCCATGTTAGAACACTCATTTTAATAGTTAATTAAAGACTCTTCAACCATTCTTTGAAAGAAATTTGAAAAAGAAAAGATTAGGGACCTGCCACACAGATACTACAGACAACACAAACGGAAATTCTTTGTTAAATCCTTTAGGGGAAACTAAGGTCTTCCTCTACTTAAAATGCTTTGGGCAGGTATAATTTATTTTCTCTTAATAAAAGGAATTACTCATTTGCCTTTGTGTTGTTGAGTGTAGACCTGTAAATTTCACAGCTATTCCACAAACATAAGCCAGCTTGCAAGTCCTCTACATACCACTGCCATTTCAGTTTGGGTAGGTTGGGAGCACAGATGTTTAATTCCTTTGGTTTCCCAAGCTATGAGTAGTGCCAAAGAGCCAAACTCCTTAGACAGATGTCCCCCAGGTACAAGGATGAGCAACATTCCTCCTGGAGATACCATGTGCCTCTCATATTCAAAATGGGTAAGTTGGTAGGCCAACCAACATTTAACCAGCCCTGTGCTAGGTGCCAAGAGGGCACACAGGTGAATATGGTATGGTCCTTGATACTATGGACTTGAACCTAATGAAGGAGACAATACACATCCAGCCAATGCTAATTCCAGGCACACAGATACAGAAGGTACACTGGAAGTAGAAACAAAGGACAGGGGGACAGGGAGACTCTGAACAAGAAGCCCTCCCTCCTGGAGGAGTAAGTCAAACTGTTCCTCAATAGGTGGAATAAGCAGATAGCTGCAGATTAATATTCCCAGAGAGAAAGAACAAAGACACAGTGGCAAGAGTCTGTAGATGCCTAAAGCTGGAGCAAAGGGCTCCTGGGGAAAGGAGTTGAGAAGAGGTGAAGAAAGTATGAGTTCAGCAAAAGCCGTGTTGTGGAGGGACCTTCCCACCCAGCTGTGAAGTTCATTTCCTAGTCCAGAAAAAAAGGTTTAGGAGGTATGGAAATAACTGATTGGGGACCAAAAAGAGACTTAGGCCAAAGACCAATTCAGATGTCACTGCTCAATGCTGTGACATTGTTACAGAAAAGTGGTCCCAATCCAGACCCCAAGAGAGGGTACTTGGATCTTGTACAAGAATGAATTTTCAAGGGTAGTCCATACAGTACAGCAAAAGCAAGTTTTTTAAGAAAGCAAAGGAATAGGCCGGGCATGGTGATTCACACCTGTAATCCCAGCACTTTGGGAGGCTGAGATGGGTAGATCACTTGAGGTCAGGAGTTCGAGACCAGCCTGGCCAACATGATAAAACCCCATCTCTACCAAAAATATAAAAAGTTAGCCAGGTATGGTGGTGTGTGCCTGTAATTCCAGCTACTTGGGAGGCAGGAGAATCACCTGAATTCAGGAGGCAGAAGTTTCAGTGAGCTGAGATCATGCCACTGCACTTGAGCCTGGGTGACAGAGTGAGATTCTGTCTCAAAAAAAAAAAAAAGAAAGAAAGAAAAGAAGAAAGAAGGTAAGGGAATAAAAGAATAGCTACTCCATTGGCAGAGCAGACCCAAGAGCTGCTGGTTGCCCAATTTTATGTTTATTTCTTGATGATATGCTAAACAAGGGGTGGATTATTCATGCCTCCCCTTTCTAGATGACATAAGGCAACTTTCTGATGTTGCCATGGCATTTGTAAACTGTAATGGCACCGGTGGGTGTGGAGCAGTGAGGAAGACCGGAGGTCACTCTCATGGACATCTTGGTTTTGGTGGGTTTTGGCCGGCTTCTTTACTGCAACCTGTTTTATCAGCAAGGTCTTTATGACCTGTATCTTCTGCCAACCTCCTGACTCATCCTGTGACTTAGAATGCCTTAATTGTCTGGGAATGCAGCCCAGTAGGTCTTAGCATCATTTTATCCATTCAAGATGGAGTTGCTCTGGTTCACATGCCTCTGACAGCAGCAGCACCCGGAAGTGAGCTCTAAGGCACTTGTCTTCAAATAGAGCTACACACATCCCTGGGGTCCACAAAGACTTACAGAGGGCCACACGCTAAGTGGATCATTCTAAGGGAATCAATATCTAGATCTTCAACTTCTATATGGAGTCTTTTCTAAAACCGCTTAAGAACCCTAATCATACTTGAAAAACAAAAGCCATACCCTTCACCTATTCCACATCTTTCTGTAGCAGAGTAATGATTCATAAAGGTTCCTTAACCCCACAGACTTCCTGTCTTTCCCTGTCATCTTGGCCCTTTCTGTTAGGATAAGCCTTGATCTTTTTTGGAGGTAATGAATGCAAAATAATCAACTGCCATGCAGATTCGTGGCATTGATTATTTAATGTTCCTGGAATGTTTTCTACAATTACCAACGTTTTAAAAATAAAACCCACAGGTAAAAATTATATTTGAAGCCAGGCGTGGTGGCTCACGCCTGTAATCCCAGCACTTTGGGAGGCTGAGGCGGGTGGATCACGAGGTCAACAGATCGAGACCATCCTGGTCAACATGGTGAAACCCGTCTCTACTAAAAATACAAAAAATTAGCTGGGCATAGTGGCATGTGCCTGTAATCCCAGCTACTCAGGAGGCTGAGGCAGGAGAATTGCCTGAACCCAGGAGGCGGAGGTTGCGGTGAGCCGAGATCGCGCCATTGCACTCCAGCCTGGGTAACAAGAGCGAAACTCAGTCTCAAAAAAAAAAAAAAATTAAAAATTATATTTGAATTCTTTCTGATTCAGTGTTTCAGAAAGATACTTAAAATCTACTTTATCAAATCTGTCATAAAATATTTATTTCCACTATAGTCAGTTCTAATCTTATTTAAAATTATAATATGCTTAATGTTTTCCACCTTTTATTAACAGAGAGTGAACTTCTTTAAATCCATGATGAAAAATTTTAGTTGTTAACTGAAATATTCACAAGGGTACATGTAGTTTTTGAAGATTCTTTTGAGAGTACTCAATCAAACCTGTTTTAAGAAACACAATTTCCTTGGAATGTCAGTAGACTTTGGTAGGGAAACGGCATGGCAGAAAGGCAGTGGGCAGGTGTCGGTGGTAACTTACATTTGAGAAATGCTGAGTTTAAATTGAACAGATCTTGGAATCCATAAGATGCTCACAGACATTAAGATTCTTTTGAGAGGGGAATGTATAGTACTCAGTTTCTCCTGAGTTTTGACCATAGCAGAAGGAGAGCACCAAGGGGTAACTTGAGAGTGTCTTATACCTCCCCTCAGTAATCTCCATTTGCTGCAACCACTCCCCATAAAAATAAACTAAGTACCAGTGGCTCACCCCTATAATCCCAGCACTTTCGGAGGCTGAGACAAGTGGATCACAAGGTCAAGAGATCAGGACCATCCTGGTCAAGAAGGTGAAACCCCATCTCTACTAAAAATACAAAAATTAGCTGGGCATGGTGGTGTATGCCTGTAGTCCCAGCTACTTGGGAGGCTGAGGCAGGAGAATTGCTTGAACCCAGGAGGCAGAGGTTGCAGTGAGCCGAGATCATGCCATTGCACTCCAGTCTAGGTAAACAACAGCAAAACTCCATCTCAAAATAAATAAATAAATAAACTAAGTACAGTATCTACTATAAACATAAGCTTCAAGCAGTGGTGTGCTGGAACCTGCTCATACAGACTCACACCAATTTAGGTACAATTGACAATCAAATTGTCTCTTCAGATAAAGTTCTGGAGCAACATTCTTTTTTTTAAGACAGGGACTTGCTCTGTTGCCCAGGCTGGAATGCAGCATGTGATCTCAGCTCACTGCAACCTCCACCTCCCAGGCTCAAGAGATTCTCGTGCCCCAGCCGTCTGAGTAGCTGGGATTACAGGTGTGCACTACCATGCCCGGCTAAATTTTGTATTTTTAGTAGAAATGGGGGTTTCCCCATGTTGTCCAGGCTGGTCTTGAACTCCTGAACTCATGATCCACCCACCTTAGCCTCCCAAAGTGCTGGGATTACAGGCATGAGCCATCATGCCTGGCCAACATTTCTTAATATAATTTTGTATGAATACACATCACTGCTGTTCACAGATCATTCCTGATTTGGGCTTTACAAGTGGCATATCACCCTATATTCTCTGAATGTTTGACTATTCAGTTTGACCATTTTTTACACCATACAGTATGTAGAAATAAGCCAGTCACCTAAAGGCAGAGACAGAAGTTGAGACAAACCCCGTGATAAATAACTTCTTCCTCCTGTATCATCAGTTCATGCTACAGATTGAATCCTATTCTTCATGTATATATCATGTGGTATACGACCTCAACACGACCCAGAATGCTTACAAGTATTGTTTTTGCCCTTCTTGAACAAGAAGACTCTTAAAGTATGTTTGGTTGTCCATATAAGACCCCTAAAACACCTCTCATTTAATTAACTCTCTGGAAAAACAAAAGATGTCTTTTTAATTCCAAAATTAATAAAATGTCTTATTTGATTTCAATTTAACACGATGATCTATTGATTGACTGCATCTTTGACTTTTCAGTTGAGCATTTTGCCTTTGTGTTTGCCAATGACATATGTCATTGTGCAAAATGGAAAGGCCATCTGGCAAGAACTGCTCTGCTAGATAAGGAAGAATGCTGGTATTCTTACAGCACTGATGCTCAATATTGAACTATGTTGAATGCTATAAAAATGAAAGCTTCTCCAACAAAAAATGTCCTTCAGAGGCAAGCTTTGTATCTCCCCATCACATCTGTGCTTTCTCTGCATGATGATGAATGATTCTGACATAGCCTTTTCTTGCCCTCAGATTTCCCACAGAGCAATGTAAAGGAATTGGATAATTCTCTTATGTAGGGTAAGCAACATATAATTTCAGAAATGAAATGGGAGCCTCTTTTTAAAAGGCAGTGCAATTGCCTCTGAACTTTCTTTTATTACAGCATATCATTGTTATTTTGTAATTACATATTTTCCAAGCCATCTGTGTTGTCTGCCTGACAGAGACCCCCCCAATTGCAAGGACTGCATGTGTCTTATCCTCATACCCCAACAGCATGGAGACAGACATAAAGTAGGCAGTCAGCAAGTATTTGTTAAATGAGTGGATGAAAAATGGAATGAATGGATTCAACACTCAAATCTCTATCATCTTCTGGACACAGTGGTCTGGTCAATCCAAGTACCATCTTAACAGTTTCTTTGTGTCAAACTGGTTATCATGACCTGTCTGCACAACAGTGTGACAGGCAACAACTGACATATCTCTGTCTTAGAAATTTGCTCTGCCCTGTATTCTCTGAATAGTTAGACTAAAACGTATTGCCCATTCCATTTTTGGAGCTATTCTAGGTTTAGATTTCTTTTATACTTTGATACTTCAGTTTTCTATTTCCATATACTAAGTATTTAATTTTTCTGATGATGATGACCGTTTTTAAATTTACATTTCTCGGCCATATGCAGTGGTTCACACCTGTAATCCAAGCACTTTGGGGAGCCAAGACAGAAGGATCACAAGGTCAGGAGTTCAAAACTAGCCTGGTCGACATGGTGAAGCCCTGTGTCTATTAAAAACACAAAAATTAGCCGGGTGTGGTGGTGCTCACATGTAATCCCAGCTACCCAGGAGGCTGAGGTAGGAGAATCACTTGAACCGAAGAGGTGGAGGTTGCAGTGAGCTGAGATCGTGCCACTGCACCCTAGCCTGGGCAATAGAGGCAAGACTCCATCTCAAAAACAAAAAAATTTACATTTCTCCCCTGTTTATCTTCTCTGCCACTTTTAAAACACTCCAATCCTTCCTGTCTATATTTTCAGATATTGTTCCAGTTAAATTTCTTCTTTGGGAAATAAAAATATCTTTTGTTTCCTTTATTTATTTCCTGTAATTTGTTCCCAAGGCCTCAAGTCTAAAAGCTGTCCTTGACCCTTGAACTTATACTGAGTTCCCACAGTTACTTCCTCAGCTGGCCTGCCTGGTGCTATCGCTAAAACATTCCTAGAATTGCTTCTTGCTGAGACTGAAACCCATGTGCTCACCTTCAGCTCAACTTATCTAGACTTCCAATTTTTCCATATATAGTTCTCATACCTCCCTATTGTCTGAAGGTCCACAGAGGAAATCTGTTCCACATCAAGAAGTACACATATCACTTTCTTGGTTGTTCTCCTCTGGCCTTTTGAGACTTCCCTGGGCTAACTTCTATCTTCAAATCTGATATTGGTCTTCAAATTATTTCATTTGAGCCAGTGATCACATGTAGAGGCTTGTGTTTCATTTTGTTTTGTTTTTCCACTGGCTCTGCTGCTCACATGATAAAAAGTTGGAGATGAGGTATCGAACTTGACTCAGTGAGTAGAAAGCAGGGATTTAAAATACTTAGCACATGTCCTTCGTTGACGGCAGCTCTAAGGATGAATGAGTCTAAAACCATAGCAAAGAGTTTATTATTATGAATCTATTAGCAGTACTATCACTTTACTGATGATCATAATGGAGATCATAATAATATAAAGAAATGCATTAGCAAATATGGAAGCTCAGAAAGACTCTATTACATGGTCTTTAAAGATTATCTGGGCTGGGTGCAGTGGCTGACACCTATAATCCCAGCACTTTGGGAGGCTGAGATGGGAGAATTGCTTGAGACCAGGAGTTCAAGTTCAGCCCGGACAACATAGCAAGACCCCATTTGTACAATAACAGCAATAATAATGTTTTTAAAACGAAGAATTTCCTGCCCACAGTGCCACCTCCCTTCTCTAAACCATACTGTATTTTTTCATGACTATCACACTATCCAGTTATGAATTATTCTCTCACCATTTTCTGTGGATTAGCTTTGTCCCTGATGAGACTCATGGAAACAAGACCCATGGAGTACAGCTCTGAGGATGAATAAGTGTAAAACCATAGCAGAGGATGTATTATTATGGCTCTCTATTAGCAGTACTATAATTTTACTGATGATGGCAGTGGAGCTCATAATAATGCAAGAAATGCATTAGCATACATGGATGCTCAGAAAGGCTCTATCTTACTCCTACACTCTGCAGTACCAGCTTGAGGACAAGTAAGCTCACAAGAATACATTTGATTGGTGATAGAATTTCATCCTGATGATTTTCTTTATCATAGTGAATAAAGGATGGTTTATGGCTTCTAATAAGATCACAAAGTTGAAAAAAATCACTAAGTGCAATGATATAGCTAGAAAAGAATTGCTCTGAGCCTTCCCAAATCCCTGAACACAGTCCCCAGCAATCCCTGGGCACTTAGAGCTGAATTTCCCACATATTTTCCTGCTTTGGTCAGTCTTCTGCCAGGGGAGTCATTGCAGAACAGCACCGCATCTCTTTTCAACTCACCCACCTTTCCTGACCACATTCCTCTCGGCCTCCTCACTTTGTAGGTCAAACCCTGAAAATGCCACATTTATCAGAGACAGTTGACTCAAAAGGCATAAAGACCCCCCACACCCACTCACTGCTGTACTAGTCCCGTGGTCCTCATTCCTCATCTCTGCTGCCAAAGAAAAAGAGAAATTCATGTTTGTTAAGCACCTACTTTGGTCCAGGGACTCCTCGACTAGGTTGTTTTACTCTGTGTGTGTGTGTGTGTCTGTGTGTGTGTGTGTGTGTGTGTGTGTGTGTGTGTCTTCCCAACTCTTTCTCTACTGCCTTTCTTACTCTTTTTGTACCTTTCTCTCCTCTTCTTCTCTCTGCTAGAGGTAGATTTGGGACTGGTTTAAGTTTGAGGTGCTGGAAATGTACAAAAGGCCAGATTTTCATGCTGTAATTAGTGCCACCATGGCTAATTTTTTTTTTCTTCTAGATAGGATTTTACTCTGGAGTGGTGCATGCCACCACACCTGGCTAATTTTTGTATTTTTTTGTTGTAGATACGGGGTTGTGCCATATCACCGAGTCTGGTCTCGAACTCCTGACCTCAAGTAATCTGCCCACCTTGGCCTCCCAAAGTGCTGGGATCACAGGCATGAGCCACTGCACCCGGCCATGGCCAATTTCAAGTTACAAATGTGGCTTCACTGAATGCACAGTGAGATGTGCACATCCACTCCCATCAGTAGGGTAAAACTGCCTCTGGTTTGGAGTAAGGGTAGGTAGCTCTGCAACTCCAAACTCTCCCCAGAGTTCTGAGAAACCAATTCATAAAGAATATATACAAATCTGGCTTCTTTGAGTGGGTTCAGGGGGCAGAGGGGAGTGCAGTGGGGCATCTTACTTTAATTTTTTTTCAGGAACAGTCTTGTTCTGTTGCCCAGGCTGAAGTACAGTGATGCAATCACAGCTTACTGCAGCCTGGAACTCCTAGCCTCAAGCAATCCTCATGTCACAGCCTCCTGAGTAGCTAGGGCTTACAGCCATGCACCACTACCCCGGGTTAATTTTTCATGTTCTTTTTTTTTGTTTTGGTTTGGTTTAGGGATTTTGTTTTTCATTTTGTTTTTTTTCAGATATGGGGTCTCACTATGTTTTTGCCCACACTAGTCCTAAATGCCTGGCTGCAATCTATCATCCCACCTTGGCCTTTCACAGAGCTGGGATCACAGGCATGAGCCACCATGTCCAGGGTCTCCTGTTAAGTGTAGAGGATGAGTTATTTATCCACTACTGCCCAACATTCATTTGCAGGAAAAAGCCTGCTCAGCTTAGGAAAAGTATTTGCTCCAGCTTCTTTCATTCAAAGCATGCAAAGTACTTTTAACAAATGGCACTTAATAAAAAATAAATGGCACCTTAAGACCATTCGTGCAGAGGACTTCCTGACAATGACTGGAAGTGCCAACTAGCCCATGAGCTAATTATCCTGTAAATTCCCTTTTCTTCCCCAGTGTGGAGGTGAGATCTAATCTGAAAGATTAAAATCTTTGCATGATTACAGTATGTGGTAATTGTTAAGCTCTGCAGTTACATGCTCAATAGCTACTAAGTAAGTGCAAAGAATTACAAGGTGATTTGTGCCTGTAAGATAAATTCCAAGAATTTTGCTTTCGTAAAGGCAGGGAAATGGAAGTGGCAGAATAACAGATGCGCTAAGTGAGGTGATTTATTGTGTACTTTAGGAAAGAGAGACTTCGGGGTCTCAGGATTCACAGACAGGCCAAATCATAGAATGCCTTCACATGCATTTCTTAGGTTGTGCTATACTTTACATGAAAGCACCGGTCAAGTGGATGAAGTTATCTAAGGAGTATTTAGATTGTACTTTGGGAAGGGTTCCAAGTGTCTGCTATTCTCATAGTAGAGGAAACCACCAAAGTATATTTCCAACAACCTCAAGCACAAAAAGTCAAGTCCAATCTTCTTCAACTCAGTGCCAGAGAAATAATATGTTTTTACACACACACACACACACACACACATGCACACACACACAGAGGTGTGTGTGTGTATGGAATAAAAAACAATTAAAAAGCTAAAGAAGAAAGAAAAATAATAAAGCTTTTAGTAGTTATATTTCCAACTCTACAACTATGTGGTTTGGTGCCAACAATTCTTTGGTAGAGCTTAGTAATTCTTTAGTAGACCTAGCAGATCACACCAGAAAATTCATTCATTAAACAAATATTTATTCAGCACCCAGGGCATACTAGGCTCCTGTTCTTGGTACTGGGGACATGATGATTAAAACAAATAGATGAAGATCTCTGCTTTCTTTGAGTTCAGAGTCTAGCAGGAAGAACATTTTAAAAATAAGTATTAAGCCAAGCCAGTCATGGTCCCAGCTACTCCAGAGGCTGAAGTGGGAGGACCCCTTGAACCCAGGAGGTTGAGGGTGCAGTGAGCCATGATTGAGCCACTGCACTGTAGCCTGGGCAACAGAGCAGGAGCCCATTTAAATAAATAAATTAAATAAGTACTAACTACAAGTCCTAGGAAGAAGAAGGACAAGGTGCTGTGAAAAGTGTAAGGGTTTATCCTATTCTAGGAGTCAAGGTCAGCATCAATGAGAAAGTGACAATGCATAATTTGACCAAAGGATGAGTAAGCACTAGCCAGGAGAAGGGGAGAAGGGCAAAGCCAGGCCTGTCTCCAATCAAGCAATGGAAAAGGAGTTTCTGAAACTATTGCCTGGTAATGCATTTCTCCTCCCATCCTTGAAGATCCTCCAACTAGTTTGCTCAATGTAGCTAAGATCTCTTTAATCTTTCTAGCTGTAATTTCTGATGTTACTGATAGCTATAGGCACACTTTCAAGAGAACAGGAAATATCAGATTCAATGAAATGGGGCCTTTAGGAAGACAGGCAATAATGGGTTTCTAGAAATTAATTCTCAGAATGGTCCAGGAGTGGCTTGAGCATCCAGTCTGTGTGGGGATTCAGGAGTCTGGCTTACTCACATGGTGTGAAGTAAATGGTGGCTCACTGGTGGTTGGTAAACAGAACCATCTCAGGCAACCAAAAAAGATACAAAGTGACAAACACAACTGGATAACTGTCCATTTTATACCTCATGTTTAATTGTATTGACTCAGCTGAAACCACGTCAATGTCGAGAATTTTTGGAAAATTCACCCATTTCCCTTAAAGGTAGGGTTTTTCATCCAACACCAGAATAGGAGCCACACCATTCATTTATCTTAGGCTACTTAGTATATTATTGCTGGATGGTTTTTAAATTTATGATTTTAGAAGTAGATTTTGTTTTATGAAGAAAATTAGAAAAGTAAGAAACAAGGAAGTACATTATTATCCAAATAAAACCATAGCCTATTGTTGGATATAATTCTTTTCAGCCTTTTTTATACATTATTCTTGGGTTTTAGTTTTTCTTCTATTTAACATGACTGATTTAACACTCCACATGCAACTGAGTGACATCTTATTTTTACTTAACATTCCATTATAAACATACCGCCCATTATGACATTTTTTTGTAAAAATATGTTAAATAATTGTACACTATTTCATGGAGTGAATATGCCATTGTTTGCCTCACTAGTCTTCTGTGGTGGGACATTTAGGATCTCATTAACATTCCTTTTAACTAGAAGTTTGTTATGTTTTGTTTTTTGACACAGAGTCTTGCTCTGTCACCCAGGCCAGAGTGCAGTGGTGCCATCTTGGTTCACTGCAACCTCCACCTTTGGGTTCAAGCAATTCTCCTGCCTCAGCCTCCCAAGTTGCTGGAATTACAAGTACACACCACCACCACCAGCTAATTTTTTAATTTTTAGTAGAAACGGAGCTTCACCAACTTGACCAGGCTGGTCTCAAACTCCCATACTCAGGTGATCCACCCGCCTTGGCCTTTCACAGTTTTAAGATTACAGGTGTGAGCCACCATGCCTGGCCTTAACTAGAAGTTTTTTTAATCATTGGGATTACTTTCATCATAAGGACTCTTAGATGTTGCATAATTGGGTCAAAGGTATAAAATCTTTGACAGATTCCTAAAATGTAGAGTTCAAATTGTGTTTTCAAATAGTATATCAATATATACTCCCATTGACAATATATGAAAGCACACACTCTTGTCAGCTCACTTCCTCTCTCTCTCCAAACATTTACTAAGTGTAATTTTTACTAATTTCTTGGGCAAAAAAAAAAAAGAGGATGGTATTTTGTCTTGGTTTGTCGTAGTTTGTACCTTACAAGGCCAACATTACCCTGATACCAAAACCAGACAAGTATACAACAAAAAAAGAAAACTGTAGGCCAATGTCCCTGATGGACATAGATGCAAAAATCCTCCACAAAACACTAGCAAACCAAATCTAATAGCACATTAAAAAGATCATTCAACACGGTAAAGTGGGATTCATCCCAGGAATACAAGGATGCTTTAATATAAGTCAATTAATCTGATACATCACATTCAGAATGAGGGACAAAACCAATATGATCATATCAATAAATGCAGAAAAAGCATTTAAATAAAATTCAACATCACTTCATAAAAAAAGCCCTAGACAATTGTAGAAGGAACATATCTCAACACAATAAACACATATGTGACAAACCCATAGTTAACATCGTACTAAGTGAGGAAAAGTTGAAAGCTTTTCCTCAAAGATCAGGAGTAAGACATGGATGTCCACTGTCACTACTTCTATTTAACATAGTATTAGATGTCCTAGCCAGAGCAATTAGAAGAGTGAAAAAAATAAAGGCCACCCAAATTGAAAAGGAGGAAGTTGAATTATCCCTGTTTGTAGGCAACATGCTTTATATATAGCAAACCCTAAAGACTTCACCAAAACCCTGCTAGAACTAACAAATGAATTCAGTAAAATTGCAGGATAACACTCCACATACAACTCCCAGTGCTATTTTATTTTTATTTAACATTCCCTCATAAACATTTTCCCCATTGTGACATAGCTTTTGCAAATACTATGTTTATGTTAAAATTCAGTGGCATCTGTTGAGAAGCAAAGAGAACAGGGAAAAAATATTGGCATTTTAATATGCCAACAGCAAACTATCTGTAAAAGAAATCAAGAAAGCAATTTCATTTACAATAACCACAAAAATACCAAAATGCATAGAAATAAATTTAACCAAGAAAGTTGTCTAATGTTTCTACAATGAAAACTATGAAACACTGATGAAAAAAATTGAACAGGAAACTAATAAATGGAAAAATATCCTGAGTTCATGGATTAGAAGAATTAATACTGTTAAAATGCCCAAACTACCCAAAACTGTCTACTGATTTAATGTAATCTCCATCAAAATACCAATGACATTTTTCACTGAAGTTAAAAAAAAATCCTAAAATTTGTTTGAAACCACAAAAATATCCCAAACAGCCAAAGCATTTTTGAGCAAAAGAACAGAGCTGAAGGCATCATGCCAACTGACTTTAAAATATGCTACAAAACAGTAGTAAGCAAAACAGCATGTTACTAGCAGAAAAGCAGACACAGACCAATGGGACATAATAGAGAACTGAGAAATAAATCCAGGCATCTAAAGCCAACTGAGTTTTGACAAAGGCACCAGGAAAACTCAATGGGCAAAGGAGGTGTCTTCAATAAATGGTGATGAGAAAACTGGATATCCACATGCAGAAGAATGAAACTAGACCCCAATTTCTTACCATTTACAAAAAACAAAGCAGATTGAAGATTAAAGACTTAATATAAGACCCCAAACTATGAAACTACTAGAAGAAAACACTGGGGAAGCACTTCATGATGTTGGTCTGGGCAATTATTTTTTTAATAAGACCTCAAAAGCACAGGCAACAAAAGTGAAATAGACAAACAAGATTACATCAAACTAAAAAGCTTCTGCACAGCAAAGGAAACAATCCACAGAGTGGAGAGGCAACCTACAGAATGAAAGAATATATTCACAAACTATGCACCTACAAGGGATTACTATACAGAATATGTAAGGAATTCAAATAACTCAATAGCAAAGAAAAAAAAAATCTGATTTTAAAATGGACAAAAGGTTGACATTTCTCAAAAGAAGTTATACAAATGGCCGACAGGTTATGAAAAAGTACTCAGCATCATTAAGAATCAGGGAAATGCAAACCAAAACCACAATGAGATATCTTCTCACACCAGTTAGAATGGCTACAGTCAAAGAGACAAAAAATAAACAAATGCCACGAGGATGTGGATAAAGGGGAACTCGTACACTGTGGTGGGAATGTAAATTTGTATAGCCATTACAGACAACAGTAGGGAGTTCCTCAAAAAATCAAAAATAAAACTATCATATGATACAACAATCGGTATCTGCACTCCCATTTATTGCAGCACTCTTCACAAGGCCAAGATATGGAATCAACCTAAGTGTCCATCAATGGATAAATGTATTTTAAAATTGTGGATATATACACAACAGAATACTGTTCAGCCATAAAAAGAATGAAATCCTTTATTTGAGACACCATGCATAAACCTGAAAGACATTAAGTTAAGTGAAATAAGCCAAGCACAGAAGAACAAATACCACACGATTTCATTCATGTGGAATCTCAAAATGTTGATCTCATGGAAGTAGGGAGTAGAGGCTGGGCATGGTGGCTCATGCATGTAATCCTAGCAGTTTGGGAGGCCGAGGCAGGTGGATCACCTGAGGTCAGGAGTTCTTGACCAGCCTGACCAACATGGTGAAACCCTGTCTCTACTAAACATACAAAAATTACCTGGGCATGGTAATCCCAACCACTGGGGAGGCCGAGGCAGGAGAATGACTTGAACCCAGGAGGCAGAAGTTGCAGTGAGCTGAGATTGTGCCATTACACTCCAGCCTGGGTGACAAGACTCTGTGCGTGGTGGCTCAAGCCTGTAATCTCAATACTTTGGGAGGCTGAGGTGGGCAGATCACCTGAGGTCAGCCTGGCCAACATGGTGAGACCCCGTCTCTACTAAACATACAAAAAAAATAGCCAGTCATGGTGGTGGGCACCTGTAATCCCAGCTACTCAGGAGGCTGAGGCAGGAGAATCGCTGAGCCCGGGAGGCAGAAGTTACAGTGAGCTGAGACCTTGCCATTGCACTCCAGTGTGGGCAATAAGGGGGAAACTCTGTCTCAAAAAAGAAAAGAAAAAGAAAAAGAAGACATTTAAAAAACTAAAAAAGGATAGTATTTTAATTTGCATTTCTGTGAAATTGACAATTTTCACATTTTATTAGATTTGTTTTCTCTTTAATATTTGTGTTCCTTTTTATTTTCAATTAGCCTACTTTTATAACTTAAAAGAAAATTTCAACTGGGTGTAGTGGCTCACAACTGTAATCCACTGAGGTGTGACTCACTGAAGAGACTGAGGAGGGTGGATCAGCTGAGGTCAGAAGTTCGCGACCGACCTGGCCAACATAGAAAAACCCCATCTCTATTACAAATATAAAAATTAGCTGGGCATGATGGCACATGCCTGTAATCCCAGCTACTTGGGAGGCTGAGGGAGGAGAAGCGGAACCCGGGAATCGGAGGTTGCAATGAGCCAAAACCAAACTCCATCACACACACACAAAAAAGCAGGTATATGGGGTTTTTTTCTTTTTTAATAACTACTTGGAAGGTTGCACACTGATTTCACTGAAAACATTTTCTTAGAGTCCTCATTTGCAACAGCTTTCAAAATTCATTTCTGAGTCTCCTTTACTTTTATTCCAAATGACACATTACTCTGGTTGACTATGACTTTTATTCATTTATTTTGATTTAATCTACTTTGGGATGGTTCCAATAGCAAAGTTTCTCTCATCTGAAGTACTAGAGAATTGCCACAACGTATGTGTTCATGTTAGCACATATTCCCGAGCATCTAACACAGGTTGGGAGGAGGTTTTTAAAATTTATTTACCTAGGTTGGAGTGCAATGGCGCTATCATGGCTCACTGCAACCTCCACCTCCTCGGTTCAAGGGATTCTCCTGCCTCAGCCTCCTGAGTAGCTGGGATTATAGGCAGGCACCACCACGCCCAGCTAATTTTGTATTTTTAGTGCAGACAGGATTTCACCATGTTGGTCAGGCTGCTCTCGAACTCTTGATCTCAGGGTGATCCACCTACCTCGGCCTCCCAAAGTACTGGGATTACAGACATAAACCCCTGTGCCCGGCCGGTAGGGGGTTTTAGAATAAGAATATAAGACATCTGAAGGTGGTGACTTCCAAGGAGTTCAGGTTCATCTTCATATGTTGGTTTCATAGGGGCCTCCATCACATCAGCAAGGGTGCCATGCATAACCTGTACCACCAAATGTGATGGCCCTGCTTCTTGAATGTACACTTGAAAACTCCTTGAAAATCTTGAGTCCTTACTCAGGTTTGCTTTTATTTTTCCAAAACCTCAGAAAAGTGTAAAATCAAAGTTAAACTGAAATTAGTGTAAGAGAGAAAGAGACCACCTCCACCTCCATCAGCCCCACTCCCTCTTAACTCTCATGTGGACTCCTTGCTGTGTCTAGGAACCAAACTGACATAAGGCAGATTAGCAAGAGAAAAACATATACGTTTTGTTTTGCAGGGTTTTTTGCTTGTTTTTGTTTTTAGAGACAGGGTCTCACCATATTGCCCAGGCTGGTCTCAAACTCCTGCAATCAAACAATCCTCCTGTCTTAGCCTCGCAAGTAGCTAGGATTACAGGCATGAGCCATCCATGACCAGCCCAAGTTTTGCGTGTACATGGGGTCTCCACTTTAAGAGTGAAGTCCAAAGAAATGGCCAATGCAAGATGCTTTTATACTTTTTGGACAAAGAAAAATAAATGTGTGAAGAAATGACAGGACAAAGGGGAACTGGCCAGGGATGTAAAATCTAGGGGGTCTCTAGGAGATACATGGGGAGTATAGAAGCAAAAGATGGTAAGGGTTACTTGGGAAAGTTTATTTATTTGGGTCCATTGCAGCCCTAATTCCCAGTCTTCTGGAGATCATCAGGTCTATTTTCTTGTACAGGAAAGGCCCCCCTCCTGGAATAGTCTTTATGGCTAGTTGCATGCCAGAACAGACAGGTCAGCCAGACCCTTCTGAAACTACAACTTCTCCAATATTTTCAACTCAAGGTAATGAATACAACAATGCAGCCTATTTTGAGGTGTCATATCCTTCACTCCCTCATTAGTAAGGCTTCACTATATCAGATTTAACAAGGTTTTCTTAAATGATCTGTGTACCCACAATTTTGAGCACCGCATTTTCTGATGAAATATGGATTAGTGAAGTCTACAAAGGTATAATACCACAATTTAGAACATTATCATACAGTGATCCTTTGAGTATAGAATGGTGCTTATGTCAATATTAATTCTGAAAATTCCTAAGATGCCCATTTTCTGAGGTGAAATCAGCAATGTGATTGATTATTCATTTAAAAAACACATGGGCATCTCAGCAACCATGAACTAATGTCTTTGGTATATGAATAATTTTTTTCCTCTAATCACAAGAAGAAACCCAGTGCATCAGAAAAGTCATCAGTAAAAACATTAAAAGATGTGTGCCAGCTGTTTCTGGCAGCATGTTGAAGAGGGAATGGAGCAAAACAATAAGAAATGTTTGCCATATGTTGGAAAATGAGAGGTAATGGAAAATATTCATAAACAAAGACTAACACTTGTCTGTATGTTATTCAGGTGCACAGATAAAGCACATCCATCTTCTGGTGACTCTTCTGAATGCAAATAACTCTAAGGCTCAGGCAGTCATTTCCAGAGTCTTGAAATCCCTTATGCAGACTGAACCATCACTGGTGTCAGTTTTGCCTGCATAAGCACTTTAAGATGAAATCCTAACCTCTGAATTAGCATAAAACATTCCATATAAAAACCATTCACATTAGAGGCTCTCTTTGTCAGTTTTTGAATTGGCATTACTATTGTCTAGTATTTCAAATCAGTTTAGAAATCTTTCCCCTTCTCTAATTCCATTTCCTTGGTTCTGGGTCTGACATTCCTCATCATTCCTGCCAGGTGGGTTACTTCCCCTATATTTGCTAGAGCCTACAGAGATTGGGGTGGGGGGGAAGGAATATATGGAATTCTCCCAACTAATGTGGTTCAAATCAAGCTCACGAGAAACCATTTTCCCTGCTTATATTTACACAGGTATGATAGATTTATTTCCCCCAGGAGTCCTCTGTCTTCTCCAGAAATGTGACCATGTGCGACTCATTTATCTGTATGTTATTCAGGTGCACAGGTAAAATACATCCATCTCTTCTGAATGCAAACTCTCAGCAAGAGTAAGCCAAGTAAGCTTTGTCACAGCAAGAAGCAAGTGGGCAGACAGTGGACAAGAAAAACACTGCAGAGCTCAAGATGCACACAGCCCTTCCCAAAGGTTAGTTAGTAAGTGAGTCAGTCATTGATTAATCTGATTGTGAATTTGATAATGTAGACCAGGCTCAAACACTTGAAAGCTGCTTCCCCAGGACTTATGGGAGGGTTGGAGAAGACAGCACTCAAGACTGCAGGATCCCAGGTCTGACTTTGGCTGCCACTATATGGTCACATGGCTTCCTTACCTTGGACTGCTTTGTTGAAGTGGGACCTATGGAGGTTGCCTAAAAAACTTTGCTTTAAAAATTCTTGAGCAGAGGATACACTAACTCAATACCCCTGGAGCTACATGGAGATTTGTGGGAGTATTTGATTGTCACACTGATGAAGAGGCACCACTAGCATTTAGCAGGTAGGGCTGGAAACAGTAAACATGTGGGATATGGTCCCATGACAAATTTCCCCAACTTCTGCCCAAATTTCAGATGTCCAAATGTGCAAGTGAAAAAACACATGATATAATGATCTGAGCCTAATATCTAACTCTGTTTAATGTATACACACAAGATTTTTTTAACAATTTTAATACACATTGACTTTTTCAAGAATGCAACCATTGTGTGTAAATACTTTGTTTTGTTTGAAATTGACCAGCCTTTCCATAAATCTCTGATGACAAGGCATGGGTCTGCATATGTAACTGTCATATTTTTATATTGGTACAAATGCACTTACATTGCCTTTATTTCAAAATGTCAAATGTAAAGAAAAAGTGGTGACAATATTCAGTTGAGTATTGTCTTACTTCTCTGAATCTCAAACTAATTCATTACAAATAGTTGTATTGGACATAGAACTGTCTTTCAGTTTGGCCATGCCAAAAAAATGCACACTTTTATTATTTATTACTTGTCTTTCATTTTTCCTTTCTATTAGTTTGTGCTGGACCCTGTGTGCCTCACTGACATCCCCACTTCAGGACTTCCCCAGTGGCCAAGAGCATTGACCGTGAGCAGCCGGGGCTCAGGGTCACCACCACCCCTGCAATTACTCCTGTCTTAAAAGGGCTGCCTCTTCCAAGGTCCTGCCCCATGACTCCTCTGTAGGAGGAGCCCTCATCCACTTACTGGTCACTGGGGGATAATAAGGCCCCAGTTAGGCACAATTCTACAAGATCAGCCTGCTATGGATCTCCCTGTGGGATCTGCTGGGTCATTTGTGGAATTCCATGGCAGCATGACCCAGCTTCCCCCTCTGCCCAATCCTGCTTCCATCTCCCTCCCACAGGTGATGATTCCAGGAATATGTCCCAAACACCATCTGTTTCTGGGGAACCTGACCTGTGGAACAGTGAAAGCATTATAATTGATTTTGGACGTTGGGCATTACATTATCTAGCAATAGTAAAGGGGGACATGAAAAAATATTTTCAATGAACGAGAGGCACCAGTTTTCATGGAGTTGAGAACCACTGGACTAGGTGATCTCTTCAGGGTCCCTCCTTTCCGGTAGCAATGCTGCTCTTTCTAGCTGCTGAAATTAACCAAGTCTGAAAATAATACCTTATGTAACTGTTTTGCACCCACTTGAATAGAATAAGTGGTCCTGTACAGCATCATTGCACATCAGCACTTTTTTTCTAGACTATCCACCCATCATGCAATGTATCCCTGGGGGAGTAATTGCTATATGTGATGCAGCCAGCAAAGCCCAAGGCATGCGTGCGGGCAGAGCAGTACATCTCATACCATAGACTGCATTACTGAGGCCTCACAGCAAGGTGTCCGTGGCTATATTTAACTCTCTCTGAGAGACACTATGTGCCCAAGAAGATAATAAACTGGCTCAACAACATCAGGCACCTTGCTCTTTGAAATTTTTTAGATGACATAGAGTTTTAATTTTATTCTTAATATTCCAATGTTGTAATTCTCTTTGAACCATCAGCTGAAAAAGAATCACAGAGCCAGAGTGCAGCTGAGGAGCATGTATGCACGTGCTTGAATGTGTGTGTTTGTGTGTGTGTGTGGTATGTGTGCATGTGTATGCTCTGCATGTCTGTGTGGTATGTGTGCATGTGTATGCTCTGCGTGTCTGTGTGTAAGCGAATACTTGCTGGCCTAAGAGACAGGAGAGGAGGAGAATGCAAAAGTGAGACCAGTGACTAAGTTCTTACTTTCTGACCAGGCTGCCCCACACCAACGATGCAAAATCCCTTGGAAGTACTTAGTTTCCCCTCATGCCAGAAAAGTGTTCTTTTATACTCCATCAAGCAGAATGAGGGCTGTTTACCTGGTTCTGTGACTCCTTTCCAAACAATTGTTAATCTAAGTCTCCAGTGTGCCACTAGGTCATCAAGTTTCTTGGTCATTGGACTTTGAACACAGATCAGAGACTGAAAGCTTGGCCCCACCTCTTCAGCACTAGCCTGCTGCCCCCAGGCCGACCAGGTATTGCAGAGGCTGTTTAGTCACTCAGCATCTCTTTCTGAATTCCTTCACCTGCAATACTGGAATGCTGGTTCAGAGTTCCCACCTTCAATTCCTTTTAGGGGTGTGGGGATAGTTACAGCAATAATGTTTTTCAAGTGCAGAGATATTCCAGATTAAAGACACTACTTAACTGAACACATTCTGCTTCCAGTGATGTAAGTTTATGTAATTGCAAGCTAGGAAAATAAGGTTAGGCCAGGTGTTCCTACCGCAGCAGTGATACTATTTGCCTTACTCTCATGATGTGGGGCCTGCCTCAACATTTTTTTAAAAAGCACTAATTCCCAAGAATGAGGATATTGGCTTAAGAAAGAAATGCTCTCACTCACTGAACTTTCATTTCATTAATACATAAATGTGTACGATTCTATTCCACAGTCAGTTCAAGGCTAAAAATCAAGTTCATAATGAATGGCACATTTACTACTTCATCATGTCATTTGTACTTCAGAGAGAGCTTTTATAAAAATATTACTGTTGCTTTTAAAGATGGGAAGGCTGTGTAAGGGAGCCCAGTCAACCTGAGTAAATGCTTTGCATGTTCATTTTCTTCCAGAGATAAACAGGTCACCTTCTCTCCCACATAAAATTAGCATAATATCCTGTCAAATGCCTGCTCTGCTGCTCAATGCATCAGCTTTACATCCCAAGACAATGTTGATTACTGTAGATCCTGGCACATCACTGTGAGAAGTTCAGCCATGCCAAGTCTACAAACCACAATGGGAGTATCAAATGCATTACAAAGATAATAAGAAAAGTGGTTTGAAAGGCTGGATGTGGTGGCTTACACCTGTAATCCCATCACTTTGGAAGGCTGAGACAGGAGACTTGCTTGAGGCCAGGAGTTCAAGATCAGCCTGGGTGACAAAGCAAGACCCGATCTCTAAAAAAATTTTTTTTTAATTAGCTGGGCATGGTGGTGCACACCTGTAGTCTGAGCTCCTTGGGAGACTGAGGTGGGAGGATCACCTGAGCCCATAAGTTTGAGGCTGCAGTAAGCTATGATCATGCCACTGCACTCCAGCCTGGTTGACAGAGCAAGACACTGTCAAAAAAGTGTTTTGGAAGTCTGAGCTGTTTGCCAGCAGACCACTTCTATAAAATAATGCTATGGAAAAGACTTGGAACCAACCCAAATGCCTATCCATTATAGACTGGATAAAGAAAATATGGCATATATACACCATGGAATACTATGCAGCCTAAAAACAATGAGCTCATGTCCTTTGCAGGGACATGAATGAAGCTAGATGCCACCATTCTTAGCAAACTATCACAAGAACAGAAAATCAAACATCACATGTTCTCACTCATAAGTGGGAGTTGAACAATGGGAACACATGGACACAGGAAGGGGAACATCACACATGCCTGTCAGGGGGGGTGGGGAGCTAGGGAGGGATAGCATTAGGAGAAATACCTAATATAAATGATGGGTTGATGGGTGCAGCAAACCACCATGGCATGTGTACACCTATGTAACAAACCTGCACATTCTGTACATGTACCCCAGAACTTAAAGTATAATTTTAAAAAATAATGCTATGGAAGATTGAGAAATTCTTTCCTTTGCCAAGCCACTGAGAATACACTACTGATTCCATCTACTCAAACATGCCTGGAATCCCTCGTCTAAACTGGTAAGGGAACCAAAGAAGGAAGTTAGAAGTTAAGTACGAGTGTTTATTAGGCAGCTCGAATTGAGGAGGCCAACAGAATGTGAAACGAGAACAAAGACTTTTTCTGGTTGAATATATCCGGTAATTGAGTGGAAATATAAGCCTAGCCAAGGTGTCTACTTTATTCCTAATGTTTTACATGTCTAACTCCCTTTCAGGGGAAAAGAAAACAAAATGAGAAAAATACTCACATTGAACAAACTCAATAACATATTAAGAGAAAAAGACAAGTTGCAGATTAATAAGTTCAGAATGACTGATCCTCCGTGCTCCACCCATGACCAAATGCACCTGTGCTCAGCAACCAAACTAGTATGGTATGAGGGATCAGCTACATTTGAACCACAAAACTTTGGAAGCCATTACAGAAATTTCACCATTAAAGATGGCATCCTCTGGAGAAAGATGTGCTTCAAATTTCAAATGACCAGTTCTTATTTATCAGCTTTTAAACAGAAGCTGTTCTTAAAGGTGGGCACCAACTCTAATTGTAAAAGAACATTCATAGCTACATTAAGCATACATCCCCTCACAGATCCAGCCCCATGCTAGATGAGGCATTTATTAGTAATGAAGAATACATTTTCTTACCCCCGAGTAAAGAAATAAGTAAGCCTTGTTAAAACTAGTTAAAACCAAAAAGTCTATTTCCAGTTCTATGCTGATCCAAAATAAGGGAGAATGGTGATATGGTATATCATTTCTGAAAAGCTCTCCTAATAAACTTACTGAAACTGGGACTCCACAACCTTTGAACCAGGATAACTAGTCTAAAAAGCCAGTCTCTCTGTTCTATGGTATAGACAGGGACAAAAATAGGGACTTCCCCAACCCCAACTATCAGAGAAAAGATTCTAAATTTTCAACAGTTTGTGTACCCTTCACTAACACACACTCCTCCCCACACACACAAACACACACACACACTCATGTGCACAAAACTTGAAGTTTCTACCCATAAACTCAGGGCAATGCCACTGTAATTGCCAAAAATAGGTTTGAGTCAGAGAAATTCTCCTTACTTCTCTTTGTGATCCTGGCACCACCTGCCTGAACTGCTTTGGGTTAAAGCATTTAGATTCACCTAAGAAGCTTCAAAAGCTTACAGAGGCATGTACCTGATCCCAGACCAATTAAGTCAGGACCTGGGGTGGGGTGGGGGCACCAGGACTGAAACTGAGCATCAGTAGTTCCTTTTTTTATTTTTTTTGAGATGGAGTCTAACTCTATCACCTCCCCCCAGGCTGGAGTCCAGTGGCCAATCTCTGCTCACTGCAAGATTGAACCCCAGGGTTCAAGCATTCTTGTGCCTCAGCCTCCCAAGTAACTGGGACTACGGGCATGCCACCAGGCCCAGCAATTTTTTTTTTTTTTGTATTGTTAGTAGAGATGAGATTTCACCATGTTTCCCAAGCTAGTCTCAACATCCTGAGCTCAGGCAAACCACCTTCCTTGGCCTCCCAAAGTACTAGGATTATAAGTGTGTGCCACCACACCAGGCCATTCATTTTCAAAGTCCTTTGGGTGAGTCTAATAGACACTGGAAGGTTGAGCACCTTCAGGTATTGAGAATCACTGGTTAAACAGGTAACAAATCTGGTCTAGTCCCATTAGCCTGCTATAGGTTGCTGACTCATGGCCTTCATGGATATAAAATGGAATAGAGTGTTTCATATAGCAATGAGATAATTAATCTTTTCAATCAGTTAAATACATTCAGTACTTCTCAGGAGTATACAGTCTTTCAAAAATGCTTTAGTTATAAAGGCTTAGCCAAGGATTTACCTTGATTCTTAGTTTTTCAAAAGCTGGGTTATTTTAAAAATACCTTCCAATAGCAAGCTAATATGTCACCATTTTTCACTTGGGCTCATGGTGCATTTTTGTACCCATCCCAAAATAAGTAGCAAGTAAAGACCCAAACCTCACTGCCAAAACTATTTCTTCAAATTCCCTGGAAAATATTCCCATCAGGAACTATTACAATCAGGTTATATAGTAAGTGAGTACTTATTACTATTTAAATCAATATAGTTTTATGCACCACACTAAAACAGAAACAGCCTGAGTTACTTAGATATTTTAATTTGAGCAAAAAAAAAAGATTGAAATTATATTTATCAGGCTGAAACATAAAAAGTCTCCAATCAACTTTTCCTCTGCATTGAAAAACTTGTTCTTCATTATCCGTCATTTCTCCTTCAGTTTAAATTCTAAGATGAATTTACAAGAAGGCAGGTGGCTGTCAGTGATTCAATTTTAGCTCATCAATATTTCCTCTGGATGAAGGACAACATACTGATTAGGTTTAACTTCATCTTCTTTTAACATTTCAACAGAAGGGGCCCTTCGTGGAAGCGGTTGAATAACTGTCAAATTACAAATAACTTCATGAGATAAAAAGGAAGGCCCCAAACTTTTTTTCTGTGACTAATACAGTTTCTGCTCCTCCTTCCTTAAGTCTTTTAATTAAATCACAAAGACAGGCTGGAAACAATGTGTCAGCTTTTTAATGAGCTTTTTAATTGTCACCACAGAAAATTAAGCATAGGCTGAGAATCAGGATTCAGGATCAGCTCTAAACCCCGGACTGGTAACCGGTTCTGATCCCATGCTGATGTGAGAGCTTTGTCTTTGGGGTAAAGAGAGGGTTCAGAGAAAACCTGTTTGGCACACAGAAAGGGAATTTTGCTACAGACAGGATTCTATCCATTCAGACTACTCTGAGTCATTTCCTACACTCTTAGAGTTTGGCTAAGGATGCTAGATGAGGATTACAGTGGGCAATGCTTGCCCCACTAAAGGGCCCAAACTCTTCTCAGGTCCTGACAGATGGCATCAAGATAGTTGTTAGGTCCCCAACTACGCCAATTGTCAGGTCCAGAGTCAGGTTCGCGCCCATATTGAGGTCCGAGAGGAGTAGGGGAGTGGGTGAAGAGCTGAAAGAACACTCAGGGGGCTGTAAGCAAGCAAAATGTAGTTTTATTTAACCTCTCTCATCAGCAGCTCTCTTACACCGTCCGCCTTTATCTCCGCTGTCTGCCCCAGCTCTGCGGCTCCGGCTGCTCCCACGCACAGCTGCACAGCTGACTCCCTTGCCTTCAGGGTCAGCAGCTTAACTCTTTCCCTCTGGGCACGAGCACGAGCATGAGCACCAGCCACGCTGAGCTGTGCCGCGCCCTGGCTCCCCTCTGTCCATCTGCAAACAGACAGCTCTGGCTCTCTCTCTCTTTCTCTGGGCACCAGCGCATTCCCAAGCCATGTCAAGCTGAGCCCAAGAGTGCCTGCACAGTATCAGCAGGGCAGTTATACCTTCTACAAACCACAGTGGCTCTGAGCCAAGAATGAGCTTACACAAACAGGTAATATAGCCGGGTGCGGTGGCTCACGCCTGTAATCCCAACACTTTGGGAGACTGAGGCAGGCGGATCACGAGGTCAGCAGATAGAGACCATCCTGGCTAACATGATGAAACCCCATCTCTACTAAAAATACAAAAGATTAGTCAGGCATGGTGGCACACGCCTGTAGTCCAGCTACTCGGGAGGCTGAGACAGGAGAATCGCTTGAACCCAGGAGGCGGAGGTTGCAGTGAGTTGAGATTGCACCACTGCACTCCAGCCTGGGCTGTAGAGCGAGACTCCGTCTCAAAAAACAACAATAATAACAAACAAACAAAAAAAAACAAAAAACCAAACAAAAAAACAAGTTAGGTTATATAACAAGTGGAGGTGAGCACCTGCACACCAATCCCACTGGGTCACACAGGCCTGGATGTCCGCCTCCACCTAATTCTTGACCAGAGTACATCCATGTACCTTTCAATAGTGATATCTATTTGTGGTCTTTTCCAAGGCATTATTCTTTAGGCATCTTCCAAAACTATACACAAGAGACAGAAAACTGACCCTGCCAAACAGGGGTCAGGATATATAATAAGCTGAAGGTGACCAATGTGGGCTTCTCCTGCTTCCAAAGCCAAAAGGTTCTTGCAGATGCATTCAATCAACTGACTTTTTTTTCCTGAATAACATCTAGCAATTTGAAAAAAAATAATGAGAGGAGAAATTGCTGTGGAACTCAGTGTCCTTGGTATCTATTTCATAACAATGCTCAAAGGTCTCCACTGGAAAATCTTGAATAGATGTAATAGGCATGCTTTTAAAGCAATTGGAAACTGCGGGCCCATGATGCTATTATTGAACCACATCATTTTATGATGCACATTATTAAATGGCTCCCAGATCCTTTTATTTAAAACCCCAAGATAGAAGGAGAAATTTTTCTCAAAGAAACCTGACTATTTCTTTCTCAGAGAATAGGCTATTAGAGCTTGTAAGACATTAGCAAATAGTCCATTTGAGCGACAAAGAAAAATAATGATTTTGTTTGGTTAACATGGAGAAGCACCATACCTTTAAGGTTTTTCTTATAGATTGCCACAGGATGATTACTACTGCTGTTAAGCAGAATGTTCTAATTGAATATTGGCTCATTCATGGGGCTGAATTAGGAAGAGATTTTGCCCGGGTGACTTGTAACAAAATGAAATAAGCAGATGTTATGGATCTTGAAATTATCACCAAGATTTTAAGCGTTGTTAGGTGCTGACATGCTCTGAAAATTTTGTCTAAAATTGCAGCGTAGTTGTGATCTGAGCAGTCATCTCACTGTGCTCAGGCAGATTGTGCCAAATGCTGAGAAGTTTTCAAAACCATTGAGTCATCTCCCCAAATATAAAAAAGAAAGGGAAGAAACAATCCCTCTGGAAGTGAGCTGCTCAAAGATGGGTCACTGGGGCAATCTTGTCCCCTCTAAAGTATTTCCCTCACCTCTCCCTACACCTGCCCTGCCCACACAGGAAACCACAGGGCCATAAGAATGAGTGATGGGTAGGAATGATTTCAATCTTTGTCTGTAGTTGTAAATCTCCTGATTTAGTTTGGGTCCTCCAAGAAGCAGACACCCAGGCAGGATTCAGCAAGCAAGAGATTTATAGTGAGAAACTCTAGTGAAGAAATGAAGAGGGGAGAGCCAGAGAAGGTAGGGAGCACTTCCAAATCACAACCCAGGCCAGACCCCAGTGAAGGAAAGCAGAGGATAGAAAACATTTTTTCCTTAAGTGGGTGCAGTTGTTCATGCCTGTAATCTCAGCACTTTGGAGGGCTGAGGCCATGGATCAATCACTTGAGCCCAGGAGTTCGAGACCAGCCTGGGCAACATAGGGAAACCACCATCTTTACAAAAAATACCACAATAATTAGCCAGGTATAGTGACTATGGTAGTCCCAGCGACTGGGGAGGCTGGGGTGGAAGAATTGCTTGAGCTCAGATCCAGGCTGCAGTGAACTGTGATCATGCCACTCCACTCCAGCCTGAGTGACAAAGTGAGACCCTGACTCAAAAAAACAAACAAGAAAACATTTTCTCTAAACCCTGATGTTTCCCATTTGGTAGTGGGTAGCGGGGTTCCTGTGCTGGGCACCAGTGCCTCCTCTCCTTTACCTCTCTTACCTTGCTTTTCTCATAGGTTCTGCCCAGTACCACAGTTTACAGACATTAATGCTATGCCCATTGTAGACTCTGATATTTTTCTCGGCCCACCTGTGGATAAGAGTTTGTGTGTGTAGGCTAAGCCTGGAGACTGGAGGATGGACAGGTGGTCTCCCCTCTCTGTCTCCCCTTCTTTCTGCTCCTTGTGGAGGGCTAATGCCTGGCCTCTGGTGTCCAGGTTCAATTCCAGCAGCCCCTTCCAAAGCAGCTTCTTTCCCCTCTGGTTCTGAGACAGCATGTATCTGCATCCTTAGAGACTCAAGGGGAGGAGTCACGCCCATCCCTTGTTCTCAGAAGTAAGAAGATGACTCACCACCCAGCCTTCTGTAACTCACTGAATGTTATATGGCCAAGCACAAGAAGTGCCCACCCAGGAACCCTGGGACTCCAAGGTTCTCTGCCTTTGGTCATGGTTCTTAGAAAGCAGGAGAATCTGGGAGTGCCATTCCAGAGGTTATGCCAGCAGTCACTGCCCTAGCTTCATCCTCCTCACAGCCTCTATCTAGTTTGCTGAGTGCAAAGGGCACCCAGCAGCATCAACACAACCTTACGGTGCTTCTCTGCCCCGCCCCATGCTTCTCCACCCCGTGGGTCCCAAGGCTGCCTCTTCATAGGAAGTTCAAGGATCCCCAACCTAGCACAGGCCAGCAAGGCCAACCTACTGCCATGCAAGAGGAAGGCTCTGCCTCCCTCCAGCTATCCCCAATCAGCTCTGGTGGAACTCTTTGAAAGGGCCATTGTTCTTCCCAAATGGTTTGGTTTATCTCTTTGAACATTTCCACATTTCTGTCAGTGATTATTACCCTTTTCATGGTTTTTTTCCCCCAGAAATAAATGAATGAGATAAATTTCTAGTCATATGGACATTTCACTTTCTGCACCTAAAAAGGAAAATAAAAATATACTGCAGTAATTAAATTTGAACACTAAGTGTTCTAACAAGTAAAATATTACAAAAATAAAAATTTCTGATTCAGTATTTATACTGGGAGTGTGGATATCTATGTATAGATATTTATCAAAATGCAGACTGGCATTAACTAATGAGTGAGCTGTGAGTTAGTTGCTGGGAATGTGGGACTCATATCCTCCTAGGAGTGATGTTATAATTGGTAGCTGGGTTCTGGGTCAGGCTTCAGAACTCCATTATCTGAGCCTCCACTAGTGCTGGTCTGATTCTGGGTCCTAGAATAAGGAATTCAGGAATGAAAGTGTTAGAGACAGGGCAAAAACTGAATGGGCTTTTTCCCACACTAATTCAGTCACTCAAGACTTTCAATGTGAGATGTGGAGTGGAGGTAGGGGTTCCTACACATCAACCAAGCAATTCTGTGGATTCTGCAGCAGACACCAGTGGTATATCCACTGATATAATTCAATTCTGGCACTATCTACATGGAGATAGTGAGACGGGAGAGTTCCCCGACCAACCTCCTCCACTCCCCCAACACCCTGCAACTCCCTGACAGGATGTGTGACAGGGGTGTGTCACATCTGTTCTGCAGCCACCAAGTGTTCAGATCCCTTACAGGAGGGGTAGCATGCAGGTGGGCAGGTGTAGGAACTAGGGCAAGTGCTTTTGGGCTCCAGCACCACAGTAGCATCTGGGGGTGGGTGCCTGCAACTCCCAAAGCCCTAGTGGGCATGCTATGGTGCTCTTTTAGTTCTGCCATCCACAGATGGCATGTTAACCAGCTCAGTGCCCTCTTGGTAGCTGGGTTCTTGTCTGATGTCCAGAAAGAATCAGGTCACAGGGACAAATTGAAAGATGGAGGCCGGGCGCTGTGGCTCATGCTTGTAATTCCAGCACTTTGGGAGGCCAAGGCAGGCAGACCACAAGGTCAGGAGTTCAAGACGAGTGTGGCCAATATAGTGAAAACCCATCTCTAACAAAAATACAAAAAAATTAGCAGGGCATGGTGGTACATGCCCATAATCCCAGCTACTCAGGAGGCTGAGGCAGGAGCATTGCTTGAACCCAGGAGACAGAGGTTGCAGTGGGCCAAGATGGCACCACAACACTTCAGCCTGGATGACAGAGTGAGACTCTGTCTTGAAAAAACAATGAAAGATGATAAATGCTGGGAAATTTACTGAATGATGGAGGTGGCTCTCAGCAGGATGGATGGGGAGCTGTAAAGGGGATGGAGTAGGAAGATGACCTTCCCCTGGAATTTGGCCACCCTGTGGCTGATCTCCTCTCCAACTGTCCCCAGCCAAACTCCTCTCAATGTTCAGATGTTCCTTCTCTTCTCTCCTTCTCTGCTGTGCTACTCTTCTGATCCTCGATCCTCTGTTCATGCCTATGCAGCCCTCGCCCTGGAGCTACCTAGGGTCCCCCAGCCATCAGTCATCTTACTAGCATTCAAAAGATGCCCATCGCTCTGGCAATTCCAAGGATTTTAGGAGCTGTGTGTAAGAAGGAAACCAAGTGTGTATCTGACAATATTGCAGGGAGAAAGAGTTTTCTCTCTTTCCAGTACGTGAAGTCCATTCAAGATAACATTTAAATAAATACTTTCTATGCTTTATGAAACAATTTATCTGACAACCGTAAAAGACTCCTTTTGTTTTCAATGTTTCTATAAGGTGTTTGTGGGAGAGGAAAGCATTAGAGGCTTTTTTTTAGAGTACTTTTAGGTTCACAGCAAAATTGAGCAAAAAGTGCAGTTCCCAAATACCTCCTACCCCCACACAGCACAACCTCCCTCTCCCTCTCTGTCACCATCCCAGCCCAGAGTGGTGTATTTGTTGCAACCTGCATTTCTTAGGCTCCTACTGACACATCATTATCACCCAAAGTCTGCAGTTTAATTAGGGTTGAGTCTTGGTGTTGCACATTCTATGGGTTTTGACAAATGTTTAATGACAGATATTCCTCATTATAGTATCATAAGGAGTTTCACTGCCCTAAAAATCCTCTGTGCTCCACCTATTCAGCTCTTCCCCTCTCTAGCCATAACACTTTGAAGTAAAAATGTGCTTTTCTCATTCTTCTCCCACACCTACAAGCCTCCTAATTCCTGGTGTCCCCCTAGGTCTGAGCCCCACTCCCAACCCCCACCCAGCTTCAGATGGGCCTGATTCATACAAATGTGTGAATGACTAATAGCCCTCAAAATGCAGTTTAGGTATTCCTGTTTTGAAAAAGGGTTCTGGTTGGCCCCCTCCATCTCTTGAATAGGTGGACCCTCTGAAAGTACCAGAAAGGGCTGTGAAGAGGCCACCATCACCAGACACATTCTCCCAAGGTTATCTTCTGCTTTTCCTTTCTCCTTTCCTTCCCCTCAGAGTATAGAAATTATTTCAAAATTACAAAATTTGTTCTCTGCAAATGGTTCTCCTGGCAGCAATGCCTTGCCCAGAATATATGTGGGTGGGCAAGAGGGGCAGGTGTATTTGCAATTTAGAGCTTGCATATGTGTTCGTTAGAACCTCTGAGTGACAGAGAGAGTGAGAGAGATTTTAGTTCCCACTTTGCAGGTGCCTAGTTTGTGTCTACCATTAGGCTGATTTCATCTTCTTTGTGGACACAATATTAGCTTATCCCATGGAAAAAAAATCCTCACAGCCTTTCTAGGATATCCAGTAAACACTCCCCACATTATCTAAAAGGCAGGTGTAAAATAACTTTTCATAACAAAACAAATCATCTGATAACACAAGAAAAGTGTTAGTGAGAGACTTTGCTGAAATTTCAACTGCCTTTCCTCACTGCAGTCCCCCATCTTTGCAGAGATAAAGATTATGGTTTCCAAGGAAACAGGACCAGAGAGAGAGAGAGAGAGAGAGAGAGAGAGAGAGAAAGACAGAAACTTTGTTGCATTTGGTTTCCCCAGGACTCACAAAGTAAGCTGGGCTGTAAGCAGAGCTGGACAAGATTATGGTAGATTTATAATTTACTTAGTCAAATTGCTTTTAATTCATCGTCATGCCTCAATGTACATTTTTTCCCCTCTGAAAGTTAGGTCTTGCACCTACTTGTCCAATATCGGACATAAAACAGAGCTTTAAAATTCATTGTCTGTGATTAAATTCAAATGCAGGACAGATGGTGTAGTCTGAGTATGTGTCAGACAGGCAAAGCACTTAAGATTTGTGACAGGCAAGACCAGGAATTAACTGCTAAGTTTTTGCATTTATTCATACATTCATGTACACCATGAATATGGCTGTAAAGCTTATTTAAGTGTTCTCACTTTATTCAAAATATTCCCAAACAAAGCAACTGTTCTCCTTTTGCAAACCAGATGCCCTAATCTCAACCCTGTTAACTCAAAATCCATTTTTCTCATGCTGCATGAACTATGTACATTTCATTTACCCAGATAGTCAGGAGGATAACAACCTTCTGAAAACCCAGCTTGCCTAGAACCCAAAATGTTGGTCCTCACTTCATTTTTGTGAACCTTTTTATTGAAACGTTTAATTATTTTATTGAGCAAACATTTGTCTGTGGAAATAAACAATGACCAGCCAAATGTGAACAAGCAAAGGCTATTTATTCAGAGCTTGCTACATGGCAAGGGAGTCAGCCACTGTCACTTGCATTTTGGCAGAGACTCAAAAGAAGACAGAGAAAAGAGAAAGTTTCCTTGTGGGGAAAAAAGGGATGTCTTCAGCTTTGATTGGAGGCTGTTGGCACGGGGAAGCTGCAGGTGGGGCAACCAGAAGTGGGTATCCTGTGGTGTCTGGGTAAGGGTGTATTTAGCTATCTCTGGCTGGTCCTTAGTTAGAAACAAGGACAAAAATGAGGGAAGCAGTCAGTTATTAATCAAGTCCTGGCCACTTAGGGCTGACTGTGAATAATACAGGGGTTATTATCTGGCTTTCTAAACCAGTTGCCAGAGATAGTGGTCTGACTTCCTCCAGGGCTGACTTCCTACAGATTTACAGATTTACAGAAAGCAGGCTGGCTTCCTGGGCTGATCGCTATAGATAATGTGTTGGTTTCCTGGGCTGGTTTCTGCAGATTGTGGGTCAGAGTTCTATTCTTATACATGGTCTGGCCATGATCCATGGGTATATTCAATCAATCAGTCAATAAACATCTTACAAACAGAATAGCCCTGAAAGCATCCGTGTATAGCTCAATGAATGATCAAGATGACAACCTCCCAGGAGCCCCCATTTATTTTAAAATTCTCTACACCTTTATCTTCTGGTTGTCAAGGAACATTTTGAGTCTCAGTGGACATTTTCCATTGGCTTCTTCAGTTCTTATGTCCAGGGCGGGGCTCACCAGCTGCAGGTCTCCTTGGCCCACCTCATGGAATTGTGTGTCTGGACACAGTGGATGCAGGGCAGCCCTGGGTTTCTCACAGTCAGGCTCAGCCCCGTGAATCACCTTCCTCTACATTCCTGGACCTGGAGGAGCAGGTCAGAGTGTGCCTTGAAATCCACCTCCACCACTCCCTCGGGCAAGTTATATAATCTCTCAAGACCTGTTTCTTCATCTCCAAAATGAGAGTAATAATAGTGCCTGCTCTCATAGGGTTGCCAGGAGGATGAGCAAGGCGAGAGGCATGCAAACCTTTAACACAGTCCTTGGCACAGAGGAAGCACTCAGATTTATACATCTGTATCTCTCCCCATAATGTTTTCAAATGACAACCAAAAATTACTGAGGACCTACTGTGTGCCAGGTACTGAGCCTGGTACTTTCTCTTAAATTTCTTATATTATGAAATGTTTCTATCAGAAATCGTGTTAGTCATGCTTATTTTACAGACAGAGGATCTGTGGCTCAGAGATGTTAAGAAATCTCCCTATATTTACCTAAATTTGTGATGAGGATTAAATGAGATGACTGTAAAGCAGGTCCTTAGCACAATCTCAGCTACTTATTCAGAACTTGCTCTAAGGCAAGGCAGTCAGCCATACAGCAAGCTCTGAATAGACAGTCATCACTCAGTGAGTGGGGCTACTATTTACAATGACTCTTGGATGATTCCCTGTAGTACATGCATCCCTGGGCCATGGACCAGTACCCGTGGTCTGTTAGGAAGTGGGCAGGCAGCACAGCAGGAGGCAAGCCTTGGCTGAGTGAGCATTACTTCCTGAGCTCCACCTCCTGTCAGATCAGTGGAGCTGGGGAAGCAGGGGTATTAGATTCTCACAGGAGCTCAAACCCAATAAACTGCACATGTAAGGGATCTAGTTTTCATACTCCTTATGAGAATCTAATGAAGGGATGTCCAATCAATCTTTTGGCTTCCCTGGGCCATGTTGGAAGAAGAATTGTGTCTTCCACACATAAAACACTCTAATAATAGCTAATGAGGTTAAAAAAAATCACAAATAATTTAACAAAGTATATGAATTTGTGTTGGGCTGCATTCAAAGTTGCCCTGAGCTGCAGGTTGGACAAGCTTGATCTGATGCCTGATGATCTGAGGTGGAACAGTTTTGTCCCAGAAACATCCCGGCCACCTCCGCCCCCAGTCCCCATCCATCAAAAAACTGTCTTCCACAAAACCAGTCCCTGGTGCCAAAAAGGCTGGGGACCATTGCTGGAGTAGACAAGCCCAGCTACTGCAGGGGGTAAACTGCATAGTCCCCCCTCCAATGTCTGCTCTCCCTTTGTTCCTTCCTATTAAATCACATTGCTGTGGGGCGGCAGTGTGTGAGATAAAGTATTGCCCACCCCAGGCTCTCTTATACCTTGGCAAGTTCACGTGTCCCAGTTCTGGCCACTGAGAGGTAAGTGTAAGTCTCCTGCATGAGCCTTTTGGGTAAACTATTACTATTCCAAGAAAAAGGGAGACTGTCCTCTGGCATAAGCCCTTTGCCCTTTGTCTGCCCTACTTTTGCTGCCTGGAAAGTGGATGTGGTGCCATGAGGTGCAGCTGCCATCCCGTAAGGATGAGGCCTGATGCCCTCATGGGGGTGCTGTCCTGGCCCTGGACTGCGGACCTCCAACCCGTTTCCCTCCTGTGGCCAGAGTTTTATTATCCTAGCCACTGTTTGGGGTGATCTAAATGAAATGAAATTTCCAAATGAATAAAAATTCAGAATTTGAAATATCTTTTTAATCTGTCTGCATGTTCCAACTGAGATGATAAAGAGAAACAATTCCAGAGAATGAAAGATCTGTTCAGAATTATTTCTATAGGAACCATTCTCAACCCCTCTAGGGATTAACATCAAGACTTTTTCCTGAGTCTAAATCCCATCCGTCAACTCCTAACTAACCTTCTCTAATTCCCTATCATTTGGTGTCATACATATGGTGTCATCAACAGGGTTTCCATGGGTCTTCAACATCGTGCACTTGGAATCTGAGGACTGACACTGGTCCCCAAAGGCTTGGCTCTAGACCAGCTTCACACAGCACAGAACCAAATGATCCTCCTGTTGATCCCAAGTCATCTGCTCTGGAATCTTGGTCAAAGTCCAAACTCCATAATTGCATTATGCCTACTTGTGAGCACTCCTAGAGTTCCAATTAGGTGATATTTATTTTCTACCCAGAAAATGTGATGCCCAACATTGCTCTGCACACTGAAACAGTAAGGAGTCCATCCAAGTGATAAAGGGGCATCTCAGCGTGACATGAAGCTATCATGAGGTGGGGGCAGGAGGCTTCAACTGGCCTTATGCAGAGCCAGATAGGATAGCCTCAGCTTGGAAGAAGCTAAGTGTCCCTGAGGGGGTTAGGTTTGTGCTTTTCTGTACCAGTACAGAAATAATATGCATATCTTTCCACTTTAAATGATTTCTTAAAGCGGATGTCAGCAGATGAAGAGAGGATTGAACTCCAGCTCCTTCTCCAACAGCTTTCTATCAAAACATAACCCATGTGAGGATTTCAAAAAACTAAATTCCTTCTATTATGAAGTATGCTGTCTTAATATGGCATGGTGTGTGACTCGTTAGATTCCCAGCTATGAATAACCCATAAATGAGGCATTTTGCTTTGCTTAGAGATACTCTAATGGTCAAAAGTTTTATTTAATATGCAAAATTACCTTTGTAAATATCACTAAATAGTGAAATAAAACATGTTTGAAATATCTGAAATGATCCTTCTTTGGACAAATGAGAAAAGGCTCAAATTATGTATTCAAATAAAGACCCACACACATGATGAAGAGAAAATCTCTAATAATTTATTGACTTTCAGGTTCACATTGTGAAAAAAAAAAATAAGTTTTACAAAACCTCAAAATGTAGTCATAGCAAACAAGTACGTATGAACATAAACATTTTCCTTCAACTTTTACAGAGTTTTGTATGTGAACCACATAGTCAACAGCCAAGAGAGGGATATTATTCAGCTCTAATCACTCTTATTCAAGACAGGTGTCAAGCCCAGAGAAAAGGGGCTACACAATTCTACCAAAAGTGGAGGGCTGCCCTTTGTCATGTGTTTCTACAGCAACCAGCCCACAAAATAAGAAGAAACTTCTCTGTCTTATGCCAAGGTTTTTGTGTGTACTGTGCTGTGAATTGTATTTGCTTCAAAGTGTGGGACGTTTCACTGGGTGAGAATGGTCAAGTAGTGAGACCAAATGCATACATCAATTCAAAAAGCAGGAGTCCAGAAAGTTCCCTGCAGGCTGGGGGCCCAATGCTTAACATGGCTCCCCCTGGCTCACACACAGTCATTAATAGAGGATTCAAGGACAGACCCTAACTTTGAAACAGCTGCAGAAAATTCATCCTGCTTTCAGAAGCCATGCAGTGACACATACATCTCTCTTGGCAGATTTGCATCATAAACTACAGTGTGGTAACTGCTACAATATAAATGACACTGACTGTGCCCGCTGGGGGACAATTAGACATTTGCATTGCTCAGAACACATCAAGGAACCACGGGACTGACTGCTGGAAAGTACTGTGATTCTTTTCTCCCAACGGCTCATTTATTTTGGCCCAACTACAGCCCACTCATTCATGGCATGGACAGACAAGCACAATTAGTCTAAAGTACTAAGGTGGAGAGAAATGTTACGGATTTATCTGTCATTAGACAATGCAAACACAGTCACAATGTAAAAGGTTGTTATCAGTCTTAACCCCTATTTTCTAAAATACAGCAATGTGAGAAACATCAATGAAAGCAGTTTGAGTTGCAAACTTTGGGCTACCCCGCACCTCAGGGGAAGCACCTATTTGAGACTAGCACTAATACCTAGGATGGCACATGCTCATAAATGAGCACTCCAACTAGCAAAGAATGTATTCACAACTGATTGCCAACTCTACCGGAAAACTTCTCAATAGGGGCCACTGCAGACAATTCTTTGGTGTTTTGTGGCCAAATGTGTTACTTGTGCACCAAAGAGTTTTTAAAAAGAGATCTGCCTAAGGGTGAGCACTAATGTATACATTGTGCCAAGGTGATTATTGTCTTGGTGACCTTCTAGAACTTGCTAAATCATATGGCAAGAAGAGAACCAGTTCAGGTCAAGTAAATCTGGTGATTTAATTTACATCTGTGACATCTGTTTTTCCCCGTTAACTGTGGTTATGGCAAAGCATTCTTATAGGGTAACAAATAAATAAATAAACTTTGGACAATGCCTTTACGTGTGCCCTATATACAGACCTATTCCATAGAATTTTCCAGGATATCAGGATATTACACAAAGAAAAAAAAATTGTAAAGCAATTTGGTCCTTTCCAGATTTCAGCAGCTGAGACTGAATTAGGTAAATCAGATGGGAAGGGGGAAAAGGACAGAAAGAAGCCTCCCCTTACCCCATCAGCACAACCAAACCCCATGAAATCCCATTAAAAGTTGGTGAGTCTGAGAAAAGTGATCTCCACAGTTTCTCTACCTCTGGGATGTCACTGAAATTTCCATTTTGTCATCCTTCCCTGTCTTGACATTTTAAAAATCCACCCCTCCCCAACCCACCCTCCAGTTATACTCCAAATTCTAACTCAAAATTTTTCATGTTTGTGCAGCAAAGCACATCTCAACAGCCACAAAATGTGCAAAACATACAACCATTCACACACGTCCATACATGTGAAGACAGCTGTATGCATTGTTTCAGCATGCAGGCATTGAACAATAAATAGCTTTATCTATAACAAACTTCTTAACAGCCAAGAGAAAGTTTAAAGTCACTTATAAATAGAAAAGAACATCTACCAAAAGGCTGCCAACAAAGTCCCCATTGTTCGGAAACATTCCTGGAGAGCATACCCCTTAGAGATTAACGGAGAGTCCAGTGGTCCTCATTCTTCAGCCAGCTTCCCTCTTGGACCCACAGTTGGGCTCTGAATCTCCAGCAGCAGCTGGTGTGGAGGCTTCAAGCTCACTCCTCAGAGAGAGGTGACAACCATTTCAAATTTTACACATAAATGGCAGAGCCCATGGAAATCAAACGCTGAATATGGTACAGCAAGGGAAAAGGTCCAGCTTTTCTCTCCCTTTGAGGGGCTGATTAACGTTGACATTAATCCACAATTACAAGACAAGGATTAGATCACAGGTTTGTGCATTCATATTTAAACCATGTGCTACTTGCACCAAAAATCCCACCCCCCTCCCTCACCCCTTTCCTTCATGTCCAGTTAGAGCATTTACGAGGTGCAGCAGATTTTATTCAAGTCTTGCAACTTCTTTTCCTTTTTTCTCTTCATTAAACTTGGCCTCTCCAAAGTAGAAATCTCATATGATCTCATCGAGTGATGGAGTGAGCTGAAATAGAAGGAAAAGAAAAAATCAAAACAAAAAAAAGCATGAAGGATTTGTGTGATGCCATAGTTTTAAGATTTTTGTTATTAGTCACAAAATTGTTTTAAAAATTAAAATTGGGATGGAACTGGACAATATTGCTTCCAAAGATCTTACATGTTCAGTAGGAACTGTGCAAAGATATGGAAAGTACTTGCCTTAAATGCATGCACATGTGCATGTATGCATCCCTGCTGATGGCTGGCCTGACAAAAACAGTGGTGTCTAAAGAAGGACCTTCACTTCTTTCCTAAGCATATATGTATGTTCAAATCCAAACCTATATGTCTAGGTGCTATTATGAGTTGCTATCTTCTGCTTCCAACATTCATAAAATTTCTTTCTGTGGTTAAACAGAGCCACTGTAAAATGATCACTAAGAGGTCAAAAGAAGGGAGATTCCTGTGCAAATTCTCATTGGCCCATGTACCATGAAAGATTCCAAATTAACTTTATTCACCATCTAGGAGGCAGACATACTAATCCTCTTATTTAAATGCTTCTCTGCTATCCATTATGGCAGAAATCAGTGATATATCAGGCCTCAACAGCACAAGGTTGGAGTTTATTCTCAAAGTTCATTAGTCCACACTTAGGTGCCAGCAGCTACGGCATGCCCGTACTAAAGAATTTACCTACATCAAGTATGAATATCAGTTCAAAGTGCCGTAACCCCAAAGCCTGCACATTTCATAGAGTTTGCATTTCCTCACGCTGCTCACCCTTCCCATTTATTTATTTCTGAGACTCTATTTGCTTGATCTGAACTTCAGTCACACTAGATGAGAAAATGAAAAAAGACAGTTAACCTCCAACTCAGGACGCATGTCAAGTAACTCGAGCATTAAGTTCAAGCGAACAAGAGAGAACTGCAGTGGTATCTGGGAAAACTCACATTATTATATGTACTAAACTAATAACCAAGCCAGTTCATAAGATAAATGGACTTCTTTTCCACGGTCAAGTAATTATCATTTTTGGCTTCTGTATCCCTTTTGGATCTGAGCAAAGTACTGAAAGCTCCCAGTCACAAAAACAGAGGCAAAAGATAATAAAAACTAAAAATACACAGACAATTGCATGACACAGACATAAATTGTATTCCACTCCATTTATAGACATAAACTGTACACTCACATAGTAACCCCAGGGATCCAAGGACTCCATATTAGTTACTCCTCAATAATCGTTATGCCTTTCTCCCATTCATATTAGTCCTATACTTTAGATGTTCTCTGTGTCTTGACTTTGGCATTAGTATTTTTAGAATGCAGTGACTCAGAGTATTACTTTATGCCATTCTCAAGATTCTGGCATTCACATAAGGAAGAATTACAACATTTCTTATGGAAGAATAAGGCAAACATGCCATATCTTATGAGACTGGATTGAATTTCAAATGACAAGTGCCAAAGGGAAAGTTCCCTTCCAGAACACGGAGCGCACGACACAGTCACTCAGGCCATTTGGGGCTGGCTTCATTCCTAAGTTATTAAAACAAAATGAGACTTGAACAACTGTCTAATTTCCTTGTATGCTCCCTAATATTATTAAGGATTGGAATTGCATGAATTTTTAAAATGCCCTTGAATTCAATTTTACAGTTTATAATTCTGACATTGTTGACAACTTTTTTAGTGTGCGCTCTGTTATCCTATTGACAATGTCTGGAAACATTTTTAGAAATCTTTTATAACATTTTTTAGGCAAGATAAACTTGACACAATATCTCCACACATAACCATAATTCACAACCTTTGTCTCTGTACTTGGAGCATGAGAAAATAATAAAAATTAAGGTAATTTATGAATGTGATTTAAAGATAAACAATGTGGGGTTTTAAAGTCAGAAAACTGTTCCATCATTCTTATTTACATTCCTATTCTTATGTACAATTCTCTCTGGCTATATATCAAAATGTATAAAAATTCTCCTTTTTTCCTGACTATAAATGTTATAAATAAAGCAGATTTGGAAAGAGAATAAAAGTTTATGTAAAAGGAAAATTTTTTTTTAAACCAGAAAAGTTAACATTTCAAAGCATGTCTTTCCTTCCATGTATTTTTAAGATACGTGTTTGCACTTGGAAACAAAACAAGCTTTCTCTCTTCGTCTCTCTTCCTTCCCTTGCTCTCATTTCTGAAACTTGAGTCCATTCTGTAGCAGGTACCAGTATTTTCATTCTTTTTAATGTAAAATAATATTCCATTGTGTGCATATACTACATTTTATTTATTCACTCACAAGTTGATGGGTATTCTATTATAAATAATGTGGCACTGACATTCACCAACAAGATTTTATGAGGATATATGATGTTTCCTTCCTGAGGAAGGAAACTTCTGGGTCATATGATAATTCTACCTTTAATATTTTGAGAAACACCAACCTGTTTCCAAAGCCAATGCACATTTTACATTCTCACAAGCTGTCTATGAGAGAGTTCCAATGTCTCCACATCCTCATCAACTTTTGTTTTTGTCTGGTTTTTTAGCTGCAGTCATCCTACTGGTTGGGAAGTGGGCTTGCACAGTGGTTTTGATGTGTATTTCTCTGATGACTAATGATGTCAAAAATCTTTTTATGTACTTGCTGGTTATTTTATCTTTTTTGGAGAAACATCTATTCAGATTATTTGCTCATTTCAAATTTGAGTTATTTGGTTTTTTATTATTTACTTCATGCTCTTCAGATATACTGGACAAGTCTCTTATCAGATAATATGCTTTGCAAATATTTTCTTTACTATTATATATTATATACCTTGCAACTGATTCTTTGGGTTGTTTATTTCACTTTCTTTTTGGTGTCCTTCAAAACATTAATTTCAATGAAGTTCAATGTATACATTTTAGCTTTTGTTTCTTAAGCATTTAGTGTTATATCTAAAAAGCCACTGGCTAATCCAAGGACATGAAGATTTGCATCTATATTTTCTTCTCAGGATTTTATAGTTTTAGCTTTTATATTCAATACTTTTTAAAATTTGAGTTATTGTTTTTACATGTGAGGTGAGGTAGGAGTCCAGCTTCATTCTTTTGCATGTGAAAACACAGCTGTCTCAGGACCATTTGTTAAAATGACTACATTTTCTCCATTGAATTGTCTTGGCACTGTTGTCAAACATCAATTGAGTATAAATGTCAAGGCTTATTTCTAGACTCTCAATTCTATTTCAGTGAATCTGTCTGTATGTCTATCTTTATCCCAGTGCCACGCTATCTTGATTATAGTAAATTTTGAAATTGGGAAGGGTGAGTCTTCCAATTCTTTTACAAGGTTATTTTGGACATGCTTGTGTCCCATTAATTTCATATACACTTTAGAATCATCTGGTCAATGTGTGCAAAGAAGCCAGGTGGGCTTTTAACAAAGATTATAATAAATCTGTAGATTAATTTGAAGAGAGTTGTTAACTCAATCATACTATGTTTTCTGTTACATGAACATTAAGTGTCATTCTATTTATTTAGTTCTTTAATTTATTTCAGCAAAGTTTTATGGTTTCTGGAATATAATTTTACACTTCTTTCATTAAATGTTTTTCTAAATAGCTCAATCTTTTGGTGATATTTTAAAAGAAGTTTTCTTAAATCTATTTTCAGATTTTTTCAGTGCAAATATGTAGAAATATAATTTCTTGTGTATTAATTTTGTATTATGCAACCTTACTGAATTGTTAGTTTTCATTGATTTTAATTAATTCCTTAGGATTTTCTATCTACAAGATCATGCCATATGCAAATACAAATAACTTCTGTTTTTCCAATCTGAATGTACTTTTATTTTCTTGCCTAACTTCCTTGGCTAGAACCTTCAGTACAATGTTAGGTAGAAGTGGTAACTGGGGATATTGTTATCTTGCTTTTGATCTTAGAAAAAAAGCATCCAGTTTCTTATTGAAATATTTGGACATATCATTTTTAGCTCTCTACTTGTTATTTGTGTATCTCTAAATAACATACATAATATCTAATAACTTTCTACTTGAAAGTTAGACAAATTAATGCATTTTTACTTTTTTCTATTTCTCTTTACTATTCATAATTTCTAAATTTATATCTACCCACCCATATATAGATAATCAATTTAATAGTATGAATCTTTCATTTCACAGCCATTATGTCATATATTTTTTGTGTATGGACTGAACTTTATACTTAATATAAACTGACTATATTATGTCCACACAAAAATTATTCAGTACAAAACAAAAAATTATGATCTTAAATAAAATTAAATTATTAAACACACATGTGAGGAAACTATGCTTGAAGAACATAAAGACAAATGGATACTTTGCAAATATATTTTGACTTATATTTACTTCATCAGATCACAATTATCTACAATTTCTTGTGTTTAATGTTGTCTTCAGTCTTACATTCCTTGTTCACTTTGCATATTAAATATTTTAATATGGGGTTATGAATGGTAATTTTTGACCATCTATCAGTACAAAAAAGAATCAACCTCATGTTGGAGTCATAACTTGGGTAGAACCGAGTCTCAAGTTTTGCTTCAAGATGTCCTCTTTTTGTAACTTTTATTCTGAATTGCCTTCTAGTAACATTAAATTCCTAATGATGTTAATATGACTCATTTTCTTATAGCTATCTATTTATATATATACATATAGTATTTTATTTTTAATTATTTAGTATTTTCTTTTGAATTAATAATAAATTATTTCTGTTTCAAAGAAATCTGAGATAGATCCACTGGAGTGATATGGGTTTTCTGTGTCCTGACCAAAATCTCATCTTGAATTGTAGTTCCCATAATCCCCATGTGTTGTAGGAGGAACCAGGTGGAGATGACTGAATCATGGGGGCAGTTTCTCCCATACTGTTCTCCTGATAGTGAGTTCTCACAAGATCTGATGATTGTATAAGGAGTTTCCCCCCACCCTCACTTGGCACTTCTTGCTGTCACCATGTTTGTTTCTTCTGCCATGATTGTAAGTTTACTGAGGCCTCCACAGCCCTATGGAACTGTAAGTCAATTAAACCTTCTGTAAGTCAATTAAATAGTTAAACTATAAGTCAATTAAACCTTTTCCTTTATAAATTACCCAGTCTCAGGTTTGTTGTTACAGCAGAGTGAGAATGGACTAATACAGTAAATCAGTACCAGTAGTGGGGTGCTGCTGTAAAGACACCCAAAAACCTAGAAGCAACTTTGAAACTGGGTAACAGGTAGAAGATGGAATGGTTTGGAGGGCTCAGAAGATGACAGAAAAATGTGGGAAAGTTTGAAAGAGATTGGAGGGCTCAGAATACAGGAAGATGTGGGAAAGTTTGGAACTTCCTAGAGACTTGTTGAATGGCTTTGACCAAAATGCCGATAGTGATATGGACAATAGTCCAGTCTGAGGTGGTCTCAACAGAAGATGAGAAACTTTTGGGGAACTGGAGTAAAGGTCACTCTTGCTGTGCAACGAGGCTGGTGGCATTTTGCCTCTGACCTAGACATCAGCAGAACTTTGAACTTGAAAGAGATGATTTAGGGTATCTAGCAGAAGACATGTCTAAACAGTTAAGTGTTAAAGACAAAGCAGAGCATGTAAGCTTGAAAAATTTGCAGCCTGAAAATACAGTAGAGAAGAAAAACACATTTTCTGGAAATTCAAGCTGGCTGCAGAAATTTGCATAAGTAATGAGGAGCCAAAGGTGAATCACCAAGACAATGGAGAAGGTGTCTCTAGGGCATGTCATGTAAGCCCCTCCCATCACAGGCCTGGAGGCCTGAGGAAAAAGTAATTTCATGGGCCCAGGGCCCCTGCTGTGTGCAGCCTAGGGACTTGGTGCCCTGTGTCCCCACTGTTCCAGCTGTGGCTAAAAGGGGCCAACATACAGCTCAGATCAGTGGTTCAGAGAATGGCAGCCCAAGCCTTGGCAGCTTCCACGTGGTGTTGGGCCTGCAGGTGCACAGAAGACAAGAATTGAGGCCTTGAAACCTCCGCCCAGATTTCGGAGGATGTGTAAAAATGCCTGGATGTCCAGGCAGAAGATGTGCTGCAGGGGCAGATCCCTCATGGAGCACCTCTGCTAAGGCAGTGTGGAAGGGAAATGTGGGATTGGACCCCCCACACAGAGTCCCCACTGGGACATTGCCTAGTGGAGCTGTGAGAAGTGAGCCATCATCCTCTAGCCCTCAGAATGGTAGATCCAACAATACCTTGCACCATGTGCCTAGAAAACCCACAGACACTCAATGCCAGCCTGTGGAGGCAAGAGTGGGGCTGTACCCAGCAAAGCCACAGAGGCAGAGTTGCCCAAGGTCATGGGAGCCACCTCTTGCATCAGTGTACCCTGGATGTGATACATGGAGTCATAGGAGATCATTTGGTAACTTTGAGGTTTAATGACTGCCCCACTGGATTTCAGACATGCATGGGGCCTGTAGGCCCTTTGTTTTAGCCAATTTCTCCCATTTGGAATGGCTGTATTTACCCAATGCCTTTCCTGCATTGTATCTAGGAAGTAACTAACTTGCTTTTGATTATACAGGCTCATAGGCAGAAGGGACTTGCCTTGACTCAGATGAGACTTTGGTCATGAACTTTTGAGTTAATGCTAGAATGACTTAACACTTTGGGGGACTGTTTTTGTTTTGAATGGTGAGGGCATGGTTTTGTTTTGAATCATGAAGATAATGAGATTTAAGAGGTGTTAGGAGTGAGTTCGGCTGTGTTCTAACTCAAATCTTATCTTGAATTATAGTTCCCATAATCTCCAAGTGTCTTGGGAGGAACCTGGTAGGGATAATTAAATCACCCTGTTCTCCTATCCTGTTCTCATGATATCTAATGCTTTTATAAGGGGATTTTCCTGTTCCTCACTCAGCACTTCTCTCTTGCCTGCTGCCATGTAAGATGTGCTTTTGCTACTCCTTTGCTTTCTGCCATGACTGTGAAACCTCCTTAGCCACTGTGGAATTGTGAGTCCATTAAACCTCTTCTGGCCAGGCACAGTGGCACATGCCTGTACTCCCAGCATTTTGGGAGGCCAAGGTGGGTGGGAGTTTGAGATCAGTCTGGAAAACATGGTGAAACTCCATCTCTACTATAAAAACAAAAAATAAATACAAAGAAATGCAAAAAGAAAAAAAGTCAGGCATGGTGGTGAGCATCTGTAATCCCAGCTACTCAGAAGGCTTGAGTAGGAGGAGAATAGCTTGAACCCTGGAGGTGGAGGTTCTAGTGAGCTGAGATCATGCCACTGCACTCCAGCCTGGGTGACAGAGCATGACTCTGTCTCTAAATAAATAAATAAAAGTAAACATTTTTTACTTTATAACTTACTCTGTCTTGTGTAGTTCTTTATAGCAGTATGAAAATGGACTAATACATGGAGTATTCTTCTAAAACTTTAAAGCATAATTTACACCAGTTCTGCATTTCTTACATAAAAAGAACAGAAATGAAGATTTTATAATTTATTTTATGGGAGTAATATCCTGATATCAAAACCAAACAAACACAATATATAAAACTAAGCCATAGAGCAATATGTCTTGTGAATATAGATGTAAAATACAGATGTAATTGTGAATATAGATGTAAATTCTTAGCAAAATTTTAGCAAATAGAATTTAGGAAGAGAATTATACACAAAGACCAAGGTAGTTTTATTCCACAGATGCAATGCTGGTTCAACATTTGAAAATCAACCAATGTATTCCACTTTATTAACAAATTAAAGAAAAAAAGATGTGATCATAATAATTGATGCAGAATTAGTAGCTGACAAAATTTAATACCATTCGTAAAAACCACTCTCAGAAAAACTAGGAATAGAGAAAAACTTTCCCATCTTAAAAAATAACATCTAAAAAAAAAAATACTTATCTACAGCTGATATCCTGCTTATAAATGGTACAATCTTTCATAATTCCATCCAGTAATTAAATCCACTTTGTAAGATGTTAAGAAAGAAATCCAGAGCCAGTATTATGCTGTAGTACTCTGCACTGGGTCATAAAACCAGATTAAGTACATCTCTTCTGAATTCCATGTTCAGTGACAACTCATTGGAAGACTGAAATTGATTATGGTGGGCTTTTTTTTTTCCTTGGATAGTCAGTTGTTAATTATTTTCAAGCAAAGAACCCACCCAAAGTTCTCTAGCATCCCTATAAAATGGACTTGAAATAGAAACTTGAGTTCAGAAATATCAGGTTTCAATTTCTTATAGATCGGAATGGTGAAAGAGAGACAAATCTGACGCACAGTAACTCATATAGGTTGTGATGTGTAACTGAGATTCTGGGAGGTAAAACTGTAGTTTACAATATTCCTATACTATATAACAAAGCTCTTGACCTTAGACTTTCAGGGAGAAAAACTGTTCTGCAAGTGAAAATTTATACAATGCCCAGATTATTGTAATGACCATTCTAAATGACAATTCTATAAGATCAGTGCTCAGATAACCTCTCTTTATTCATTCAACATTAATACAACAAATTCTTACTGGGGCTTTTTTATATGACCAAAACTGTTCTGTTTATGTTGGACAGAGAGAAGAAAAAAGTAAACAAATAAATTAATTTTACAAAGCCTGTAATGAGAATAACATGTGATGATATAAAAGATTTGAGAATGTTTTGTAAATGGGTGGTCAGCAAAGATATTGCAGAAGATATATCAATATTTGAATGATAAGCAAAAGATAGCCATGCTGAAAATTCATAGATTTGTAAAAATAAGACATAATATAAAGATACAGTCAGAGTTTCCTAATTCATATATGTAAAACTTCAGTATGACTGAGAAAACAGTCTCTTAATACTACAGTATAAAAATAGTAGAAATTGTCTTTATTAATTTTTTTCTACTCTTCAGCTTTCAAATGAAATTTATAATGCTCCCTTATTAACACATGACAGTTACTCTAAAGGTCTTTAAATCCATATTTTTGCCTTGGTTTACATCTGTCTTTTATTTGGGAAAGCAATTTTTAATACATTCTCAAAATTATATGACAAAGATACTTTGTCTTGTATGTATTATGTTCATAATATAACTTTATAACAAATGTTCTATAACCAAATAGTGGCTTATGCTCCTAGCCTTAATTATTTATAACAGAATATAATTGTTAAAAATTAATACAATCATTGAATTGATTCTTCCAAGTAAATTTTTCCTTTACCAATTTTCACTTACCAGTATAATCAGAACAACTATAAACCTCAGCTTAAATAAGAAGCTTCTTTTTCTACTTGTGGTGGGATACATGAACCAAGGATAGTTAGAATCTTTGTGCATGCAGGCTAGACATCAATATTTGTGATGTAGGTAATAAAAATGTTTTAAAATTATGTTTAAAATCCATTTTACTTTTAAGAGGGAAAGTTAGACTAAGAAATTTAGAAGCAAGGCTATCATAATTTCCATTTGGCTCTAAGTGTAAGTGACTTTTGCTACACTATCTTCTATGGAATTTTTAGAGAAACTGTTCTTGTTTATTTATATTATTTATTAATATTAATTCACCATTAATTCCAAGACATATACTCCAATTTACTTGGAACCTCTAACCTCCAATTTTTTTGATATTTGTAAAATGAAAGCTAAAATAAGCCTTTTTATATGCAAAGGTCCACTGAACTAGTGCTATATTTCACGTCCATACTAAAAGTTGCATAGGAACAACCATCTCTTTGAAATGCAAATGCACATAGAGGATTTCCAGGTAAATGCAGTCTTCAATTCTACTAGAAAAATAACACCCAAATAAGTTTCTGGCAGAGAGAGTAATCCTTTACCTTCAATACTCAGAAAAACTCACCTGATCACAAAGAATGCTACCATTTCTAGTGCCAACTTTATCACAGTCACAGGATTTGCAAACATCTATGGCTGAAGGATCTGCACCAACTTGTCAGTAAAAGTAATCCTTGCACAGCTCACAGTTCCTTCCTGCATCAGGGAAAGATTATGCATTACAACTTCTAATTCATTAAAATCAACTGCATAATTCAAAATTAAAGACTGTATTCCTCTGAGAGAATTCTATAATTTTCGGGACGTCCATTTTAATGCACCTTTCATCTCTACCTGCCAATTTAGTGATCCAGAGCATATGAAACAATGAACCTGTTACAAACTGTGCTTTACTTCATTAAACTCCCATCTGTTATATAATACCACACTTCTAAAAGCTGTGCTTTGTAGGGGCCCATACATTTGAAAACAGTTTGTTCTCATAAGACCCATAAAGATATTTAGACTCAATGAGACAGAAAATTAATAAGGATATCCAGAATCTGAACTCAGATCAGGAACAAGTAAGCTTAATAAGTACTTGTAGAGCTCTCCACTTTAGATACATAAAATATACATTCTCCAATTTAAATACACAAAATGATGATTGGCCATTATTAATACCCATTCATAGAATAAAGCAATATTCCTGTTCTCTCTCCCTCTTTTTCTTCCTCTCTTTTCCTTAAAAAAGAAAGAAAGAAAGAAAGAAAGAAAGAAAATAGTTTGTTCTTAAACTTAAAACTTTACGTCTAGGGTCAGGCACTTCATCTAAATTGAATACAGTATGGAAAATTTCTACAGTGTGGTAGATGATACTTATATAATTAGAAGCCTGTAGGTATGTAGTATTGGAAGTATTTTTCTAGAACTAAATCATGTGAAATGGGAGACTTCTCTTAATATAATTTATTATTCTGTAGTTAACACAATTAAAAACAAATGATTCTGTTAGTGGCCATTAGTTTTCATTTCAAAGATCAAGTAGAAATTCATTGTATTTAGATACACCAAGTACTTTTCATATTAAATGCTAAAATAGCCTGACAGATATATCATATAATTCCTATAGTTTATAATTTATAAGTGGAAAATTTCCCTTGCTATATTATGTAACAAAAAACCTAAACTATAGATGTTTCTAAAGTGAACAAGAGTAGTATATAACATAATTGAAATAAGCTGAAATAAAACTCAAGTATATCAATTTCCCCTTTAAACATGATGTATTTTGCTCAAAAATTGTTGAAATTGGTCCAATATTAGAAGACTATAGATATAATCAAGTGAAAACTCATATTCTGATAGACATTAGCTACTGGGCTACTTAAAAATGAGATTGATTTATAACATTGCTAGACTGTTTCCACTTACATATGCTGTTGACTTCCAGATCTGTATCTTCAATCTAGAGAAATCTGTCTTTTATGTATCAATGAGTAAATATTTATTGGGTGATGACCATGTATCAAATACTGTGCTAAGTGCTATGTAATACAGTAGTGAACTAAATACACAATACCCATTGCATCTCTTTCACAAAGCTCTCTTACAGTCTAGAAGGTAAGGGGAATCTAAACTAAATAATACCAGGAATACACATTTATATACCGTGATAAGCACAGTTGTCACTAACATGTTTAAATGATTCTGATCTTTTCCGAAGTATCACGAGAGGATTCCTTTGAAGGAAAGAGCTTCAGAACTGTGTTTCTAATGGCCCCCAGGAGTTTCCCCTATGTCTCCTGGAAACACAGAGTGAACACATCCACCACAGAACTTGCCATCTTCTCCCTCATCTCAATCCTCCTGTATTTTCTACCTCAATGGCTGTCATGAACGTTGATCCTACTGCTCAAGCTGGAATGTAATGTCAGGTATCGGTCTTGGCTCTCCTTCCTTCCCTTGCCTACACCCTGCTCACAAAGCACTCACTTTTTTTTATCCTAAATATCACTTTGATCCATTTCCCTCTATCCACACCATCTGAAATGTGTTCTGACATTATTTCTCACCTGGACTATTGCAGCACCCCACTAACTGGTTTTCCAAAACCACTCTAACCCTCTCCAATCAATTTTTCACTTTATAAAGAGATGTCTCTTTTAAAAACAAGTAACTGATCATGTCTTTTTTCTGTATAAAATCCTTAAGTGTCATCTCACTGACCTTAGATAGAAGCCAAATGCTTTAACATGGCTCCAGAGCCCTCTATGATCTTGCCTTGTCTTCCTTCCTAATATCTCTTCTTGCCACCAGCCATTTGCCCATCTTTCATTTTTTCAAAGGTGCCATGTTCCTCTCTCTTCTAGGCCACTGCACAAAATGTTTTCCTCATTGTAAGTCTTAGTTCACCATCCTAATGCTCCTCCCTCTCACTCCTTCAACCGATGAACTCCTACTGTACTTGCCCTGTCTTAGAATCATCAGAGAACTTTGTAATTCTTCCTTTCAATAGTCTGTCTTTCCCACTATACAATAAACCAAAGACAGAAAAAATCATTGTCTTATGCATCTTCATGTCCCAGCACCTACCAAAGATCTTGTGATATTAAAGTCATCAATAATCATTTAATAAATGCATTCATGCTTAGGAGTATCACCTTGAAACCCATCAGATATGTGCTATTCAGGTGTTGGCCATTTCTATTTTTAGTAAACTCACCCTGTAAAACGATGGTAATGTTCAATGACTGGTTGAATGTTTGTAGTTTTAGAACAGGACTTTGATTATCATCATCTCCATTTAATTAGCAATTCTAAAAAGAGTATAATCAGATGACCAGTGTCCATGCCAAATCCGAATGAATGTAATCTCCACATGAGAATCCAGACATAAAGGACAATAAAGGGGACACAGGGAAACTTATCTTAAGGATATATGTTCAAACTCAGCATTCCTGAGTTATTCTAAATATAAATGGTGTAAGTCCTTTTAAAAAAAATTCTTTCTCTGAAAAGATACAGTTTAAGACTACGGTGCTACTTGGGAAAACTACCTAGTGACTTGGAAATAGGAATATTTGGTGAATCAGCCTTGGTTTTCAAACTTAACAGTATGAAAACACATTCTTAAGTAAGACAGCAATAACATAATTCAAAATCATTTGCATTGTAAATAGAAGCACACAGATCTCCAAGACCAAGTCAGCTATTTGCTACTTACCTGTAGTGTTGTGCTCACAATCATCACAAACTCCTCCTCCCCCTCTGAAGTGCTCAGAAGGAAATGGGTCCACAGAGATGTTGTAATGGCAGCTTTTGGAATGGCTGTTGCATTGACAAGGTTTACAATTGAAAGCGTGAACTTGATCACCTTGGCGGAAAGGCTTGTCATTATAAAGAGGCAAGCAGCAATCACACTAGAACAAAAAGTATCAGAACAATGAAGAAATATAAAGCTGTGATTTTTCTTTCATATTATTGATATGCTAGGCACTTTCACGAGATGTAAAGCACATATGAGTGAGTTAAAAGTCAGCAATGATTATATTTGAAAAATATTTTATAAGTCGGAAACAGCATATTTATGGGCATGGTAGGGTGGAATTGTAAAAGTGACCATGCAAGCTTAAGCCATGCAAAATGATCTTTTTTTTCCTTAATTTTTTAATTTTTGTGGGTACATAGTGGGTTTATGTATTTACAGGCTATGTGGAATGTTTCGATAAGGCCATACAGTGTGTAATAGTCACATCTTGGAAAATAAGGTATCTATCCTCTCAATCATTTATCCTCTGTGTTACAAACATGCAAAGTGATCTGAATAATCAACAGGAAAGGTGATGATAGTTCTAAGACCTTTAAAACAAAAGCCAAAATACACAAATGGGACCTAATCAAACTCCACAGCTTCTGCATGGCAAAAGAAACAGTCATTAGAGTGAATTGGCAACCAACAGAATGGGAAAAAATTTTTGCAGTTTACCCATCTGACAAAGGGCTGATATCCAGAATTTACAAAGAACTAAAACAGATTTACAAGAAAAAAACAAACAAGCCCACTCAAAAGTGGGCAAAGGATATGAACAGACACTTTACAAAAGAAGACATACATGAGGCCAGAAAACATATAAAAAAATGCTCATCATCACTGTTCATTAGAGAAATGCAAATCAAAACTGCATTGAGATACCATCTCATGCCACTTAGAATGGCGATCATTAAAAAATCTGGAGACAACAGATGCTGGAGAGGATGTGGAGAAATAGGAACACTCTTACACTGTTGGTGGGAGTGTAAATTAGTTCAACCACTGTGGAAGACAGTGCGGTAATTCCTCAAGGACCTGGAAATAGAAATTCCATTTGACCCAGCAATCCCATTACTGGGCATATATCCAAAGGAATATAAATCGTTCTACTATAAGGACACATGCACACAAATGTTCATTGCAGCACTGTTTACAATAGCAGAGACCTGGAATCAACCCAAATGCCCATCGATGATAGACTGGACAGGGAAAATGTGGCACATATACACCATGGAATATTATGCAGCAATCAAAAACAATGAGTTTGTGTCCTTTGTAGGGACATGGATGAACCTGGAGAACATCATTCTCAGCAAACTGACACAAGAACAGAAAATGAAATACCACATGTTCTCACTCATAGGCCAGTGTTGAACAATGAAAACACATGGACACAGGGAGGGGAGCACTACACACTGGGGTCTATTGAGGGGAATAGGGGAAGGACAGTGGGGGTTGGGGAATTGGGGAGGGATAGCATGGGGAGAAATGCCAGATGTGGGTGAAGGGGAGGAAGGCAGCAAATCACACTGCCACATGTGTACCTATACAACTATCTTTCACATTCTTCACATGTACCCCAAAACCTAAAATGCAATTAAAAAAAAAAGACTTTTAAAACTTCAAAATGCAAACTCCCACTTCCGGTTATAAATGCAAAGAAATGGACCAGTGTAAATGAACACGTATTTAGTACTCTGTAATTTAAAACATTACAAGCTTGGAGAAGTTGTGTTACTCTTCTGTAAAATATTCACTAAAAGTACTTTGAACAGCACATGCCCTCATCTCACCTATAACTTACCGCACTGAACACCGCTTCTCTTCTATGCCTTGGTGAATTGCCAGGCTCCTTTCTAAGTTTGAATCAGCTTCCAACATTTTGACTTTCGTACTTTTAGTGTTGTGAAGTACCTGTGAGAATTTCTCTAATGTGAAGTGTTTGCAGGGTCACTTCCTCAAGGACATCTTCACCCTATTCGTGGCAAGCCCTTTCCTCATTTATGTTAAGTTCACCTTTACTAAGTAGCTCCGGCTACATATCCAGAATCTCTCAAACAGCAGTAGTGTCTATTTCTTCTATGACTCCACTTAGGTTCAATTGGAATTTTACTTCAAGCATTTTCTGTCTTTGCAGTGCTTTCATCTTTGCCGCCTAGTTCCTCTTCTTTTTTGAGTATCTGTGTTTGTAAAGTGTCACTTGGGTTTATCACTCACAAGGAGGCAATACAAACACATGCTTCTCTGTCTATGAATAAACTGAATAATAAATGTGTAGTGCGCAATCACCAACAGATTTTGAGAAAGGAACATGATTGGTCACTGACCATAATGTGCATCTGTTATTTTATGTGGTAATTTCTAGACTGCAGAGCCAGCAGCAACGTTCATGTAATTAGTCACAGTAATATTCCATGTTACCAGACACTTGAACTATGTTGTTGGAGGACAGGCAGCATTTAACTAAACTATGGTAACTGATATTCATGCCTACCAGAATTGCATAAAGAAATGACTGCCTATAAAACTGTAAGAAAAAATTTACTCAGATTACATACTAGGTCTAGTATGTACTGAAAGAAATCAACAAAACCTGAATATATGTTTTATAATTATTTTAACTTCCTAATATAAATAGAATTCGTGGTCAAAGCGAATTTTTTTTCTTTTTTTTCCCCCTTAAATAGCTGTTTATTGGCAGTGTGCTGGAAAGGGCGATGGAGTCAGCATACACAGAGGACACCACACACCACTGTCACAAGGGAGGCAAGAGCGTGGGCAAGCCAGCCTGGAGCCCTGGAGTAAGAGGCCCCCTCTTCAAGAGAGTGTGGGAGGGGGTGGGGCCTGGAGTGTTGGGGACAGCCTGGGAACACCTCCGCTTAGTAGGCGTGGTTAGAGATGAAGAGGGACTCGTTGGCAGCAGCCCCAGCCTGACCGCTTGGGGTGTACTTTCCTTGACAGGCGAGGCTGTTGGTCAGGGCGCGCTTGATGTACTCCTCCTGCGCCACCTTCTTGTTTTTCTTTTTCCCACCCCAGGCCTGCAGGGCAGAGGCCTGCAGGGCTCAGTCGTAGGAGACGGTCAGGGCCCAGGGCTTCAGCAGGGGGCACTTGTTGATGGCATTGAGGTTGATGGATGCCTCCTCCTCACTCTGGCCTCCAGAAAGGAAGGTGATGCCAGGGACAGCAGGGGGAACCGTGTGGCGCAGCGCTGTGATGGTCGCCATGGCAATCTCCTCCTGAGAAAACTTCTGAGTGCAGGCGTGGCCTGGGGTAACCATGTTGGGCTTCAGCAATGTGCCTTCCAGGTAGATGTGGTGGTCGCTCAGAGCCTTGTAGACAGCAGCCAGAACCTTTTCAGTCACATACTGACCCCGCTTCAAGTCATGGTCCCCATCAGGGAGGATTTCAGGCTCCACGATGGGCACAATGCCATTCTGCTGACAGACGCTGGCGTAATGGGCCAGGACGTTGGCATTTTCCATGATGGCGAGGGCTGAGGGGGTGTACTCCCCAATCTTCAGCACACAACGCCACTTGGCGAAGTCAGCGCCATCCTTCTTGTACTGGGCACAGCGCTCAGACAGCCCATCCAGCCCTTGGGTGGTGGTCTTACCATTTGTCCCTGCCAGGGGGACCACGCCCTTGTCTACCTTGATGCCCACAACACCACCCTTGGATTTGATAACTTGGGGGAAGGGATGCCCATCATCCTCCTTCTGGTAGAGTGTCTCGTGGAAGAGGATGACGCCCCCGATGCAGGGGTTCACCGGGTCATCAGCTGTCAGCAGCAGCTGACGATAGAAGCGCCGGTTCTCCTCGGTGTTCTCAGTGCCAATGGACTGCAGCCGCTTGGCAATGCTCCCAGTGGACTCATCTGCAGCCAGGATGCCCTTGCCCGGGGCCACAATGCGGTGAGCGATGTCAGACAGCTCCTTCTTCTGCTCCGGGGTCAGCGCTGGATATTGATAGGGCATGGTGCTGGTGGTAGCAAGTTCCTGGTACAGGAGAGGGGCGAGTGTGCGGGATCTGGCGGCAGAGGACGGCGGGCTGGCGAGTGGACTCTGGGAGCGAACGCCGCACTCGTCACTAGGACCCCTTCTGCCCAAAATTTTTTTCTATAGATTTAAATAACAATTCACCTGAACTGAGTTTAGTACAACTATAGACATAATAAAAAGTATTATTTATAAAATAAAGGCATAAAGTAGAATATTAAAAGCACTGATAATTTGACTAGCGAATGATAAGTTAAAATGTCAACATCAGATGATTTCTTTCAAATTTGCATATGTATATATTTTTTCTTTCCAAAATTATGAATATACATGTGTATTTTTTTTATTGCATTTTAGGTTTTGGGGTACATGTGCAGAACATGCAAGATAGTTGCATAGGTACACACATGGCAGCGTGATTTGCTGTCTTCCTCCCCTTCACCCACATCTGGCATTTCTCCCCATGCTGTCCCTCCCCAGCTCACCCCCCCACTGTCCCTCCCCTATTCCCCCCAATAGACCCCAGTGTGTAGTGCTCCCCTCCCCGTGTTCATGTGTTCTCATTGTTCATCACCCACCTATGACGGAGAATATGCGGTATTTCATTTTCTGTTCTTGTGTCAGTTTGCTGAGAATGATGTTCTCCAGGTTCATCCATGTCCCTACCAAGGACACGAACTCATCATTTTTGATGGCTGCATAATATTCCATGGTGTATATGTGCCACATTTTCCCTGTCCAGTCTATCATCGATGGACATTTGGGTTGGTTCCAGGTCTTTGCTATTGTAAACAGTGCTGCAATGAACATTCATGTGCATGTGTCCTTATAGCAGAACGATTTATAGTCCTCTTATTAAACATCATGTATTTTGTGTTACTGGTTTTGTATTATTAAATATTATTTATCTTGCTGTATTATTTCCTATATTTTTCATAAAATAACATTCGGCCATTCTGCAATTATTACACATTTAGTTTTTTTTTTTTTCAGTTTTATTTTGGGAATGGAGGTGGATATAGCTAAGTATTACCTTAAGAAAAATATGAGATGAAATTACATTATCAAAGAATGTAGATGTTTTAAATATTTTGTTAAATATGATCAAATTTCTTCTAGAAAAATTAAACTCATAGTCACACCAGCAATATCTGAGAATATCCATTTTCTTGTGTTCTGCCGATATTAGAACTATGACTGCTATATCTTCATTATTTTGATTTTAGAAAATATGTCCATTACTGCTTTAGTATGTATGTCTTTGGTTACTAGTAAAGTCAATAAAACTTCACCTAGTTCTTATTTAGATATAGTACTTTTTGAGAAATTTGTTCATTTTTCTTTAGCATATTCTTTTTAAATTGATTTTAAATATTTTATCAGATATTAGAATTTTCCTTTGTCTGTAAAACAGTGAATATTTAGTTCATAATTTTAAATATACATTTATATTTATTTTCTTCCCCGACTTTACTGTCCAGAATTTTCAGCATAATAGTTAATTGATATAGTATAGTAGTGGTGATAGGTAGAATTATCTTTTTTCTCATTTTAATAAAAATGTCTGTAATGTTACAGCTTTTACAGTATTGACTATTGATTTTATAGAGACAATTTTTATCATTTTAAAGAAGAAACTGCTTCTTCAAAATAACCAATATGGACTTATGTTAAAAAATAAAAAAAAAAAAAACGCTTTCAGTTTTATTAAATATTCTGATTTAATTGTTTCACCTATTGCATTGATAAATTATAAAACAGGCTAGTAGGCTAATTGGAGTCTGTGCCTGCATTTTTGAATAAACCTAACATCATTAATAGTAAATAATACCAAGTAAAAGAAATGTAGGAGTTTTACATTTGTAATATAAATGAGATTTCTCCAGGTTTTTATAAGGACTTTTACTAAAATAAATTAACCTTAGAATTGTAATAGGTAATTATATGTATTGGTATTTATAAAGTTAATTTTAATATCTGAATGATCAGAAAATTCTCATTTGCACATACACTAAAGCCTATTACGTTTTGTCAAATTGTATTTCATGTAAAGTACAATAAGTTCAAGATAAGATTTAAAATAAGTAAATACCAAGATTTCTGAAAATCATTTTTCTCATACTCCATTTGCTGTGAAATACTTAATATGACTTCCCTAAGTGCCCAGCGTATGCCGGAGTTATGTGTTGAATTATGAATCAGGAGAGTCAAACCATGTAAAGTAATGTCTCCCTGTCTATCCATAATAATGGTCCTTTGCTCTTTGTTTTATATTAACATTGTTAAAAATGATTTTCACATTGAGATAACAAAGGTTATTCCATTGTTCTATTTTAATATGGAATGAATCCTGATAAATATTTAGTATTTTAGAACAGTTTGACATATTTCATAATCATTACCGTAACATACTCTAGTCAAAAGCATGTTTTTGCCAGTATTTACTTTTCCCCACTAGTTCAATTCCTTCCTTTAACAATCTTAAAAGGAGAAGATATAAAATAAGAATTTAGCTGCCCAGTGTGTTGCTGTTTAATGGTATTCCACAAATTTTAGCATAAAAACAAAGTGAGTTTTCTCTATTTAGCTCGGTAGAAAAAGACAAAAAGGAGAAAAAATAATAAAAATGTAAATATTAGGCCACAATGTTTATATCAGGTAGTACTTACATTTTGATAATTGGTTAAAAAAAAAATTCACCGTTTTGGTCATTTTACAATGGTCAAGTTAAACTCAATGGTCAATTAAAATATCACTGTAATATTCTTTTTGGAGTGCAGATTCTTTTTTCCCACAGTCATTTCTAACCATTTAGGTTAAGATAGTTTTCCCTCTTCTCATCTCTCAGAGTACTGTATTAATACCTCAGTCTTGCCCCGACACTCCCCTTAAATGATTGGCTTGCATATAGGTATCTTCCAGAAAACCCAAGTTACTGACTTTATATTCTCTGTGTCATCCATGCATTAGGAGCATGATAGACAATTGCTAAGCTGTTAATTGACAATTCGCAATTGACAATGATATCGATGTCCAGAGAAAGTTGTTCTTGAGGGAATTTAGAGAGGAACTGTTCACAATGGAAATGGTTCACAAACAAGGTGACATTTATGTAAAGTCTTCAGAACTGACTGTTATGAGATGATTTTCAATAAAAACCCCTTACAAATACAAAATGAAATTCACCTCATAAAGGAAGAATATGTGGCAACCATTAAAATATTGTCAACTATGGGTCTTTAGCCAAAAAAATTTAAGGTGGGGAAACTGACCTCTTTATGTTTCCCTCACCAGCAATACCCATATGCAAATCAAATTTATTTCATAAAATCAAAAGTTAGAGATTTATAGGCTGAAAATCAAACAGCCTAGTTCAATTATTGGTGCTGCTGTTTACTAACTGCAAAAAGGCCACTGCAAAAAGTAACATCAAATGCATACTCTCATTTTATGAGTAGCTCTCATGAGGGTATACTCTGGCCACTATATTAAGCATTTAAAATGGGTTGTTTCATTAAATCCTCTAGGCCTGGCTGAAACAGTATCCCACATCTAATTTCTGTTTCTTGACTTGCTAGCCCTGTGTTCTAGTGTAATTGTCTGTTCCTCTCTAATCCTTATTTTTCTCACTTGTAACATGGGAGTAATAACACTTCTCTCATAAGGTTGCTATAAAGACCAATCAGTTATCAAAGCACTTGTCACACAGTTGGCCCTCAGCACACTTGCCTATGACTTTGACTGTTATTGGATTCACAACTGAGGATTAAAGGGGTTAAGTAACATGAGCAATGACAATGGACAGGTAGTCCTAGAGTCCTCTTTAAGTCTATGAATCTTAGTTTCTTCATCTCCAAAATGAAGATAACTTAATGGAATGTCTTACCTGTATTTGACTCAAAATAATCTTAGGATATGTGGTAATATATAAATAATGCTCAAAACAAAGCCTCAAAAATATTACATGCTCAAACCTGAAATTCAGAAGATGGAGGAGGAGAAAAACAAGGAAGCCAGGGGTAAAAATTCAACAGAGTTGTTGATCTCCAGTTTGACTAGCACCAGCAGTATATGACTATCACTATGCAATATACAGTCTAAAACCATTGAGAGGTGATTCTGTGACCATAAATGCATTGGTCTATGATCTGCTTTGGAGGAGGTAGCCTACAGAGTGGCAGGAAGCAATGTATAACCAAAATTTGTTTCCGGTTAATTTGATCATCTGTAGTTATCACTACAGAGGAGTCCCTATCTACCCACAGTACTTCCCAGGAGCCATCAGACATAACTACTACTTCTTCTAGTAGCCCTATGTGTGGGGAAAATATATTCTAATTGGATAAATGGAAGAATAGATGAAAATTCGCTTTCCGACTTCTTGGATTTGAAGGAGAGAAATGAGCTCATTAAACTGTCTTCCCTAGTTCAATTAGCCATGCACTTAACCTCATTTTCAATATTTAAAAAACCCTATTCCATTGTAAAACCTTTGCCAAAGGCAAAATTTTGCTATAACACAATGCCCTGGGCCTGTTTTTCTCTTGACTTCGAAACATTCTCATTGAAGAATTTGTTTATTCTATGGTGGTTTTTATTATTCAAGTTGTGCTTTCTTAAATATAAGTTGGTGGAAGTGATGAGATGGAAACTGTGGTCCTGTCACACTGATTTCAGATGCAGTTTGTCTTTTGCAAAACAACTGCTGGCTGTTTAAGTTTGGGATGTTGCCTACATGAGTTAGTGGAGCAAACCCAGCAAAAGCATTCCTTTGCTATTTCTAGGAAGACATATTTGCTTTTGGATTATAATATTTAAAAAGCCTAATTTCAGATTTTATACTTATTGTCAGCCCAAAGTCATTATCAAAGAGTCTAATCATAAATAAGACTGGACAAAATGCTGTATGAATGCTCCAAAGATATTCATGTCTTTATTCACGGCTGCCTTAATGTTTAACGCC